>WBMV01006647.1:1645937-2083651 GCA_013396655.1 Campylorhamphus procurvoides | reverse complement strand
TACCCTGCACATAGCCCCCGCACAGCCCCCCACTGCCCAGCACAGCCACGTACCGCCCGTCACTGCCCCGCACAGCCCCGCACAGCCCCGCACTTCTCCACGCACAGCCCCACACTGCCCCTCACAACCGCGCATTTCTCCACGCACTGCCCCGCACTGCCCCGCACTTCTCCACGCACAGCCCTGCACCGTTTGCCCCGCGCGGGGTGCCAGGCGCGAAGCCGCCTCACGGGACACCCCTCAGCCCCTGGTGCCCTCCCTCCCACCTCACTTGGGTTTTCCCTTCAAAATTTGATGCGATTTTGTGTTTTGTTTTTAAGTTCAACTCGCGGGAGGTCGAGAGGGGGTGTGAGTCAGCAACAAAAAAAAAAAAAGAAGAGGAAAAAAAAAAGATAAGAGAAACATAATGAAGCCTCACAAGTCCATGTACCATGCAAAGCTGCAGGGATGGCGGTGCTGAGGGAAAGGGATGCACATCTTCAGGATGTGGATGAAAAGTTGGCATTCAAAGCTGTTCTGCCAAACTTGGCTTCGGTTAATGATGCTTCATAGAAGCATGGAATGGTTCGGGTTGCAAGGGACCTTAAAGATCACCTTGTTCCACCTCCCTGCTATGAGCATCTTTCACTAGGCCAGGTTGCTCCAAGCCCTGTCCAACGTAGCCTTGCATGGGGCTTTTTTTTACTAATTCACATAAAATGAAAGGAAGGGATCACACTACTTTAATAACACAATGCCACCTCAAAACACCAGTGATTACTCAGTCTACTAAAAGTGTTCATATCTGTCTTGAGGTAGGTCTGAGCTCACGGCAGGTACTTGTTTACCACTTTGACTTTTTATGACTTTACATAAGAGTATTACCTTGAAATCGTCTCATAACATAAATACAGTTTGCTTATCACATCTTCGCACATTTTTTTTTTAAAACCAGGCCCTTTAACAGGTGAAAGGTGCTAAAGCTTTTACATCATCCTCAGATATTAGTTTTCTCCAAAGACAGCCAGGTGCTAAAATTGACGGCTGAGACCTTCACGTTCCAAGGGTAAAGCCTCAGCTCTTTCACCTCCACGTTTATATCCACAGCACAGAACCTAAATATCTTTTATATGAAGCAGTACGGCCAAGAGGCTTCCAGGGCCAGAAACACCAAGTGATGCTGAAGGACAGAACAATACACAACCTAGGATAAATGTCAAATATTCCATTAATTCCGTTAAGCTGGAGGAAGGACCCTGTTGCCCAAGAACTGAAGAGCCCAGCTGCGTCCTGGGGTCACCTCTGAGGTCAGGGACTGCCAGGACTCACAGAACGGTGCAGGTCACTTTATTGCTGCAAAGGATTTACAGCCAAAAGGAAAAATCCAGTTGGATCAAATTCTGCATTTAGCTACTGCCTTTAAAGCCTGTGTAATTCCCCTACAGTCAATTAGTATTTATACAGCCATAACTGAGCAGAATTATGGATCCCAGAGTAGAAAACCTTTGCTAATACAGAAACAGATCGGAATTAAGGTGAAAAAATCTGGCAGTGTCCATGGTCTTGGAATCGGCTGCTTTTATAACCAAAATGAAGTCATGCTGAATGTCACATTGGAATATCATTCCATCGTGTTTACGAATGAGATTGCTCTGTGTCCTTCTGCAGCCCCTCTGAGCCACCTACATGACTCTTAGGCATTAACTGTGATTTTATTTGAGCAAACTTTTGCATTTCAAATATGTAAATATGTAGATTGTAGAGCCAAGTGAGGAAACGTGCAAAGGAAAACAAGGGAATTCCAAGTTTTGAGGAACTCCTGCTTAAATCTGTGACATTTCCCACATGCCAGGACTGTCACATGGTATAAAGAGACACATGTTCACAGCGAGCATGCTGTCCCAGAATTCTCAGGATATGGAACTATCTTTACAGAACAGTCTTCTTTCATCTTGACTTGCATCTTCTTCAGAAGTCTCAATGTCTACAAGGTTACAAATGGTCATGCTTTTCCCCCAAATGTTATCTGTTAATTGGTGTGCTGCCCTTTCGTGCCTCCCCACGAAAGCACCTCAGCTAAAATCCTACTTTTCAACCATCTAATTTGCTCATTTTCATTCTTATTCCATACTTATTTAACAACAGTCCTCACTACTCTTCTTGAATAATTTAATGATAGGGTGCCATTTAGTGCCCACTTTAAACATTAACATTTATGAGTGGCTTTGAAGAATTGATTGATCTTGCTTTCAATATTGCCAATATTTCAGCATATGCACATAAACTCATTAAAATATTTAAATAATATTTGCAGTAAAAGTCAATGGGGTCCTTGTTTACAGGACATAAAGTGTCAATAAGGAGTATGTAGCCAGAACTATGACTAAAACCTCAATTACCTGTAAGTAATCATTTGTCTACTTGCTGCCTGAAAGTGTAGCTTGCTTGAAGATAATGCTATGAGGTAATGATTCTCATAGAAGCCTGGTTTTAAAATACAGGCTGTTGAACAAATAAAAGTTGACCTTTGATAAATCATTCACATCATCTTCGTTTCTGTGAAACGTCACTTGCTGTGGAGTGATGGAAGGTTGGGACATCTCTATAGGGTGGCATGGGACAACCTCAACAACACAGTAAAAATACAGAGAAGCAACTGGCACTCTCATACCTATGTTCCACACACAAACAAACAAACAAAAAAAAAGGCTGCACCAAGAACTGTATGAAAGTTTTAATGTATATCTTCTATGAATGAACCTAAAAACATTTGCTGAAGTGATTGGAATCCAAGCTGGTATCTATACATGTATTATAATTCAGATGCTGTAAGCAACCACCTGCTGTATAACATGCTTTTCCTAAACCTCAGGCTTGAGGGAAGAAAAGGGAATGGTGATTTTAGCTGGAAGCAGTTTCTGCATGTCCAGCCTCCCTGCTGTTGTTTGCATGCACAAGACTTTGTTTAGGTTTCTTCATGGTAGCTGAACACTGAGACACAGGACTAGTAGCAGATGCAGAGATCAGGAACCAGACTGGTTTGTCAAATATTTATTGATGTCTCCAGTCAGTCCCATTTGAAAGAACTAAAGCAGAAGTGCTGGGGAGTTGAACAGAGAGCAGATACAGAAGAGAGACAGAAGGGAATTGAGGAAATCTCTTTGCCTTGCTACAGCCAAAAAAACCAGAATTAATTATATAGGAGGCTATAGTGAAGTACTTGTTGAAAGTAAATTCAAAGTTAAAACTTCTACTAGAAATCTGTTCTCACCTACGGTACTTCATAACTTCTTCCTTCTAATCAGAGTTATTAACTATGACAAGTTAAATAAATTAATTCATCAAGCTATAGAATATTATGAAATCTCTTATTGAGATAAATTAAACAAAGTAGAACCAATCATTTGTACTCACTGGTATAACACAACACAGGAATATTAATTATCAGCAAAAGGTAATTCTGGCATTAGTCGCTATGAAACTACCTTGATTGCATCACTGAAAATTGGGTTGTGCTGTTATTATATATCAGCCATGGCCTTTAAGTAGATGTGTAGGTTGGGATGGCCACATTGATGGGTCCCCCACTGCCTGACACATCAGGGGCAGTAGGTGTGAAGGTTGCTGGCGATGTGTGCAGCCCTTTGGAGAGCATCACGAGTGCCCGCCTGGGTTGCTAGGGAATGGTGCTGGCAGCCAGGCCAAGGGCAGCCGGGTGCCCTGCCCTGTCCCACCACACAGAGAAAAGTTGCCAGGCAGCAGTTGACACAGGAGGAAAAAGAAGGGAAAAAGTATTTGAGAGGATCGAGAAGGGAATAAAGACTGAAGATTTAAAAAAGAACAAAAGCATTCACCCTTTCAGAATTCAAGGGTTTGCATCACACACTGTCCCTGCTGGAGAAAACATCCCTAAGGGAATTGTTCATTGCTGCAGCGCAACAGTGATTTCATTATTAAAGACTGTCTGAATGTGCATCTTCAACAGCTGCAGGAAACGTTCTCCATGTGTGAGCTGTAATGTGCATATTTGCATACCAAGTGTCACGGATGGAAATCGCTGCCTTGCATTCGAGGTGGCTTGGTGTGGCTTTAGTACATGAACTGGGAGGTATTAAAAACCACATAAAACACATCAGTGTGAAGACCTGCCTCCCAAGTGCAACAATAAACAGGACAAGAAAAACCCAAAGTCCTACACCTGGAAGCCATGACCTTGAGTTGCTCTAATCTCCATCTTCCTAAAGAAATTCTCTTATAGTATTTTTCTTCCAAAATGCTGGACCATGCACTGGTCCAGGTGAAATGCCACGAACTGATGCAAGTCTGCGAAAGGACAGCTCAACACCAGCTTGTGATACCCAGACATCTGCTCAGGACAAGTGACACTTTGCAGTTAACTGGATATGCTTTAGCGAAGGCATAAATGGTAAATCTTAATGCTAATTGCAAGGTTTCTTTCTCATAAAAAGAGGCTCATAAAAGTTATTAGAACAGAAAAGAACTCATCACCTTTTGAAGTCTTTTTAAAGGACAATTTTGAAGGGAAAAAAAAAGAAAATAAGCATCCCTTTCAAAAGAAACTTCCAAATTATTTTGTTACTTCATAAATTAAGGTCTTCCTCACCTGCCATCCCACTGTACTCAGATGTGCTGCACCCACACGCAGGGAAAGATCAAATTTATTTCCAATGAGTGGAGTAGAAACTCCTCATCCAAAAAAAAAAAGAAAATGTTTATGGTCAGTGCTCAGAAAAAGTATGGAAAGTAAGAAAAAAAGATAGAAAAATATCTGATTCAATCTGTTTCAAACTCACATTGTAAAATTTTGCTCCAGACCATGGGGCATATTAGCCAGTTCAAAGTACTTCTTTCTCCAGTTTATCCCAAAATGAATATACTCTGTAGCTTTGAGAACCATAATAAAATTACCTTTGCTTAATAAAATGTGATTTTCCAAGACAGTGGACACCTTGAGATCATCTGACAAATACCCATGAGCACATCCTTATAGGTGATTATGAATTTATTCTACATCATTAGTCCTGAAGGTCCAGTTACTGAAATGATGGAGATTTGGACACCTAAATACCTCTACAGTACTACCAAGGGGTGCCAGAGGAAGCACGCCCTACCATTAGTAACTTTGGATTAATTCCACAGTTCATGGCATTCACACAGCACCTATTCAGAAACCAACATGAAAATTGCCTAAGGAGAGAGCTCATCTTCCCTTTTTTATTAGGGCTCAATGCAACTTATTTATGAAATTTTCAATTTCATCTTGTAAGTGTTGTGAAGTAAAGTGTAAAGCTTTATCTACCTCTTTTATTTCCTAAACACGGTATCGGGAATAACCTAGTGGGATCTTTCTCAGTGATAACAAATGATTAAAATAATAATAATGCATAATGCATAATGTCATTCAACAGAAGTCATTATCCATTTTCACAATCTCCTATTAGGTTTCCATATTTTACTGCTCTCGAGGAGCATATATTTGCCATTTGCCAGAAGCACAGAACTAATATCTAAAAAAAACAAGGGGTTTTTAAGACTTATACCCGGCAGTGCTGAAATCAGAGATACTTAATAAGTATTGTAAATGGATCCTGTTATGATGTTTATCAGTGATGTATTCACCACTGGTATATTCAATTGTGCAGCAGATCATGAAGAAAAGATAGCATACCATGCAAATAGGAGTGCCTGTACTGACAAACCTGGGAAGCCCACGTTTTTTTGGCATGCCTTGGAAATACAAAAATCATTTCTCCTTACAACAATAAATCAATTGTAATAGGCTCATTTCTTATTGATAAAGTACAGTTGCCACTCTCTGTTTTATATCAGCTCCACATGCCAAAAATATCTTGGTTTGGAGCAGTGATGCCACTTCCCATTTATATTTTAGGTGCTTTTCCCAAGGGAGGTGCTCCTGTTCCATCCCAAACATACCCTCACATTGCTTGATTCATCAGTTTTATAAACTCCTTAAACTTCTCTTTCTTGATAAACTTTAGACACATGAATTACTGAAGAAGCCTGTATGAACACTTTTCTTCTGGCATATTTTTATTCTAAGGAGAAGTGGAATTTTATTAGTTGGATGGGATTTAGCTCTCTGGATGGTGGTGCATCATCCCAGACACCATCCCAGCCTTGCTGGAGAGGCATCAGTGCTGCCTGCCAGGCGTGAGAGCTTGTGTGCAGAACTGTTTACTACCCAAACTTCCTTTAGCAGTTCCTTTAGGAGAAATTAGTCGTATTTACCAGTTTAAGAAGTTTGGAAAATTATCCTGCCGACAGCTATTCCATTCACTTTTACAGTCCCTTCCTCCAAAATCTATGAGAATGAAAACTTATGAGTCTGAACTACAGCATTTAAAAGACTAAATGAGCCTTCCCCCCTCCTTCAAAGCAAATTATTATGCGATGGCAGCCAGGTGCCATAGCAGGATTTTCATTCTGGTTTTGAGCTAAATCTGATTAATCATAAAACAGATCAAATAAAGGAACATCTGGTACAAGATTTTTGCCATCAGATAAAGGCTTTACGGTGGCAGTCCAAATGACTGCTGTGGCAAACAGCCACCACTACAAACAGTAGGCGAAATTTTCCTTCGTGACAGAAAACAACAACAAAAAAACCATCATAACAATTTGCATAAATAATTGTTTCACTCCATAATGCCAAGAACAGAGAACGTGAATATCGTTAAAGTTTAAAAGAAGCCCAAAAACTCAGGAGGCGAATAAGAATTGTCTCCACCATTGGAGCATCGTCATGTACGAAGTACCTTGTTTAGAATGTAAAAATGCAGACAGGCTCCACAGTCTGAGCGGAGCTTTTACACCTTTAGCATAATCAGGCTCTGAATGTCATTTAAATGCACCTTTTAATATCACTTTGCCTTTCATCGGGGAATTGTAAGGCTGCGACTGAAAAAGAATGGGTTAGTTTATTTTACTCCATTTCGTTCTTTATCTAAAAGGTAATGTGAAAATGCGCCCCAGGCTCTGCCCCATCCCAGCGCAGCACGGTGTGACAAGTTTGGGAGGAGCGCGCTCTGTTTGCAGTCCTTGAGTGCCCCCCATAGGCTGCTGCTCAAATCATCGCTTGAAACCAGGCATGAACCCAAAAAACTTTCAGTCTTGGGGAAAAGGAGCGTAAACCTTAAAGACAAACAATGTTCCCCTCCTCTTAATCAAGATAGAGATCACAAAGGTACATTACAGTAGTTGACACAACTATAATGCCAGTCACTATTTAAATGAGGTTTTATTTTTGGAAAGCTGAGTTTAGTAAGGGCTAACACTTCAGTTAACTCTAAATATAACTTGTTTAAGTGTGGCTACTTAAAATGAAAAATTATTTTCTCTTATAGATATATTTAAAGAAGCAGAATCGTTACTTTTCCAACAGAATTAATAAAGAACTTAAATTTTTATAGGAATAGAAACGGCAAAAGCATGTTGCAGCTTGAAATTATATAATTCTCAAAATAAAGGAATTTATATAAATTCATAAATTCTGTGATAAACAAAAAAATCTCCAAGTTAATTATGAGGCATACCTATAAAGTAGAACTTTTCAACTTATGTTAATATCTCTCTTTTTATAACTGCCTTCCACTCATCTTTGGGAGGACACTTAAATAGATTGTCCTTTTATCTGCTTTGTGGCTAATGAAACTTCACACATATGACCTTAGGGGGGTCAAATACCTCCTTGCCATGTACCCACCTACCTTGGAGCATCTTATGTCTGCATAAATGCAGACTTATGAGGCATGAAGAAGGAAGGTGGCAGAAGGGGCAAAGGAAAATAGTGAGAAAAAAACACCCAACTGTGATATATATAAGTATATGTAAAAAAAAAAGTTCAAGAGGTGCAGTCACCAAGAAATGTGTTAGAACTGCTTCATAATGGAACAGAAACCCTCTGAGGGGTTAATTAGGGTTTATTTGGCTAATGCTGCTGGAGAATCACAGCATTTACTTTTTCATGTCAGTAGGTGGAATAACAATGAAATTCAGAAATTGCTGCATGGAGAAGAAGGAGAGCTGGAAATGAGAAAATGCAGTGAATGATGCTGTGGAAAAAGCCAAAATCAACCTCTAAACAAAGCTCACATTCATCTTTATATCTCTTCCTTATAGCAGAGGCAGGTAGATCTGCTGTCGGTGCAAGTGCACAAATTAGAACACAGCTCTGTACCTTCAATTTAATCCCTGCCCTAAAACTGAAGAGTGACTATTCCCACAGAAGGACTTTGACCCTCCTTGTTTGAAGTCCAGCTCATTTGCTGTTGCCCTTTCCTCTCAGGAGAGACTTCTGCTCACTTGGAAATGGCTGATTTAGTGGGACACTCAGAAGTCTGTTTCTCTTCCCAAGCTCTGCAGTGCACACTGAGTAGATCTAAAAGAAGTTTCCTTGAGCAAGTTGATACATAGGTCTTCACTGATAATAGTTTTAGGATCACTGCTTGGGGCTTTAGATTATTCTTCTTGAAAAATGTAATTCTGATTCAAATCCTTGATTTGATCCTCTTCCCTTCTCTCTCCCTGATCTAAAGGATGGGTATCCTCCTCCTCTGGGCAGTACAAATTCTGCCATGTTCTTTACCTGGGATGAGGATACAGGTAGTGCCAATGGGGGAAAAGAAGAGGAGAGAGACAAAAGACCTTTATGTTAAACTGATCCCTTGTTCTGGTGATCCTGGTTCAGCTGGGTACTCACTTCAATAACCTGAGAGCTCATCTGAAGAGGGAGCACCAGCAAGCTGTGCCCTCAAACAGAAATGAAAGGGCACTTGATATTAGGTAATATCCAGTGCCAGTTATGCGTGCAAAATAACTTCAAGGCCTTCAAAATCTTTGTTCCATACTGGAAGAGCAGCAAAGGAGACCAGATGACATGAAAACACACTTGTGTGTCTATGGCTGCGAAGGACTTGCCCTGAGACACTTAAACTTCACTTTCAGTTCTAATCATGAGGGTATGAAAATGAACCTGTTGTTTTCCAGTCCTTTTCCTGGATGACAACAGGACAGCTTTTCTCTGCTCATATGGAAAAATGGGGCTCAGCTCCTCTTCTCCATGCAAGAGGGACACAGTTCAACATCTGCTGGTTCCTTTTCCAAAGGGCTTTCAAGGATTCTGTCTTAGAAGTCTTAAAAGCTAATTGCAGCAGGATGAGAGAGGAAATTCTTTCATGGATAAATAACTAAGTCATTAGAAACCAAGGGTAGCAGTAAATTATTGTTATTTTCTCAGTGGAGGAAGTGGAAGTGAGTACAGGAGTCCCCAAGGAATATTTCTGCAGTATCACCCGAGAGCCAAGAAGACACTGCTCACATTGCAGCTTACACCTTGTCTGTGTTAATACACACAGAAACCTTGTGTAAACCAGTAACCTGGTGCCCTTCCTCTGCATGAGGATGCAGGGGATTGAAGAGTGAATAAATGATACAGGGAACAAGGAAGCATGGAAATGGAAAAGGAACAAATGAACAGAAGAGGAAGTCGCTGTTGGCCAGGCCAGCTGGGAATACTGGTCCCTGGGGGAAGCCTTACCCAGCTGATCTTAAAAGCTTATTCAAATCAACAAACAAAGGAAAGGGAGAAGCAGGAATGGGAATGGGAATGACTTATCTGATGGAAAGAGGCGTTAAAGAGCCATTGGCCTGCAGGAGGATTATTGAATGCAGGGCTCCTGCAGCTTTCCAAATCAGACCTTATTTACCTCTTTATGAGTCAGGATTTTTCTTTGTAGCAGCGTACATCCTCAAACTGGCACCTGGCCAATACTTCTAGACCATGAAAATAAAGTTAAACTAGCAGATTCTCCACATTAGCTTGCCCTGAACACTATTTTTTGGGGGTACAAGAGTATGCAAAGAAACCCGCAAACAAACAAAAAACTGCCAGAGGCTAGGGTTAGTATTTATGTAATTTCTCAAAGTAAACAAACATATCTTCACAAACCCATAAACTAGAAATGAGACAAAACCCTTTAACACTCATATTAAATACACTTCATAGAAAGATTAATTCTGTCCTTCTGAAAAAAAAATATACAAGAATAACACTATAGCAGAACAATTATCCCAAATAATAATATCCCAAATAAGCAGGCTGGGATTATTTGAAATGAAGGCAGAAAGATCTTGTAGTACCCTATGGCAATCCATCTGGGGAAGATTTCAAAAATATCCAACACTTACTTTAATATAGTCTGTCCCAAAGGCAAAACTATTTGCTTTTCACAAGCATTTTTATGAGCTACATCTTAAAAGTAATCACTGGCAGAGATAATTTATTGTTAGTCAGAGAGGATATTGAAAGGCAGGGGAGCTGTTAATCATCTATGCAGATATGGGTGAGACGCTGGCCCTATGGAAGGCAATAGCAAAATTCCCATTGACATCTGTGGAGCTGGGCTATTACTCTCTGTGCTGGAGGTTGAAGTGTTTGCTCTATCTATTAGGTCAAGTTTCTCCTTCGCATAATTTTCTGGTTTACACAGAGTTACATCACAGTTTGATCAAGGGAATATCTCCGGTTTGCTGGAATGAATGTTTTCCTGCAGGAGTTACTGCTTGGACATTTATCATAGGAATCATTTCTGTATTACAGGGTGCAGATGTGCTGTAAAAGCTCAGGTGTAGTGGTATTGTTGCCCTTTGTTTGGAGGAGGAGGCTGCTCCAAACAAAATTGTGAGGAGGCTTCGGTTGAGATCTTGTTGAGTGAGACAATGTCACACTCTCTTCCTGGCAAGCCTGTATGGATTTAATTCTGCTTTCCCTGGTGGAAATTCACAATAGAACTGTCAACTATGAGAAACCAGCAGCAAGTCCAGTAGACAATTCCAGAAATACCCACTCTTGAAATGCTTTCATACAATTACCCGTGTCCTTCAGCAGAATCCATGCCTTTCATGGAAAGTGGGGACATGAACCCCAAGAGTTAACTCTGCAACAGAAAAAGAAATCAGAAAAATATACAGCTTTTAGCAAAGCTATTCCCTTTTCTGTTGGAGAGGCTGATATGTTTCATTCCAGATCTCTTGGTGACATTATGCCACTTAGATGTCATGATCAACACATTCTCATTTCTGCTCAATATTTAGATTCTTTGTGAAACATGTTGCCAATACTTCATACTGCTCCATCTCCTCTGCAGCCACAAAGGATGTGATCAAATTATTTCTACCTGCTTGTAGACAAAGTGCTCTGGAGGCATCATTTTTAGTCTCAGCCCAGGGGAACAGAAATGATTAAACAATTGCTGTTTAAAAATAGCATCACACATCACCAACAGTCCATTGTGGAGTCAGCTGCAAACCAGCAGCAGCAAAGATGTTTGTTTTTACCCTCTTCTGGGCTGCCATGGCAGCCAAAATATTCCCTTTCTCTGAACCGATTTGTTCTGAAAGCCCAAGTATATCTGTTTTCCTGAGCAAATCCTTGTGATTAATAATAGTAGGTGAGAGTTATTTTGGGTGTTTTATTCTAATGAATAAAACCCAGAGCATGGGGAGGTTTGTGTTCAAACAAGACTTGAACGAAATTCAGTGAGAGATTTTTGCTTTTCATGTGTCTGTTGTTTGGTGTTCAGGATTCAAACCTGTAGCACCATGCTCTAAATCCCTATATGGGAAAAGAAGGGTCAGACCCCAGTGATGGATTTGAATCACTCTATCTAGAATATTTGAAATTGCTGTTTTGTTCAGAAGCACAGGGCTGATAAAAGGAATGATAGCCTTATCTCTATATTTGTTTTTACGTATATTCAAAACAGGTTGAAAAGACTGGTCTCTCTTAATTAAATCATGAATAAATATGAGATTTCCTCCCTTTAAAGTCCAGCCTGCTGCCTGAGCTCAGACTTTACATACCAGGCAGAGTCTGATCCCGCAGGTTCAGCTCACTGAACCCTGTTGTCAGCAGCCTGAGTGATACGTTCAAAGTGCACGCTCTGGTCTGGCACTTAGAGAATGAGATCTATTTAACAAAATCCTGGCACCCTGGAGCCTGAAATTCAGATTCAGAAAGCACACTGGCCTCCTTCCCAGGACTGTGGGATGTCAGCCCTGGCATTTAGCACCATGGTCCCACTTCCTGGGTCCTGCCTTCAGTATCTTCACCTCAGGAAGAAGGGAATGCTCCACTCCAAGAAGCTGGGCAATAGAAGGTGAAACCCTCGGGTTCAGGGCTCATCTGAGCATCCTGAGAATGCAGTCCCATCACATTACTCCCTGGGGGAGAGTGCATGGAGCAATCCAGGAGCTGGAGTGGCATGTCTGTACCAACAACAAAACCCATCAGGAGCACATCGAGAACCTGGAGGTTTTGGCAGGTGTTCTCCTCACCCTCGTGTCCTACACATGAGCTGCATTTCTCTCCATCATCTTTCATACTGCAGCTGGCAACCCATCCATCCCAAATTTTGGAGGGGAGATACTCCTGATTAGGAAGCATATGCTGCCCTTCTCTGTGCAGTGCAGAAGGCAGCCAGCACACATAGAGGTGGGTGGTGGATGGCAGGGGAAGAAGCAGGAGGATGATCCAGGGCGTGTGATCCGTGCTCAGCACACAGAGAGGCATCAGATGCAAGAAGCATCTTATTTATGGCAATCCAAGACAGAAGTAAAATTGCCTTCCACTAAGGCTGGAGCACAGATGGAGCCAGACTGCCAGTGATAAGGTCATTCAAGAGGAAATGTGGAAAGGGTAATACCTCTGGGGCAAGGTCCTGCTCTCCCAATGGCTGGCTTTGTGCTTAAACTCTCAGGCATTGACTTTGCTTGCCCCACTCATTTACCAGCTCCTCCAGGAGAGGAGCTAGGGAAAAGCACGCATTGTTGGATCAAATATTCCCTATTTGTCCAAGATTTTTCCAAAGAGCAGCTGATTTCGGAGCCTGTGTGACTCTGTGAAATAGCTGTGGAGGGAAAGGGCAGTCACAGTTTGTTCCTCTGCCTCTTCCATGCAATGCACAAAAGCCTTTCCCACTTTACCAAGTATCTATAACCCCAGAACAGCATCACACACCAATACTCATGTAGGCTTGCAGAGCACAGCAATTTCCTGGGAGGGGAGTGGGGTTTCCCAGGGGAAATGACTAACCCTGATATTTTAATCAAACAGCAGAGAGTTGTAGTGCAAACAGGGGTTCAGATGCCAGCTTCACATCCACAGGCTGCAGAGGGAAGGTCTCTGCTGTCACCTGCCTGCCGTGCCCTCCGCTGTTGAAGACAATGCTTGTCCTGCTGGGTGGCAGGGAAAGGGTTTGTGAGCCTGCCAGGAGCCCATACATGCTACCACCTGAGTGAGAGCACCAGGACAAACTGAAGGAGGTATGATGACACCTGAAGAAAAAGGACTGAATGGGCATAGGATCTCTCTTTTTGGAGCAGGGGAACACACAATGCATGAAGAATAGTTATAATTCTGAAGGCAGACCATAAGAGCCGTGCTCTGCCACTTGCTATGCCAATTTCAAGCACCTTTAAAGATGCTGGGGAATCAGGGGTGAAGTGTGAGCATGTGTCTGGAAGAAATGGAGGCAGGGAGGGGGGAACCAGCTAAACATAGTTTTATGCTACACTGAAATACTCAACATGAGAAAATCAATGTCATATTTTTTTGTGTGCATTTGTCAAGTCCAAGCCAGATTTAATGGCTGAATTTTGAGTTATTTTCTCCCCCACAGTTTCTGTGTTAGAAGTCTCACAAACATGTTGTAACAGATTATATAATGGCTTTATTTTCATGTGGACAGAATCACTTTGGTACTTTGGACTTACTCCAACCCCTCATCTCACTATCTGGTGAATCTACACACTCTCATGGTGTTTTCTACATTAAGTTGCATCTCCTGGACCAATTCAGGACACTCACTGTTGGCAGCAAAGTGCACAAATTCTAAATTAGCTTTCAAAGTAATCAACAACTTATCATTTATTTATGTATCCTTTCTATATCCAGTTTAACATTTAAGCATTAAGATAAAAAAACAAACAACTTTGAGTTTAGTATTGCATTTCCCTGCATAATTAAAAGTATGAATCTTTTTTTTTTTGTTTGATATATAAAACTCTTGCAATGGGGTGTAATTCAGCTCACATTTCTGCTTTTAATACATCTTTCTTCCTGTATCTCACTAAAGGGAGTGGGGAAATAAAGTAGATATGTGTCATACAGTGCTTTTTACATTTTGGAGTTCATAATGGACAATAAGATAAATGATGCACGATCAAGTTATGCATTTTCTGACACTGGCCCTTGTCAACTACAGCAGGAAGCAGGAACTGTTCAGCTTCACAAGAGAGCAAAAGTGAAACAAGTAAAAGGGGTTTGCTCTGTATCTTGGTCTCTGCTGCTTGACAGTGGAGGAATTATATTAAATTCAGAAACTTTGGAGTTAGGAGGTGTCTGGAGAGAAAATAAAACCTTGGCCCTTTCACAGGTTGGGGGAAAAAAAAGAAAAAAGAGATCATGGAGAACAATATCTAAAACAAACACCTTGGAATACTGGGTATTAGGGACTTATTTGGTGATGGAGAAGAAAACTTATTAGATATGAGTTCCAGTAATAGCTTTCTCTAGCAACCACAGCAATATGAGGTCTGAGCTAAAGGAGAAAGAGAAAAAGATTTCTTTTGCCTCTGTTGATGAAGACAACAATTTTTCCTTGAATAGGGATGGAGAAATGTATCAAAAGCTGTTATTGACAACATACTCAACAGGGGAATATGAGAGTATCTTACAGTGTAATATTCAGGTGTCTTAGTCTTGCCCAGTATTCTTACTTCTCCCACCTAATGATGGTGAGAAAAATATTGGTTTCATTATTAGCTTTACTTCTTTGAAGAAAAATTGGTTTGATGAGATGGATTTGCATTTTGGACCTGGTTAGGAAGCCAGTGCACACCTGTACAATCATATAGTGAAGGCCTTAGGTGAGAAGATTAAAATATTCAATAATTTCAAGATAGAATTTACATGTTCTGATCTTTAAATTACAAAGATATAGGCATAGCTATAGCAATTATATGCTTTTCATTTACGAAACTAGTAAATTAAGGATGAAAAAAAGTGGATCTAGCAGAGCAAAAGTTGATCTCAAACCTCACCAAAATTAAACAGAAAAAGTATTTCTGCTTTAAGTCAAAAGATTGTTAAATTATAGCTCTGGTTTGAAATTTCTTTTATATTCAGAAATGAACTTGGTTTATTTTTGTGTTCCTTACAGACAAAACCATAGTAATTATTCCTTAACTTATAATTCCCTTCAACCATATTTTAAATTTCACTGAAATTCATGTAAATTATGAACAGAAGGATGAGAAAAGGAAGTCCTGAGTCCCAAACTGGAGTCTGACACTTGTGAAATGCTTTGCACTGATTGATTACAGCTCATGCACACAAAATTCCTCTCGATCCTCTCCTGCTGGGGAAGGATCCTGGCAGTTTCTCTCAACTTTAACACCTGTTTTCATATTTTCCTACTGCTGCCCTACCTGCCCCTGTTACTCACTTACTCAACTCTTACTCAAGCCTAGAGGGAAAAAATGTTTGCAGCCCTTCCAGATTTGCTGCCCCCTTACTCAGTTCTGTCTGCCACGACCTCGTGTCAGTTCTTGTACTCCATATCTATGCCATGGTTCCCACCTTGCTCAGGTATTGGGGTGCCACTAGGAACAGATATGAGTCAGATATGGATCGTGACAGCAATAAAAAACAACAGGAAGGAACAAGACCTTCTCTTTTTCCCTCTTTCTCTATTTGAATCTCTGCTGTAGCCAGAAGCACCGAGGGCTTTGATTTCCCATTGCAAATGTACCTGTCTCAGCTGAAAGGCAGTGTTAGGAAAGGTTTGTATGTTACAATTCTACAGTGTTATTTTTAGACATTTTTTCCAGCATTACAACATTTCAGCCAAAATCTAAAGTTGCATGAAGGAGCACTCAAAGTGTAGGCCCTGAAATGCAGTTCTGAGTGGGAAACACAGTCAGGAAGCTCCTGTACATTAATGCTGGTTTCTGCTCTGTCCATTAGAGATGTCAAGAGCATCCCATTCACAGCTTCTACAGCCAAACCTTTGGTCCTGTAAATAAGGCTTTAATCCACACTCCAGTACCAGGGTGCATCTGGATGTACATCCACACTGGTTTGAGAGGCTTCTTTGGACCTGATGAGCCAAGAATTACTAGGTCTAAAGCTGGGTTGTGGTCAGGATAAACATAATGCGTTAGGAGCATATTGGTAAAAGCAGCTTTACTTGAAGAACACTAGCAACCATGGTGATTAATTCACCTCTCTCTCATCTGAGGAATTCCAGGTGAAAAACTAAAGTCACCATAGCCCTATATCACTTCTCCCCTAAACATTGACTATTCTTGCTAAAAATTCATTGAGAAAGATGAGTGGAAAAAACCCACTGTATTTCAAGCCTAAATTCCTCAGACTTTTATCCAGTGTATTCTGTGCTGCAGAATGTTCTTAGATAACAGTTATCCCACTTGTGCAGAAATAATACTTACCTTGTAATACCTATCAAAGGCTGTCTTTTTTCTTTTTTCTCTCATGGTTGTGTCCTTCCCTGTTGTGTCTGATAATGCTCTGTTAATCAGAGTGATCTCCATGTAAATATCCATCTGATAACTGTTTATAGTATGAAGAATAAGATGTATTGGAGCAACACATGGAACCAGAGCTCCGTAATACTAATCAAGAGCCATAAATGATAAACTCATAAAATCCTGTTCCTCCCCACTTCTGGTGCTCTGGCAAGTTGAAACAGGAGACCCAAAGGGTGTCCCTCCTCCCAGGCAGCTCATGGCTCAAGAGGACGGGAGTTCACATCTCCTTAGGGTGAGTCTAGAAATGGATCTTTTCTTCAGAAACTCTTTTGTTGTGTTTGGGTCAGTAGTACCTCATGGTCCACCTGGGTTTCAGAAGGAGGAAGAGCAGTGATGGGCTGCCCCCTTTACAGGATGTCTCTGGGCAGAGGCCACATGCTGTCCCCTCAGCTCAGGCTGCTGCGCTCAGCACAGCAATGCCATTTTAGACTCACCTCTGTCATCAGTATTCCTTGTTTTAAATCAGAGCACAACCCCCTAATGGCGTCTTTGGTTCATACTTCTGAGGCATTCAACTTTTAGTCCAAGATCTTAATTCTTACAGCTTTGGGTCTTGCTATTTCTGCCCAATTTTTAATTCTAGGCTGAAGTGACTCGTGGCTGTCTAGGGAAATGTGTTTGTATTTCTGCAGACTGTAATGTCCTACAGCTGAGCCGTGTTCCTCACCATCTCAGGCACACAGGCATTGTAGCAGCACTCGAGCCCTCCCTGGTCTTGTGTACTTGCACATGAAACCAGTTTCTCTGAATTTCATTCTGCCCCTACATAATGGCTGCTCTGCCCACTGCAGTATCAAATTAACTTCAAGGTGAGAGATTAAACTGTGTGCATCGGCACAGAGAACCCACCCAGAGTTATCAGCAAGAATGTATTGTAGGGGATCATTCTGCAGAAAAATAGCTGCTGTTGCTCCTTTCATCCCATTTCTGATCCAATCTCATCTTGACTCATGTAGTTCAAATTTGTTTGAAGGAGTGAGATAATATTGCAAGAGCAATATGCAGTCATGATTCAGCTTATGTCTTTGTCTTCTGCTCCTTAAGAGAACCTGAGAATGTTGGCAAATTATTACTTGGATTCACCTTTATTGACATATTTTAAATGAATGTGGGCTTTGCTACTATGGACCTTATAGCTGTTGTTCATTCATAGTGACATTAAATTCATGTAGGTCTGAATTTCAGGGAAGGACTAAACCAGTGGGATTCTATTGGTAAAACAATGCTAAATTTAGAGGTAGGAAAAAGGGAACCCAACGATCATTGCACATATTTTAAGTACTTTCCTGGACCGGATGGGCATATGCAAATAGAGAAAATAGCTTTCACACTGGTGATTTTGAAAAAAGCACAGCAGATGTATAGAATTATGAAGGAGTGCACTGAGTGATCTCAAATACAACTCCCCAAAGAAAATGCTGTTAGTTTGTCTCGTCAGGCTGCTGATGCATGTATGTGACTCCCTTCGGCGTGGAGGAAAGCTGTGGGTGTCTTGCTGGAGTAATAGAGCCACAAGTGAAAATGTTTGCAGTTTTAAAATGATCATTTTTATTCCCTTTCTCTTCAAAGCTCTCACTAGAAAGGCTTTATGTTTCTTTGAACTTTTTCAGAGTTGTCTGTTAGGACGATAGGGGTTTTTAATCTACCATTGGCTCTATCCTTCTCTCTTCTTTATCCTGTCTGTTAAGCACAGATTTCACAATATTTTCTTCAACCTCTCCCTCTGTTTACAGTGATTTTAGAAGAAACTCTAAATCTGAATAATGTTGTTAGATAACCTAGTAACTGTCTAGTAATTAATAATTAATTACAAAGGACAAAGGCAAAGGACATTTAGATTTACATTAAATTTGTTTGCGATAACCTGTGATCTCCTGTAAAACTCACTGGACTTGAAATAGAATACTTGGGTATTTTACATATTTTTTATCTCAAAATTTTAACAGTAATAAACCCCCAAACCAATAATTTTATATGAGCCATTATGAATATACAGAGATGGGTTCCTTAGTTTTGAATTTAAAAGCCTTTCTATTTTTACCCAGAAATATAATTCACATCATTTCAGAGTTATTATAAAATCAGTGCTTAATAGATTTTTATTTTCCTTTCATTTAGTATGAGATAGAGAGCTGTGGGCTAAGTCCATTAAGCCATGATAGCTGCTACGTGAAAACTACGAGTATTCTGAAGTTTCTAAAACAAACAATCCAAAAATTAAAAATTAACTTAAAAACTCAGAAACCAGCCTGAGGGAAGCTCAAGGAAATGAATAAAAATATCCAGAAAGAATTAGAATCAACACTGCAGAGACAGTAATTGGGTTGACTTTGGCTGACTAATTCACACACTGAAAGTCGATGATTTGTGTGGTTGACTTTTTTTTTCTTTCAGTGTGCTTAGACTTGTCTTCAGCCTCGTTCTTGGCCTCACTAGAAGGGCCCACTTATGTGTGTATCCACTTAGGTATTTCCTGCCTCCTTTTTCTCATTCTCATGCCTGCTATTTCCCCAGCAATGGTGTGGCACAGGACCTAAAGCTTCTGCTCCAAACAAGGTGCTAATTCCTCCTTCTTCACCGCTAAAAAGTATGATGTTCTGCCTTTTTAGGAGGGAGAAATGCATAGTGGTGTAATGTGGCTGATTTCTGAGCATTTAGCCCAAAGTAACACAACAATAAATTGCTTACTTCAATAAAGTAATTTCAAACCTACGTGGGAGTAACAGAAAATAGACATTTTTTACTTGCACTCAAAATCCCTTCCTAACTGAATTGTTTAAGAAGATCCCATCTTTTCACTCAGCACCACACAGAGAAACCTTTTTTTTCCCCCCTCTTTGAAAAAATAAAACCTTCCCTTGCTGTATTAACTACCTAGATATTTATGCAGTCAGCACAAAGGACAGGGATGACTCTGCCAAAGAGAGATATATTTGCAGTCAGCAATCTCTTCTCCTCAGATGTCAGTGATCATATCAAGAAAGTAAACAAAATTAGAAATTAGGCTTAGAAGAAAAATAACAGCAAATACCTCGAGTTTGGTACTTTCAGCAAAGAACTCACTCTCCTTAGAGACTTACTGGACTATTTGTGTAACTTCTTTATGACCAGAGGGCCTGAAACAAAGATAGATTAGATAAATAGATAGATAGGTAGATAGATAGATGATAGGTAGATAGATAGATAGATAGATAGATAGATAGATAGATAGATAAACAGATAGATATACACCTATGTACAGCTTATGGGTTCTCAGGCAACCAGTGCTTTGCAGAAAAACATGTTGGTACAGCCTTCAATAAGATACAAGATCAAAATTTGGAACAACTTGGCCGAAGTCATGTGAGAATTTGGAGGCAGAAATAGGATTTGTGTCTGTATTTTGTTAGTATAGCACTGGTCTTCCAGAAAGAAATGGGCAGGCATTCTGTGAGGAAAGGAAAAGGTAATGCTAAGAAAACTGAGCTGGAATTTATTTTTAGCAATTAAAGAGGATGTTTCTTTACCAGAGTGGTTCACGGAGTCACAACTTACAGTTTGCACTCCTGGATTTTCTGGATAAAATAGATTCAGTGGGAGCCTCCATGTGAACTCCCATTCATTCAAATTACTCCTTTTCTTCAGGTTCTCCTGTGAAACAATATTGTCCCCATGCAGGGTAATCTAGTTTGGCCTCTGGATTGCTCCAGGATCTCTCAGAATGATTACAAGCTAGTATTTCTAATCCTGAGGTCTGTGAGTGACAGGATGTTTATCAGCTTATGTGATGCTATGATTGCAAAAGAACAAAAAGAACCACCCAGGCTGCACCTTTTAACTAGAAGGCACCTCTTAAAAGCATTACAGTTGCTGGTAAAAGTAAACATATCTATTTTAATTCATTCTTGCTGGGTTTTTTTTGAGTTCTGAAGTGGAATATGCAATACTATCTCTGGCCATAATGGTAGAATGCAAGGCAAACAAAATACTAGAATATTTTTCTGCTGCATTTTTTACTACTGGAGAGGTTATGGTATCAGCAAATCATCTCAATGTTATGGCCTCACATGTAATTATGTCTTCAACTTTGGTTATTTCATAGAATGTATAACACTAATAAAATGATGTACTGAGCAAAAAATGTAAACTGTAGAAAAAAGAGAAACCTTGAGATAATTTTGGTTTTATATTACAGGCAATAATAAGATGGTTTAACTTGTGCAGATAAAAAATGAAGCAGTAAATAAAATACTAAGTGGTGTATATTACTTACCAGGAGGTAAACTCTGAGATCTTATAAACTTTCCTAATGCAAGAGGGATAAAACATTCAATAAAACTGAAAGCTCTTTCCTTTCAAACAGATAAGAAAACATAAAATTATATATCTTCTTTCCCTCCTGCTTCTCACACTATTAACCTCTGGAACTCGAGGTAAGTTACTGTTGGGATTCTAAAGAGTAAGGGTTTGTATGGATAGTAGGAGCATCAAATGTATAGTGACAATTTCCTAGGATGCTCATGCTTCATGGAATTAGCCAGGCACAAAAAATTCCTGGGTTTTAGCTGTGGCAAAGTCCAGAGTAATATTACAACACTTCCTGAAGCATAATGAGAGAGATTTTCATTTTTTTTCCTGCATCCAAAGTAACTAGGAACATTGCAGAGGGTCCCTGAATCCCTATGAATGTGAGTGATTTTATCTTTCATGGAATTCAGGGTTTCTGTTCTGAAAGTTTTTCCTCCCAGCTCTTTCCTCTAGCACTGTTTGTCCCTGCGGGTAGCCAGGACATCACCTTTGCAGGTGGGAGGGAAACCATAAATAAAGAGGAGGGGAGATGCAGTGTTTGTTTGAGTGAGGACTTGGCCCTGCACTGATACAGTCTCTTTGCTTACACATGGGTAGATGGATCACTCTGCAAAATACATCATGCTCCATTCCCTGCAAATAATCCCAGGTGAAATCAACCCCAGGTGAAATGATTTGCCATCTCCCTGCCTGTTTTGCTGTCAAACCTAAAGCGTGCTGCAAGCAGGGGTCTGGGGAATGAGGAAATCCCTTAAAGATTTCCCAGTTTTCCAAAGCTGTTAGTTTCCCTGGTTCAATTGGATGTGATCTAGAACTGACATACACCAACTCACGTCACCCACAGAACTGTCGTGTCAGTATTTGCAACATCTGAATGGAGAATACTTTGCTGGTGTTGTGTGATGAGTTATTGTGTCACTGGTACATCATGAGGAGGTTGGTGTCATCATGGTGTTGGCATTACCTTTTCCTAATGAGGAGGATTGGGTTGCTGGTGTCCCCTCCATCCTCCTGCCAGGACTCGTGCCCAGCAGGAGCAGCTGCTGGAGAGGCTGGAAGAGCTGCCTGCTGTGCCCCAGGGAGGCTGCAGATGCAGGAATGTCTGCAGGAATGCATCAATCTTCCAGGGTGGGCACCCAAGGGGCAGTCCCCATAGCTGGAGAAGGCTGCATGTAATTTATTTTCATTCACAGTATTTTCCTTTCATGCTTGCAGATAAGTAATCTTCCTCTTTTCAACTACATCCTTAATTATAGTAGATGGAAGATTATTTACCACATTGCAATTTCTTTCAGATCCATTAGTTTGCTCAAGGCACAGCTAACTGTGGCATTCCTTTCCTTTGACAGTGTTATTGCAATAGGGTTTGCTAATAAACAAAAGCAACACCTTGATTTAATAATGCTCAAAACACTGGCCACGTTTTAAAGGGTTAGGGAGGCATTGTAACAATATTCCTTGAATTCACACAATCCACCCCCAGGACCATCAGAAGACTTTAATAAGAGTAATTGATACAATAATCTTGGAAAGCACTTTTGAAATGGGAGTATATTAGGTTTATTAGCATAGAACAGAACTATATAATAGATAAAGTCATTAACTGGAATATTGTTATAGACTGAAAAGAGAATATGATCTAAATGAAAAAAAATCCCTCCATTATTTTGACTTTTATTATTATTTCAATAGTCAAATGTCTGTTACAAAGTGTGCCTTGAAATATTCGAAGATGGATTTAATAATTCATCCAAAGTAGACACCTTCAGCGCCAATATGCTGGTTTCATGTATTTCCTTGCTCTTATCCATAGCCCTGATGGTCACCGAAAACATATTGCATTCACTTTTTTCATTTTAAAAGAAATGCTTTTCACATCATTCCCCAAAGTGGGGCTTTTAAGTCAGCAACTATGAGAATTCACATCACTCCATATGAAGCAACAAAAGATGGATATAGTGGACAAGGAGTACCCAGGCAGTGCACAGAGGCAAATGGGCTATTTCAAAAGTCTGGAGCAGAGTGGAGGGAGAGGACAAGGAGTGTGAGAGGAGTGTTGAGCACTTGGCCTTTCTGGGGTCAGGTCATAAGGTGAATAAAGGAATGAGAAGGATGGTAGTTCCTTATGTTCTACTTGTGCTGTGCCACACTGACAACAGCAATTCCCAGCCAAGCCTGGCAATCAGATTGTTGGGGAGTTTATCCCATTCGTATTTTCTTCAGAGGTGACCTCATTGCTCTCTACAACTACTGGAAAGGAGGCTATAGTGAGGTGGGGCTGTAGTGTCGTGAGGCTCCTCTGCCCTGGCTCAAGTGGAAGGATGAGAATGGCTTTAAGATGTGCCAAGGGAGGTTAAATAAATAAATATTTCAGTGAAAGTGTGGCCAGGCCTTGGAATAAGTTGCCCAGGGAGGTGGTGGAGTCACTGTGTCTGGAAGTGACAGTGGCATCTGGATGTGACACTTTGAAAGAGACCTTCAGGATCATCCAGTCCTGCCATCAGCCCTTCACCACAGTCACGCCCAGACAATATTTCTATCTTGATGACTCTGTGATTCTGTATGTGTTAAGTGAAAACTATTAAAAATTAAAAAATATCCTGTTAAAAAAAAAATCCTGCTACAAACTCAAAAAACCCCGTTAAAACTCAAAAAACCCTGAACAAAGCCATAAGACCCCCTCAGGTTATACCCTTTAAATTGACAAAAAGCAAGCTGAGGCAGTTTTTACAGCCCTGGGAGCCTGTTCTCTGAGCAGGGCTCCTTTCTGGTGCCCCCAGACATCTCCTAAAATTATTCCCAGGCTTCAGGAGATGGTTCAGTTCTTTCCACACAACTGATGAGTTGTTCCCTTAGGAGAAGCCGTACAAGTGGTTTATCTGTCTCACTCCCCTGAGTTCCTCCACCTCACAGCAATCCCCTTCATCCCATATTCTTGCTATCAACAGAGGCCTTGCTGCCTGGGAAAGAGGGTTTAGTCTCTGGGAAGTGCTCTCAGGCATCCTTGGAAAGAGAACACATCCCTGACGGTGTGTGACGATGTGCTGCAATGCAAGGCACATCCTCAGGCTCTTCCCAGTATCAGCACTGACTGTCCCTCATTACTTGTTGGGATTTTTTCCCTTTATGATGCTGAATTTGCTTGAACAGATTAGAATAATTTTTTTGTTTCTTAAACTTGGTAACAGACTCCTATTTTTCAGCACCCTTTTTGATCTTGTATGGTTCAGGCAGTGGTTCGGGTTATAGATTAGTTACTGAGGCTGTGAAATTAATGAAATCTCTGCTCTTTAGTCTCATAATAACAGGAATATGGCCAAAGGGGAAGTGGAGTTTCAATGGAAAAACAGAACAGCACTCAGTTACAGTAACAACTGTGTTATATATTCTTATATTGATTTGGAATTCACTGCTTCTTTAGTTCCCCACACACAGAATTCTCTGCCTGCTGTTACTCCAGGGTCTGGGATTTAACAAGCCTTTCAGATGAATGCTGCATTCCTGCTTCTCACAAACATTATTTCAGACTTTGAAAACTCAGGGATATGTTCTTGCAGTGTCTTACCTTCAGCTACATTTTTCAGGCTCTTCTTTGTAGCCATCACAACTACCAGCAGAGCATTTAAAAACCACAACCCGAGACTGCAGATGATGATTTCAGAGTGAAGAACAGTTTTCTGTGCAAATTCTGGTGTGGGGCACAGTCAGACTTGTCAATATTCTATTCCATAGTTTTGTTTGCAGCTTGCTGAAGTCAGAAAGGAGATTTCAGGTGGGTTCTGCAGGATGTGTCTCAGGCCTGTATGTATTAGCTGAATGAGTGGTCAAACTCATTTCAATCCTGGATACCCTGATCATCTGCAGTGTTTTACAGTTATTGACTCGTCGGTTAAGTCAAATCTAAGTCTGTATTTGGTTCTTCTAACATCTTAATTGAAGAATTAAAAAAAAAAAAAGAAAAAGAAAGAAAATCTATTTGAAGCAACAGTTCCTGCTAAAGCTCAAGAATAATTTTCAGACAGGTTTTAAGAAAAAAAATTGTGTTATATCTGACTTCTGATTTTTCTTTCTTTTTCAAAATATAGCTTCCTTTTCAATCACATCTTTCCTTGATAAGCCTCAGAGCACTACTGTTAGCAGACATCCTGAATCAACATATCTGTCACTGATATTTTTTTTTCTTCGCATGAAGCAAATAAATTAAAGATCAAACCGAGTATTGGAATAATAGAACACATTTCTTCACATGAGGGAGCGACCTCGTTTGCCACTCTGCTTTACAGGAGCGATGTGCCAGCAATGCTAATAAAGCGCTATCAATTCATGTGCTTTCTCCGTTAAATACTGTTGACTTCAAGGAGTGACACATCTTAAATTGTACAGTACTGTGTGATGCACGACACACAGACACACAAAACCCTGTTTGATGTAGTGCTTTGCCTGCTCAATACAGTATTGACCCAGGAGTGGGATGGAGTGTGAGGCTGGGGCTCTGTGCTGAGTGATGCTTCAGCTTCCTCCAGAACTCAGTTCTCCTTGCAGAAATGCAAGGATCAAAATACTCTATTGTGGTTCGGGAAAAGAAAGCTCCTGCCCATCATCTCTCAGGCAAAATAATATGTGCTTGTAAAATACACACAAACATGAGTTTGATGCATGAACCCCTTGCAGGGGAGCAGGGGCAGGTGAGGGGGTGGGCTTCAGTTGAAGGATTTGGGCTCCCAGTTACTTGTCCATGCTGGATTGTCTTTGCTCCTGGCAGTAACTGCTAAATTAGAATTAACCTGAAATACATCTCTGCTGAAATACCAATTTAGCTTTTCTGTGTAAACACCCATTTAGGATCTATATCTCGCTCCCACCTTTGTAAAGTAAAATAATAATATTCTCCTGCCTCAGATGGTGTAATGAAGTTTAATATATTAAAGATAGTGAGCCACTAGTTGCTATAGTAATGTACTATTTAAATAACTGAGGGGAAAAAAAAAACCCTAAGAAGTGTTTCAACAAATGCAGTTTCTCGAGGGCTACTTGTTTTGCAGAAAACATCTTTGGGATAGTGAACACACCACATGAGAAGTCTCTACTCAAGAAATGAGCTGGTAGGGGCAATGTGGTGCTTGAGCATGGAGAAGGCTTTCTCATCCTGCCCAAATCCAGGCTGAGCTGTCTCTGACAAAGTGATGGCTGAGGTGGGTGAGCTGTCCCTCTGACACCCTGGGCCCAGGAGAGGGACCTCTGACATCCCTTCACAGACCCAGGGGGGGTCATGGTTTGCTTTAGGAAGGGCCAGCAGGCAGGTCCAACACCTGTGAAGCAGCCAACTCTTTGCTCACTTGCACAGACACAGAGAGAAGCCTGGAGAGCAGCTGCCTTCCCTGCTGGAAGCAATTAAACTCTCTGCTGATGGATTAAACTGCCTTTGGAAAATACCTCTTGTCCTGGGATCAGAAACCCATCAGCAGCTTGTAGTGCACTGGTTAAGGAAGTACACTGAGGAGCTGGAAATGTGGGCTTGAACTTTCCCTGGCAGAAGGTGAAATTAAATATATATTCTCCATTTCTTGGGCAAATACTGCAAGAAATGGCTAGTGTATATAACACATAAGCACTACTACCAATCATGCCCTTGAGGGCCAAGTTTTAAAAATAAAGTGACTTCATCTGTATTCTTCACAGGTTTGTCGGCTGTGATCTCTGAACAGCTATTAGATCAAATTCCTCAAGAGATTTAGGGGGGAAAAAAGGCTGATTTCTGAATCCTGATCAACCTGGTGGATGAAGGAGGCACCACCTTGCTGAGAGAGAAGCTGTGGGCAGCAGAGGAGGCCAAACCTGACATTTCCAGGGAGGTACCTCACAGCCAGAAGGACATTTGGGGCAAAATACTTGA
Source organism: Campylorhamphus procurvoides (assembly GCA_013396655.1). NCBI lineage: Eukaryota > Metazoa > Chordata > Aves > Passeriformes > Dendrocolaptidae > Campylorhamphus > Campylorhamphus procurvoides. The sequence continues at coordinate 2,056,842 of WBMV01006647.1, read as the reverse complement.
TTTCGATGCTTCAGTTTCACCTAAGTCACCCATTAGTCACCTGCATCAATTTTAGATCTTGTCCACACTCACACTGAATAATTTCCTAAGTCAGGAAGACAAAAATTGGAAGCCTACCCTGTTCTGTAATGATGCATCTCGCTTGGGAAAGCAAGGATAATTACTTTAATTCTATTTCTGATCCTGATACAGAAACTATGGATATGACAAACAAAATGATGGGTCTTCATGAAGTTGCTTATTTTCTGATTTGGCTTTGAAAAAGACGGTTTGTTTTTTTTTTTTTAATAATTAGATGCTCTATTCCTTTGCAAAATTTTGTTTGGATTAAAATGGAGAATATAGGTAAAAATGTATCTTGGTAATGGGTCAAACATAAAATGTAAAACTTGCAAATCAAACCCTAAAGCAAGAGAATCTCTGGTGGAATCAATAGGAGCTGAGATGGCTGACTGAGCAGGAGGTGGGAAAAAATAATAGCTTGTTGCTTCTCTGCAGCAAACATAAGTCAAATCAGCCCACCGTGACCTCAGTGTATAGCAGACTTTATGCTTAAATGGCTTGTTTTACATATGGGCAATGGTCTTCTAACCTTGAGTCCAGCATGCATTGAATTCCACTACCAGCTTTACTGGTGAAATGAAAAAATTACAGTGTAGTCAGATGGGAGGGTTTTTTTATTTTTTAAACAGAATGTTTAATTAGAAAATTCTGACTCCTTGTGATAAAGCAAAAGTTTTATGGGAAAGTACAAGTTTTGACAAAGCTTTTACCTGAAATGTTTTACAAATTGGGGGTGAAAATTCTGATTCTGGTAATATAAGGAGAATTCTACCTCTAGAAATAAGTGTTTTAGAGGAGCCCCAGGCTGAAGTCCCTGAACCAGACGTGAGGAGAGCAGAGCTTGGCTCAGGCACACCTCGGGCAAGCACCTCCAACGTGAGTTTTCATAATTGTGCTTTATGGGGAAAATTTCTGACACCTCTTGGTTCTCCCTCACCTCGGAATAGGACTTTTGCAATCTGAAAATGTTATATGGGATGAGGAAATTGCTTCCTGTCTTGGGCTACTTTTCAAATTGGACGCAAACTACCATTATTGAATAGTTCTCAGGTTGTCCTGGCTGGTAACTGCAGTCACTCCATCATGAGGAAGCTTTTAGACCTTTTAAAAAAAGTTTTTGGCAGTAATTGCCTGAATTAACTGAAGGGAATTTCAGGCCTTGTACATTCCCATATTCAGTGAACTGTAGGACCTTTTTCTCAGCATTCTGCAGGTATTAATTAGTTAGGAAAAACATTAGCACTTTAGTCACATCCTCCAATATCTGCTCATGCAAACCAATATCTGTTCACACAAATCAACATGTTTATCTCCTTTTAACATTTCAAATCAACAGTTAAAAACCACCTTTAATTACTTTATGCTCCTTCATGCCAAGAAAGTGTTCTCCCTTTTTCAGAGGGAACTGTTTGAAACATCATGGGGTAAAATTAAATTATTTGACTGAGACCGCAGAGAGGCACTTTCAAAGCCCAAATCATAAAGCAGTGGACCTCGCTTAAATCACCTCCACAGAGGTTTAAGCTGAAATGTTGTGCTTGTCATTGTAAAAAAAGGCCCAAACTATGTACAAAGTCAGCTGCAGTCACTCAGCTAATAAGTGTAATCTGTTAACCTGCTCCAGTTCAGCCTGGTTTGATTCTGTGCCCAGCAGTGGTGGCTCTAATGCTTTTTAGCTGGGGGGAGTTCTCAGCAAAAAAGCCTCCATCTAACCTGTGCATGGAGGAGAGGCTGGAGAGAACAGCATTGTTCAGAAAAACCCACTGCAAATGAATGATTTTCAAAATATTTTGAGCAAGAGAAGAATATTTGATTATATTTGGGAAAGCAGGACATTTATCTGTAAATATCCTTGCAAATCCCTTCTCTGTTGCACTTTTTGGGGGTAGCTGGAGTTGCCACATGCCCCTCTCTGCAAGGTTGGGGCAGCCCATGGAATCCCCTCTGAGAGTGATGCTTGGTGCACGAAGGCACCAGAACCCACCACTGCATTCACTGATCTTGTTGCCCAACAGAACTTCATCGTAAAAATGGGAGTTCAAAAATGAACTGCAATTAATTTGTACAAGTGGCAAAGAAAAACGGGATGTGGAAGGTGGGATGTGGAGGGCAGGATCCCACTCTTTTCCGGGTGGGAAAAGCTCAGGCTGGTGCACCTGAGCTCAACACCCACCTCGGTAACTCCTGCTCTCAGAAACCCCAATAAGCTCTGTTTTATCAGGAAGGAAGGAAGGAAAGAAGGAAGGAGGAGGGGGACAGCAGGGGACAGGGGACCGCTTGTGTCTGCCCCACTTCTGCCAGGGCTGAAGTGACTCATTGCTGGTGCACACTCAGAAAAATAAGGTGGGTAAGGTCATGTTTTTCCAAATTTCAGAAATGTCTGAGAGCCAATTTTAGGTGCTATTGTTAACTTTGAGCCATAGCAATCACTATATATAGAACAAGATGGAAACCTTTTTTTTTAATTGGCCCTTATGGATCCATGTGTCAAAGGCAGGAAATTGCAGCAACTAGTTCTTGGGCTTGGTGGGCAGCTCTGGGAGTGGGTGTTTGTCTGGCTATAAACTGAGAAAAACTCTAAATATCTTTGGGGTTTAAACATATATAATTCTTATTCAAAATGCAGAAGTATTGAGAATATATGAAATTCCTTATTATTTTGGTTAATGCATGTCTGTTTTTGAAAGGTTCTCAGGAAGACATGGGGAATACACATCTACTGTCATCACTCAAGCCTCCCACCTGCAAGGAGAGGAAGAAAAGAGCTGGCATGATAACACAAAAGAGAGTAGTCTGCAAACTTCTTCCTTCTGGAATATTGTGGATCAATTTTTTATGTTGAATTTAAATATCTGCAGAATCATAGGTTTAATCTAGATAATGTATTTTGTGAGTTTTCTTGATTTAATTTCCTGGCATTCTTTCTCTGTTGTGCACTGTAGGCTTTGTTGCATATAGCCCCTAGATGATAGATAAAAATAATTTTATAATGAAATGTGAATTAACACTAATTCAATTTGGTGGATTTTGGAGATGACAACTATTGATATATAGATTTCCTTGTTCCACAGAAATATGCAGTCAATAGCACTGAAATTGGGATTGATCAAATGAATTGTCTTATTCATGTATGTATCTCCTTTCACAACTCATATTTTCCCCAAGATTCATAAATTTTGAGCCTAACAGTTGTCACAGGAACTTAGGATCAATCTACATGTTGCCCAGAGAAGCTGTGGCTGCCCCATCCCTGGAAGTGTCCAAGGCCACATTGGATGGGGCCTGGAGCAAGCTGGGCTAGTGGAAGCTGTCCCTGCCAGGGCAGGGGGTGGAATGAGATGGTCTTTTAGGTCCATTCCAACCCAAACCATTTTCTGACTCTTTGATTTCATAATTCTACATGATTGTGGTTGTAGTTGCAATCAGTAGTTTAGCTCACCACAGTTTCCAGTGAACACTGGGAATTGTCTGAGAAAGCACAAGAAAAACATGGACCAGCAACTTTTGGTAGCTGATTTTGTGAATAGCTTTATCAGTTTGGGTATCATTAGCACTGGAAAGTAAACTTAATTCTGAGGTTAGCGTGCATATGAAAGCAAAATATGCAAAACAAAAAAAGAGAAATCAAGTCTAATTAACCAGTTGTCACAATATATTGTATGGTACATTCATACTTAAAAAGGGTTCAAAACCATTTAAAGAATGCATTTATCTATGAAGACAAAGCAGAATAAAATCAAACTACATCAACTGCAACAGCAGATTATGAATAAAAGATCATATATGGTGTTTATGATATCTTCAACCAGGAGTACCAAAATGTGCTTCTATAATGGCAGAATGATACATTTCAAATTTAGGATCCTTTCCAAGGTCCTCTAAAGTAAAATTTAAAATAATTCCTCTAGTATCTGATTCTTCCATGAGTCACTGTGCCAAAAAGCAAAAAAAAGAAAAAAGAAAAATGTATCAGCACTTAATGGTCTAGTTGAGAACAACATGCAAAGCAAGAGAAGCATGTTATGATCAAGGGAACTGAAACATAACAAGACTATACCTCCAGCATCTCCTGGGATGGCGAATGAAGGAGGCAGAATAAGAGAAACCCTACCCAGTTTATTTGATTTTTCCAGTAGAACCCAAATAACTTTTACAGCACAGTGCCTCAACAAAATCTTTAATTTTCAGAGCTCTGTAAGGTGAGAGACTCCAGAAAAGGAGAAGCTTGGCACTCCCATCCTTAATCTATGTACACCATGTTATTTTCCTGAACCTTCACCCTCAGATAATTTTGACACTTACTTAGAAGTCACTAAAAATGTAAGCAAACCCCAAACTGACTGAGTGGTGACGTTAAAGGCACCTGTGAAATGATTGATTCTGTCCGATCGCTGCACCACGAGGCGCAGAGAGGTAGTGCTGGCCTGGCTCAGGGATTTGGGGCTGGGTGTCCCTTTTGGCTTGTCCTTTTGGACTGGTGGGAGTCAGGGAATGGCCACTGGAGAGGGATGGGCGATGAGCTGAGCTCAGCTCCCCACGCCAGCCGTGGCTCATCACTCAGCCGTGAGCTGCAGATGTGGCAACATCTGGCCTGGGAGTTGGGATGTCCAGCAGAGCTGGCTTGGGGCAGAAAGTCTATGCAAGTGGTATTATCCACATAGTCCTCTTAGCCCTATTTCTTCCTGTTCCCCCAAGGATGGGGCCAGAGAACTAACTGGTTTCTGAATAGGAGGCAGTTCTGCTGCTGCTTTCCAGCACGAGGTTGGAAAAGAGGAGGAACGTGAAGCTTACATACACTGCTTCCCTTCAAAGATAGAGTTTTTCATGCCTCTCATCACCCAAATAATTTCCACATTTTGGATGATTTCCCAAAGTTGTCACGACAGAGGAAAAGCTTGAAGAGGATTTAAATTAGTATATTTTTTTAATTGCCAGATCAATACAAGGTTGTCATTCAGTATGTAAGGGGAAAAGTGCAAGTATCAGACACTCGTGAGGGGGAACTGGGGAGGCAGATAGTGGTTGAGGGGATAGGTAATGGGATAAGAAGGATCTAATCTTGTAACAGATGCCCCATCCTTTTATTTACTATGGACTATAAGCTAAAATGTAAGAAATCTGCCAAATTTACAGCTAAGAAAAAGGGTTTAGGTAATTTTATGTTAAATGACAAGGAGAAAGGTAAAACTGATGATTCCAACACTCGTCTTCTTTTTTTTTTCTCCTTTTTTCCTTCTTTTTTTTTTTTAATGTAAATTAATGGTAGTCCAAAATGGATATTCATGTTCAGTCTTGTATAGGTACAATTCACTTGAGGTCTTGCCCCAGTCTGGTCACCTCAGTTGCTGGGAGGAGGTTGTTATTACCCCATCTCAAATGATCCTCCAAGCTCCTGATGTTCACAGCTTGTGTTATGATGGAGAGATGTTTACACCATATAATCTCTGGTGGCCAGCCTTGCAGAAAGGGAAAAGGCAAGAATTTCATAGCTAAAATTACTTTCTCTCTCTCTTTGAGATGGATCCCATCAAATCAATGTTGTGAGAGGTAAAAGAGTGTGGGTGGCCTTTCAGTGTCACTGAGCAAATTGTTGCTATTCTTTGTGGTAAAATGACAATGCCATTTCCACAGCTCTCAGTCAAGGTAGCATCCTTCCCAGACACTGAATCCTAATTGTTAGATTGCTTTATTTTATTTTGAGGCAAGCTGATGGCAGGGAATGGATGAGAGACAAAATACGGTAATTTCATTAGTTAAAAACATACATTAAAACCACAACATTTCTGTAAGTGGAGAAAAAAAATGCCCTAGGCACTTGTCAGGCTGCCATGACCCCTTATGGCTATAAGAAAAGATGAAAGGGAACAGGCTACAGACCTGGTGCTGGGCAAAGATTCCCAGCTGTAAATTCCCCCTGGATTTATGCACACACTGAGTGGCTGTACCTGCACCAGCCGGCGGTGGCGGCCAGGAGCAGATCCCATCCCCATAACAGAGCAGTAAATTGATCTCAGTTGGGAGCCTGATGCAGAATGAGGTTGGACCAGGGCAGGTGGATTCCTCCTGCTGCCAGAGCCCCTGTGGGCAGAGCACCCAGAGTCCCAAGGGTGCTCACAAATTTTGGGTCCTACTTGAACGTGCCGCTGGAGACACTCTTGAGATCAATTTTTAGATTAGCTGAATACTTACTCACTGAAGCTGATTATGAGTAGAGGCTGATTATAGTAATTTTGACATCTCTGAACAAGTTTGAGATGTCTCTGATGAGTGAATACCCCTTCGTCCCCAAAAGGGAGGCACTAGAAATCAGTGAGCACTTAATGGTGAAGATCTTCTCTTTTGCCATCTGTTTCTTGACAAAGACTTCAATGTACTTTTTTGTCACACAGATGTTGAAAGAGTCAAACACAAATAAGGCCCAGACCAAAGCCACGCACCACATGAGGCTGCAGAGAAGCCCCTGATGTGACACTATAGTGTATTTTCTTCTTATGTGGGTCAGAATCATGTACAGCCACTGAGATTTTAGGAGGATATTCATGATTTTGAAGGTTTCCAGGTTTCTAAATAGCTGTGTGCTGTGTCTCCCAGAAAAAAAATTTCTTCCCTAAGTATTGACATTTTGCTATACAAAAATAAATATTTGACAAATAATTTGCATTGTTTTCTTATAGATTTTTGTGTCCACTAGACTTTGGTCAGGTCGATAAATCATAGTACCCTTTACATTGTGCAAAAATATTCTGTCGGGAAATAAATAATATATTCCTACCCCCAAAACATCTATACAAGTGAGTCTACATCAAAAAGTAGTTTTCAGTTAAAATCACTCTTACCTTATTATAGGCACAGAAGCTTCTCCAAAAGCCTTCCTGTCTGCCCTCCATTATGGCAAGGTGGGAAAAAAATATAAAAAGCTTTTCATCAGAGAATAAGGTGTGAATCCACTACTTAAATCAAAGGTTTACTGAATAAATTGAGGAAATCATGTAGAAGTTCAAGATTTAGAATAGTTTTAAAATTTTGTGCTGGATTGTTAGAGCAAGTTATGGTGCAGGATGACAGGTTTCAGGAAGGAAAGAAATAACCTGTTTATTCATCTGGGTCTCCCTAAGTCCAAGTATTGACTGCTGGTTTGCCTCGCTCTTGAAAAGATCTCTGGAGACTGAAAATATAAGGATGGACTACAAACGTTGTAATTACCTAGGCCTGGACATATCCCTGATTAATGAGAAGATGACATGATGACTCCTAAGCACAAGAAATCAATGCTCTATGTTTCCCTTCTCCCCTGCCCCAAAAGGAAGGAAAAGTTATGTAGATGACAATACTCAACTCTAACAGGTTTTGGAGACATATAATATATGAACAATGGAAATAAATGTCCAGAAATCCCAAATATATCCACCTGTAAACTTGGTCAACTGCACCAAACAAACAGAAGGAGGGTTTTCATGAACAGTTTGGAATTTGTTTCTTGCACAGTTTTCTATAGTTTCTTTTATTTTGTTTTTGTCTGTATAACTTTTGGCAATGATTCTTGATGATTTCTATTGTTTAATTTAATGCACTTATATTTAGACCAGATATAATATTAGACGCATCATATATGGTGACTAAATTCACTTTTTTCATATTTTGGGCATAAGAAGTGAACATTGATTTCAAGAACACAAAACTAATAACCATTTTTTCCTTTTTATTGCTGTGTTTCTTTTAGGTCATTTCATTACATCTGCAGAATTAATGAAAACAAGCTCTTTATTTTTCCTTTTTCCCTAAAATCTGCTCATACACAGTTGTGAACCACATTTTGCAGAAACCATCACAACATTTCAAATACTTGGGCTCGCTTCTTTCACCTAAATTAAATTTTTAAGCTTTTTTTCTTTTTTTTTTTTTACTATTCTTGTACTATGTTCTGCTCTGGAGATTATTATAGTTTATCTTGCTTATCAAATGCTCACTGACATTTATTGAGCTGGAAATATTGTTTGCAATTCACTGTCAATCAAATTCTTGACTCCTACGTGTAGCTATCCATTCTGCTTTATGTTCTGATTGATACTGGGAAAAAAATCATTACTGGTTGCAACATAACACAGAAGAAGAACTGGTGGCTACGGTGGTGTGTGGAAGAGACAGCACATGTAGCAACCACTGTCAGACACTGGAAAAGTCACCCAAAAGCAAATTGGCTGTGTTAGTTAAACTCAACTGCTTTCAATTAAAATAACTTAATGGAAACTTAATGCTGGGAGAGAATCAATGCAAAAAAAACCACAAACCCTACAAATAATTGGCCCAATTCACTTCCAGCTGATTTTTATGGTGTCACTGAGGCATCCTTTGTCTTTGGTATGAAGAGCATCAAACTTTCTGTTTGTTAACATTTCAGATATGACAATGACAGAATAGATAAGGAATGGTTCAGAAGTGTTGTAGAGACAACAATGACAAGGTGGGGGGGGAAGGCATAGTCCTACTTCCCAAAGTTAGAGAAATTGTGTGGAATGAGTAGCCTATACCCTTAATATCCTGTAGGTCTAATAGGGTATATCATATGAACACTCCATCCTTGACAACATGGGCAGTTCCTCAGAACTGATAGATTTTATCTCTATGGAAATATTTGAGTGCTCTGAGGTGCACTGAGCAAAGCAACTTCAGAGAGTGAAGGTGCTGCAAACTTGCTTGAGGGAGGGCTGAGGGTGCCCACACCTCCAGGAAACAGGAATCACAATCCCAGTGCCCCATTCCTTGCTTGGTATCTCTGAGCTCTGTCCCGTTCCTAAAGGATTATCCCACAGAGACCCACTAAGTGCTGGAGCTCAGTGTTTTCCCAGTCCCGTGCCTTGTTATCAGACACAGGGAATGACATCAGTGATGCCTCATAAGAAGCAGAATTGAAAAGGAGCTATGCCATTTCCCTGGCAAGAAGATACCCATCTTCCCAAGACCATCATTCTGCATAAACCTCCTTCTCAGCACTGCTGAGTGACTTTTCACACAGGCAGACAGTCCCTGGACAAGGGGGAACCGTATTAAACTAAAAGAGGAGAAATCAGATTAGATGTTAGGACAAAATTCTTTACTCAGAAGGTGGGCAGGCCCTGGCACAGGTTGGGCAGAGAAGCTGTGGCTGCCCCTGGATCCCTGGGAGTGTCCAAGGCCAGTTTGGACAGGGCTTGGAGCAGCCTGGAATAGTGGAAGGTGTCAATGCCAGGCAGTTGTAATGAGATAGAGCTTAAGGTCCCTTCCAACCCAAACCATTCAATGATCCTATGATTATGTACATAAAATAACCAACTAGTGTTCCTTACAGGAGTTGGAACTACACTGTGGCAGACTGAAACTCTCCTAAGACCTCCTTTAAGGCTCCTGGACAGAGGGAATAAAAACACCCTGACTTGGCTGCCTGGGAGGATGAGAGGGAGTGGTAAAGTTAGAAAGCAGATATTAAGTTAGCCAAATATGCTAGACAAACACATATTTCTCTCTTCTATACCCACAAATCAAGAAACTGGTAGTGCTTTTTGTGATAAAGGCATATATTCAGCTGGAGATGGTCAATTTAAAACAAATTGTCAGTCTGTGAAGGGCTCTTTACCTATGAAAAACTATCACCTTAATTTTTTTTTCAAATCAGACAGCTTTTTTTTTTATGCAGCTCGATTTCATTACCACTGAGGTGACTTTCAGGGTCACTCTGAGAAAAAAACTAGCAATTATATTAAATAGGAGAAGAAAATAAGAAAACCCTGACTATTCTGTTTACTTGAATCCTGCCATTCTGTCATTCCAACATGAAAACTGTCCTTGAAGTGTAGCACAAGCTCCAAAGGCAAACAGTGGAGGGAGTTTATATAAATCAAATTGGTGTCATATGATCCCCAAGCCCTGATGTGTTTCTATAAAGTTAGAAGCAAACTCTATTTTAAGCACCAAAGGACTGTGTGGCATCTCCTCCTTTTGTTTTGCCATTTGCCAGGGGCATGTCCCTAAATAAGAAAAATATCTTTATCAATAAAGGCAAAGCACAGCCCAGGCTGAACTCTCAGAAATGACCTGCCCTAATGTCAGGAGTGCAAAGCCTGAGTTGTTCAGTTGTCTCACCTGCCTCTGACACTGAGAGGAAAACAATTCATGAATAATCTCAGAAAATACAAATCCTAAAAAACTCTGAGGCAAAACTCACAGTGTTATTATTGCAAATGGGCTTTGACCACTTCTTGTGTTATTCCTGCTCGTATGCAAAAAAAACCCTTAATAAATAATCAAAAATGGGTGCATTTCCCTTTTTTTTTAATCCAGGGGGAAAGCACTCAGTGAGAATGGGGCAGCACAAGGTTCTTTGGAAGAGCAGAGGCATTTTTCCTAAGGTGAATATTTCTTCCAATATTTCAGGGACTTAAGGTTCACATGGAAGAATTAATAATAATTAGAATAAAAGAAAAAAAATTATTGTTATCTCTGGCTTTCTGTCCTTCTCTCTTGTGGTCTCTTTCATTCTTCCCACTTCCCTTTTGACCTTTTATTTCAGACAGAATAATATTCCTTTTTTAAGGCTACAATTAAAAAAGAAAAAAAAAAGAATAAAAGCACTAAGAAGTCTAAGTGACTATTGCTTCTGATTCAAGTTATATCCTTAGATATGGATGGAGAAGAAAGCCTTTCTGTGAGGAAAAAAAAAATATGAAAAAAGTGCCTTTTTCTGTCAAAATTTTTCAAATAAAACGTCCAGTTTCCTGGCAAAGAGAAGTGGAACCACTATACTTGAATTTTTAATGAAAAACAAACATTCTGAGCACAGCAGCCTATTATCTTCCTGGCAGTGCTTTCATTATCTATAAAATTATGTGACCTTGGCTATAAACCCCCTCTAAGCTGGACTGCATATAAAAATCCCCCTCCCTTAAATGGGGTCTGTGTGTTTTTCTTGTAGCTCCTGCTTTTGTACTTTCTGTTTCAGCATCACTCCAAGAACTCCTTGAGGTGACTCTCCCTTTTATGTTGAGTGCACTGGTTAAAATTCACATTTGTTTCAGAAGTACTTAGAATTGCAATACACAGGCATATTCTTCTTTTTATTTATTTTCATTTTTTTCCCCCCACCTTCAGGAAGCATCAGATTCTCACCTTTGGTGTAAATAGCCTTTGCTGGTAACCTTTCAGTTACAAAGAATTCTGAATTCAGACCTATCAATCTTTTACTGCAGAGCTGCCAAATCTTGTAACAAAGGGGTGTTTTGTTTGAAGGGCAAACCAAATTGACTTGTGTTTCCAATAACTGTAATGTCCAGCCTCTTATCAGTATTAATAAGAAAATGCAAATTGCGTTCCTGTCAAAAAAACCCTGAAATAAAAAAGCAAAAAGAGTTGAAATGAGCAGTACCAGCAGTAAATTGCTTGCAATATGCTATTATACTCAGATTCTCATTTTCAGCTACACAATAGTTTACTTGAGGTGAGCAAAAAGAGCAATCAATGCAAAAAAGGACAAAAATGTTCCAAACCTCACTTTTAAGTATGAGCAAACACAAGAGCATAAAGGATAATTGTAGCAGAAATAATATCACAGACCAATATGCAAATCATAAGGAGGTTAACTGTTAATCTCTTTATTGAGATTTTTATTTTAAATAAAACGAAAATTCCTACTAAATATGCAGGAGTTTAGAAATTCTGAACTGCCCTTGGACAATGATCAGCATTTAATGAATCAATTTTCTGTCTGCTTTGTGAAAACAACTTCTGCTTTATTATTTTTTGGAAACAAAATTAAAATGATGCCTTATAAAAACTATTATAAGGGAGAACTTGTGGCTTGCAAAGCGTTGCCTTCTCTGACTAAATTATATAATTTCTGCTTGTTTGATTACTTAATATTAGTCAGAAAGTGACGGGTTTACTAATATTTTTTGCTTGTTCCAATTCAGTATCTGGTAGATTAAAATTCAGCTTTTTCTCTCATGTGTTTGAAATGACATGAAATTTCAGTGCATCCGTATTGGGCGTTAGGGCCACATACGGTCCAAATGTAGCTCTCATAAATGTGGGACTGGAACCTGGGGATGTGTAATCCGGGGACAGGTTAAAGGTTAAAAATTTTTAGAATAGATGATGTTAAATAAAATGTTCATTCTCTTAGCTGTTTAACTCCTTTTCACGGTAACCTGCAATTTAATTTGCATTATGCACGACCATCCTGGTTTACACGGTAAGTGTGGAATGAATCATCGCTGGAATATCTCTCTGATATCAACATGACTTTGGCAAATATAAACTGGCCCGGGGCATCAGGGTTAGACCATGTTTTCTGTTACCTGTGAGGAATAATATCTGGGTGCATGAAATGTTTCCAAACGTGGGGAGAACTTTATGGGACTCAGAGAATTAGGAAACCTGCATTTTCCTGTTTCCCAGGGAGATGCAGGTGTGGGAAAAACATGTATCCAAACCACACAGGCCACTTGACAATGTAAAGGCTGATTATTTAAATTCTGCTCAACCAATGGTCCAAACTATTCAAAATTCCCTTGTTTCACCTCTGATTTATGTGTTCTCAATGGTTTGCCATCACACAGAGTTATTAGTTAATTAACGATGCCAACACTCAAATGAGACTGGAATTTTTGGCCAGACCACAGGTAGTGCCCCATTTTTTGACCTTCATACAGAAGCCACCCTATTTATTAAGGAATCTCTGGTCACCTTCTTCAAACTCTTCCATGTGAGTGTTCCCTGGGTTTGTGCAGTGACACAACTCTGCATGACTTTGATTTTTTCACTTTCTGTGCCTTCCCTGCCACATCCCAGGATTTTGTTGGCTTTCCTGGCTCTGAGTGAGCACTGACTTTCCGTACCACTTGTACGCCTGTAATTTCTTTGGCTATTTTATTGGTGTGTTACTCAGCACTGTGAAATCCTTTCCCTGCTCCTTACAGAAGGCTTTTCTATTGCACAGGTCTGCCTGACCGTGCTTTCACATTTAAATTGACGGAGCTCATACTGTTTTCTATTATTTCCTTTATTTGGATTTGACTTTTTTTCAGGATGTCTTATTCTTTCTAATTACCTCCTGTGTAGTGTTCTTTAACTAAGCCCCATGATTATTATTTTTCTTGACCTTTCTTAGGATATTTTTGTTGAGAGTTTGCCTAAAGTCAAAAACATGTTTTGGGTTTTCTTAAAAAAAATTAAAAATATTCTCAGCCTACTGCCTTTTGTCTTCCCCCTGTAGTAAATTTTTACAGGATTTCCTCAACTTTCTATGGTTTTCTTTATGTCATGTGTTAATTTGAGAACTGCTGTATAAAATGCAGGATTAATTATTAATTCAGTAAGGTTGCTACCATATTAGTACAATTAGACACCCTATTACATGGTTGTCTTTAGAACAGTCAGAAGTTGCTGCTTCTTCACTAATCTATTCAATTTTATTTTTGTGTTTGTTTTGTAGAGCTCTGTTCACTGCTTTTCATTCCTTACTTGCCAATCAATATAATTAATGTCTTTTAGTGTGTGTTTGGTCTCAGGAAGAGGGAGGCTGATCCCTCCAGCTGAAACATCTGACACACATTTGAACTCATGAGACCAAAAGTACCTTGACTGTGTATGAATAAACTGTTAGTAGCAAATGTGCATTTTCCTTAATTGAATAAAATACCATGTTTTGTCAAAAATATTACTTTGAAATGTGACTCTCCTAACTTGTTTGAATCATACTTTAGATACAAATGGGTTTAATGTTTGTTTGTCTGTTTGGTTTTCTTCTGAAATACATTCATGAGGAATAAACTGGAAATTCACATTGATCCAAGTTAAAAACAAACTTAATTCTTGTCATAATTCCATCTGTAAGTGCAGGTAAAAAACACTGTCAGACTTTTGTAAACATGTGAGCCCCAACCTTTACCCCACTCATCCACTGGTCGACTTTAACTGGTGTCTGATTTAGCAAAGTTAGAGACCTCTAAAATCCACCCTGTTGGAGCCCAATGAAACTAAAATTAATTTCATCTCAGAAAATGAACCCACGTAAAAAGCTTGGGAAACTGAAACCAAATGAGTCTTTGTGCAACTGAACAACTGAACTTGAATGGATTAATTTATCCTTCACTCAATTTTTATTCCTTGAAAATATCAGAGTATTATTGAAACCTTGATGCTTTTGAAGTCAGTGAATTTAAGTGTGTTGAGGGTTTTATTTTATGCCTTTGTCAAAATAAACTAATGTTAACTAAAGTGATTGAAAGGGTATCAGGTAGTTATAAATAGTTTAGCTAGATTGGCTTTTTAATTCCCTGTGTCCTGTGCCTTAAGGCTGATTTTAATGAAGATATTGTCACATTTCCTCATCTCTTGTATATAAATGGCTCTAAAATGTTCACATAATTTGTTTCTCAGTAATCAAAAAGGCCATGAAAATACCAATAGAACCATTCAAATCTCCTGCAAAATTTCAGAAGTATTTTCCATAGTAAATGCCAAAATTAATGGCAGCACTTCACAGGGAGAGGTTAATCACAGTGCATTGTTTTGCTGCTCACTGACACAACAATATTCATTACAAACACATTGAGTGCCCATGTAGATACAAGATGCAATTTTCATAGATCCACTACTCGAGTATTACAGCAAGGCATTTGCAGCTCTTGCTGTTGACTTCTGTTTGCAGAGGGACCAGGTGCTTAGTGCATCAAGGGCTGGAAAGCAAAGCTACAGCTGCAATGGATCTCTGCCCCCACTGAAATCATTTCTGAAGGCTAATTCCTGCAAACCCAGGCGGGGTGGAGTGTTAAGCATGGCTCAGAAAGGGACAAAACCTCTTGATTCTATCTGAAAATCGAACTTCCTACCCTGGAGGAGTGGAGATAACCTTTGAGAACTACATGGCCCATTGTGGGGTCTTCTGTTTGTGAACTTGTCAATACACCAAGTTCTTGGATGCTCGAATTTATCTGCATGTCTGGCATTAAAAGGGAATTTATCTTGCTCTTTAAAGGTAAAATTCTCTCGATTATGGCCCACACAAAATATTTGCATTAATTTGCATCACTTGCCATGTGAGTAATAAGCCCTGTGTTTCTTTCAACATTGCAAACAGAGTTCTCCTTAGCAAACCGAAAATAATTCATCTCTCTCTGAACTCATGAAATGCACAGAAATCCTCACCCCGTGGTGATTAACTCTGCCCACAATACGCTGCAGAGCCCAGTCCATCGGGACTATTTGCTGTGCTTGCTCACACACCAGAAAGTCTAGTTCTCTGCAGCCTGGGAATAAATTGAATCTTAATTTCAGTTTTGATCTCTGCTCCCCTACTTCTTGTTTTAGATGAATCCAGATTACACTGGTTAAAATATTTTCTGCATCCCATTATTCCATTGATGTGATCTTGTGATATACACTGCAGCCACTGCTTCCAGAAAGAAAAAGTAAATATATTGGTTGTCTTACAAGAAGTTAATGCACAGTCTGTGGCTTCATGTGAAATTTTCTAGTAGGGTGTATAAACTTAGCCCAAGCTGGTGAGTCAGGCTGTGTGAGATTACAGCACATCACAGCTGCAGAGTGATTCTTTTACAGACTCTTAAAAATCGTGGATGTACTTTAGCTGAGCGTTGCTTTCACCACTGGGGATTTTGTAAAGGAGACTCAATGTCTTACAGGGGGAGACTCAATGTCTTACAGGGAAACAGCACTAACCTTAATAGTTCCAGTACAGCTCTCCACAACTTCCATTCTGCTCGTGCGCAGTGCTAAAGGACATCTCATCTTTAGTGTCTTTCCTCCTCCTGCCAAAATGCCCCTGTCAGCACAAATGGCAGCAGGCAACCTGCCCTGACTATCCTGGTGACCAAGGGGAAGTGATTGATTACCCAGAGAGAGCCCAACATTCGGCACTGGCCACAAATATCTGTGTCCCTGCACACCGAGCGGCACGGCAGAGACAAGGTGCTCTTGGCCAGCAGGGAGCTCCTCCATTGTTAAAAAAAAGAAATAAAACAAAAAAAAAAAGCCAGAAGAAATAATGCTCCTTGGTACCGCTAAATTTTTTATGCAGTTGTCTTCCAGAATAAGTCTCAGATGTCCTCAAATATTAATACTTGTAATGAAATGCCCAGATTAGCAATTGCATAAATCCTTTCCCTCGGACAGAAGGTGCTCGCAGCCGATTAAAAAGGTTGCTCCAGCCACAGGCACCTTTACCCAAGCTGATCCAGGTGCCATCAGCCAAGTCAGAAGTCAACATAATAAGTGAAATATTCTTCTCTTGGGGGGCAAAATCTGCCTCATAACATTGTCAGTGCAGCCCCACGGGACAGGAGAATGAGGGCAGATTGCGGCTGGGGGGATAAAACTGCTCCCTGAATCCTTTTAATACATTTTAACTGAGAGACTTGGGGCTGTATCTTGTTCTCGATTTTGTATTGACCTTTATGGGGTTTTAAAAGAGAGCAGATTTTCCCTGTTCTTAATTTATGCCACTTACCAAAGATCCCTGGAGTCAAATCTGTGCTAATTTACGCAATGTGCAAATCCTCTAAAGGCAACGGGTTGCAGTGTAAATTAGAGCATAAATCAGGTCAGAATTTGGCCCCTGATGAAGAGCCAATGAAAAGATGTTGTCTTAAATGATTCAAAAGAAGCAGCTAAGCCTATTGATTTTTATTTAAATAAATCACGCTTGGAATAGATCTCAAAATGTTATTAAAAATTGAAACAGAATGGTCTTTATTCTACAAGATGGAAATATTTAACGTATCTACTGTCTTGTGACCTGAAGGGAAAAGCTGTAGCTGATAGCTAGAACCAGTTCCTAAACAGCCTTGAAAATTAATATATTCCATGAATAACAGAATCAAAATTTGGTGCTAAATATGTAGATAGCTTTGAAATAGCTAAGCTTAGGGGGGATAAAGAGAACCTGTATTTTCTTTTTTTAATGCCAGGCCCTTCATGATTTACTAGAGTATTTGTTCCTAAGCTCTGGATATCTTTGCTATCTCCACATATTCCTAATATATCATTTCAGATCAAACTCATGGCTAGTTTTCACAGGTGCAGTCACAATAATTTCACACCTCTGAATTTACCTCTTTGCTGTGTATCTGGAGACCATTCATCAATATTCTCTGGAAACTTGCTGGCTCCCTTCTCAACAAATAACCATATCAGCCTCTGATATTTTCAGCCAGAACAAATTCCACTTGGTGGCTTTCATTTCTATGTGTATATTATTCTAAATATAGGAAATATTCTAGCAGATGGAAAGCAGGGTGTATAGGAGCTTCTATGGCAAACTTTAAATAAATTGGTTTTGTGAGGAGACCTTCTCAGCTGGTTATTACCTCAATAAATCAAGAAGTATCCAATGCAGAAACATTAATCAGATTTTGATACCATCTTCTGGAGTCATTTGCAACACCTGACATAAAATAGCTATAATTACACATTGTGGTATTGTACCATGTGTTTCATATTTCATAACATTTATTCTTAAAGAATGTCTCAACAGCCTCCTATTAGTGGAAGACCATTATCCTTTGACAGTGGCCTATTTTTCCATTCTACTGACATTAACTCTTAATTATCTTTTTTTTTTAACAATAATAAATTAAAGTCAGTGAAGATTATGGAAATCTCTCCGACTAACGCCCTGTGACTGTTACCTTAAATGCTTAGGGCTACAGAATGAAATTTAGTGTGTATGAGCTCAAAGACGCTATTTACTACTTTAACATTTTACAAGTCATACATTAACATTTAGCAAGTCATAAAAAATTTGCATCTTTAAGCGATTTGTACTTAATAGGTTAGTGATATGCATTTCATTCAGGGTGCTGGGGAAAGAACCCGTAAAATAAAGGCATTTTGCATTGTCTGCAAATAGTTTGTACGGCTGGTGGCTGCTCCATCAAACCCACAGGAGGAGTCTGATGTGCTGCTCCTGTGTAATTGGAAGGTATTTTCCATGGGAATAACAACATGCCCGTGGTAGCAGACTGGCAAAAACTCTCAAAGTTATTCATCTTCTATTCAATTGGTTGCAATTTGAGGGAAAGGTCTTAAAATAACACAGCGACCACTATAAGGAAGTGATGGACACAGGTTATTGTGATGCCATGGGAATAAATATTGTTATATAAGTCTGTGAACATCTGTCCTATTTCTTTTCAGTAGGTTCCTGCTGTTATTTTTGGTCACATTCGAAATCCACTGAGAGATCAGGTATTAAGGATATCACGGTCCCCAAACTCTGTAAATTAGTTACATCCATCGTTAACCAAGTTGGTGCCACTAGGTGGTACCCAAGAATATGAAGCATAAACAGCCACTTTCCCAGGATTTCCCCAGTTTTGCAAGGAAAGGAGTTTCCTTTGAGTTTTGGAAAAAGCCTACGATGTTCTCAGCATCTCTCAGGTCGATGTTAGAGGCAGAGAGAAATTAAGGGCAAATCCCTGTCAGATGTGATTGTGTTCTCTCAGTTCCCAGGCAGCAGCACCGAGTGCTGTGACAGCCTTCCCCTCAGACATGAACTATTAACACCTACTAAAGAAGTGTTCTAGATGAGACTGCAAGCTGAAAATTCTCCAAACAGAATCAGACTGTGAATTAATTCATGTAAATTCTGAACTCCTTTCAGATGTACTGTTAATAGGAAAAACATAAAGATAGGTTTTCCAGATACATAGTTCCTATTAAATTATTCACTCTGCTCCACTCATCATTATATAAGCCAATTTAGGCATGCTGCTGTTTCACTGTTTGTGTGTCTTCGGCACTGACAGCTGAAAAATGAGTACAGTGACAGTACAGGACAGGATGTTTAGACAGCAGAATCCTGCAACGATAAGTGGAAAAATGTTTCATTCAAAATATCCTCATTCAATATTGTAATTTATTTTAAAAGAATAAATTTCAGATCTGTCTCCTGCTTCTGTGAAGTTTTTCTCTTTTATGATACCACTGTGCATTACCTATCCTTTAAATAAAACACATCTTAAACTCATGGAAAGCCTTGAATTGGGCTCTGAAGGATAGTTTGGCTTTTCCTTTGGGAGATCTCCTGGGAAGCAGGTTGGTGTTGCAAAAGCTCTTTAGCATTTACCCTGTGGAGTTTCTGTCACGTTGCACTGCTGGGGAGGGCTCTGCACAGCTTATGTGGCATGGGAGGGAGCAGGCAAATGTGTAAAATCCCTGTGAAATCAGGGAATAAGTGCTCCAATCCCGATGCTGTCTCAGGAGGGACATTAAAAAAAGGCTCATGAAATAAATAATGATATCTTCACGTCACAGACTTTAAGGAAAGTTCTGCTGTTTGCTTAGTAATAGTAATGCTTTTGAAAACTAAATTTTCCACTTAATCTTTGAAACAAAAGTATAGATTAGATCATCCCACATCCCCTCCAAAATAAGACACTTTTTAAGGCAATTTGATCAAATCTGATCTTGTCCCTCAGAACTCATTTTTCTTATGAGTCGTTCTCATCTCTCTTGCTCATCTTTAGAGAGGAAAGGAAGAAGATATTATAAAGAATGTAAAATATTTCTTGAATCTCTGCCTCTTTCTAGATTAACAAGTGACCTGTTCCATGAATAGAGAAAGTGTTTCCAAGGTTTTGAATGCAAGCAATGCTGTAGATGCTTCTGTAGCAGTTTGAAAAATTATTAGGTCCTTCCTATGTCCTCTCCAGTTTGCTCCATCTTTGATGGAATAGGATCATAGAATCACTTAGTTTGGAAATGACCTTTAAGATCATTGAGTCCAACCATTACCCAGCACTGTGAAGACCACCACTAAACGAAGTCCCAAGTGCCACATTGGCGTCTTTTAAATCCCTCCAGGGAAGGGGGCTCTGCCACTGCCCTGAGCACCTGTGCTAGGGAAGGACAATCCTTTAAGTGAATAAATTTTCCTTAATACCCCCTGGCACAACTTGAGGCCATTTGCTCTCATCCTGTCCCTTGTTCCCTGGGAGCAGAGCCCGACCCCCATGTGGCTTCACCCTCCTGACAGGGAGTTGCAGAGAGTGAGAAGGTCCCCCCTGACCCTCCTTTTCTCCAGGTTGAGCCCCCCCAGCTCCCTCAGCTGCTCCTCACCAGATTTGTGCTCCAGATCCTTCCCCAGCTCTGTTTCCCTGCATGGGACATGCATGCCAGGGATCGTGAATTCCAACCTTTTAAAAACGTTTCCTTTTATTATTCCTTCTATTTCACTGCTCAAATCATTGAAACAAATGCTGTTCTAAAATGTTTGCAAACAACTTTCCCCCCCACTACCAGTCAGAGAACAGGAAAACATTCTGCGGTTTTGATTCAGAGCTAGTTTTCCAACTGCTGAGTCAATACATATATATAAATAAATATATATATGCATTAATAGCTGCAACATCCTTTAGGATTTGAAAACCTTTTTGCTCAGCTGATCCTTTCAAGCATGGCCTGGAGCACAGGCAACACCCAGAACAAAAAAATCCTGCACCATGCTGTTGTGAACAGCAGCCAGTGACATCTGCAGTGCCTCTGCCTTCTGCACGTTGCCCTTTCCCAGAGGTGCCGTGCAGAGTTCACACACAGGGAATTCAGGGCACTCAACACCTGTAACTCCCAGTTTAAAAGACCGTGGGGACCTTGAGCATCCCACAGGGGAAGGAGAAGTACCACAGATAATGTTCCAGCTGATAGCAAAGCTCAGGAGGTTAAATTTGAAATGTCAGAATAGTAGCTCTGGCTCTGGGTGCTGGTGGTGTTTTTATGCCTTTGTGTAAAATATTTGAAGATGAGAAAGCACAAGAATATTGTATTTTTGCTGATTTTTACTAATGGGGTCTAGGATATGCTGATTGTATGCTCTGAGAAGGTCTTAGTTGGTGGGAGTTTCTGTAAAAAATCAGGGCTGAGGAAGGAGATATAACAACCCTGCATATCTGGTTCGATTTACTGACTGTGGGGTTAGAGACAGGAAAGAAACAGAATTATTTCAATAAATTTTACACATAACTTGACATCCAATCAAGCGCATCAACATTAGCAATCAATTAGGAGCTCAATGCAGGGTTCTGGGTGGCTGTAAATTACTGCTACACTAATGGCTCTTAAGCAAACCCCCAGAGCAGGTTCAGCTTTTTGCACCAATAAAGCAGAGAGCGTCATAAAGTCACAACAGGGGAAAATGTTCAAATTAATGTAATCTATTTTAATTTTCAAGTACACCAATCTTACTTAGAGTGGAAATAGCAGCAACAGAAAGCAACACATTTTCCAAACCTCTCCGGACAATTTAGAATATTTCTTTTCCATATTATAGCACAGGAAATACTTTTCTGCATTTCTTTGTCTCTCATATGAAAAGTCTGTCACTCCCATTGTGCTTGGAGACTTCTGTGAATTTTTTTCTGTTTGGTTCTGTCTTCCCTGTGCACTAAAACTGTACCATAATTAAGTGATAACAGCTCTTTTACTTCCCCATGCCCATAAACTTATCTCATCCTTGCTGAAGTCCCTAAGAAAATAGATCATGAGAAAATGATATTGAGCCTTGCAGCAGCTCTGAGGCACATATGTTTTGGAGTCAAACATATATCTGTCAGACTCCCAGTGCTCATCAGGATCAGATCTGCTAAGTAAGAGAATGCAATTTTTAAGCCTTTTCTCCCAGCTTTATCATCATTAATGGTACATACTTCACTGAAACTTTCTTTGGAGGCATTATGTCAAATGCTGACTTCACTGCACATATGTCACACACTGATATAATTATTATTACTCAAGTCTTACTGGAAAGAAGTTGGGGCCAAAGTACTTAATTTAGTTAATTAATTGTTAACTGTTTGACCAAGTAGGTCTTCCATAGAGAAGATGGGAGTACAATGAAGTGAGCAAAATTTCACAGGGCTTTAGATCAGGCATTAAGTACAGCAGTTATATCTCTTGGAAAAATGAATGTCAGCTAATACAGAACTTCTTTCCTTTATTCAGAAAGCTCATTAATATTCTTGCTTATGCTGGAATATGAGAAAAAGTTCTTCCCATAGACATTCAGCCTTCCTTTTCCCTGAATTTTCAGTATGCATAATTCACTTTTAAAATCAGGTCTTTCGGGAAAATATCATGATATTGATAAAAATTCCCCTATCTTGTGCACTGGGATAGTGAAATTCGAATGAGCGTCCCTTGTGCTGGTCCTGAAGAGAAATATTAGGTGACTGATAACTCTCTTCTGCAGGTAATTACAGAGAAAGGAATTCTACTTAGAAGAGGAGCTCCATTAAATGTTTGTATTTATTCAGGCAGTTTTAGTGACATGTAGTGAACTGTGATTGCAAAAGGGGCCTTAATACATTTATGTGTTTATGTCCATTTCTCTCACTTTTCTCTCTATATAGGCATTAATCTGTCTGTCTATCAGGGTCAATACTAGTTTGTTCACATCTTCTTTAGTTAAATTAGGAGGTGGAAGAGGACATGAGTCTTCATTATTATAACTTACTATGCCTAAAAATATAAAACTGGAGAAAGACAAAATCATAGAAGGGTTTGGGTTGGAAGGGACCTTAAAGACCATCTCATTCAAAATCCCCTGCCATGGGCAGAGACACCTTCCACTATCCCAGGTTGCTCCAAGCCCTGTGCAACCTGGCCTTGGACACTTCCAGGGATAGGACAGCCACAGCTTCACTGGGCAACCCTCAAAGGCAAGAATTTCTTTCTAATAACTATTTAATCCTGCCCTCTGTCAGTGTGAGGCCATTCCCCCTTGTCCTGACCCTCCATCCCTTGTCCAAAGTCCCTCTCCAGCACTCCTGGAGCCCCTTTAGGCACTGGAAAGGGCTCTCAGGTCTTCCCAAAGCCTTCTCCATGCTGAACACCCTTGGTTCTCCCAGCCTGTCTTCATAGCAGAGGGGCTCCAGCCCCCACAGCATCTTCGTGGCCTCTTCTGGACTTGTCCCAGAAGTTCCATGTCCTTCCTGAGCTGGAGGCAGCACTGTGGGATCTCACAAGAGCAAAATGAAGGGGCAGGATCACTTCCCTCTACCTGCTGGCATTCAGAGCACCACAGAAAGACAAGAAAACAACAAAATGCTCCTTTCCACTCTTTTTCTAAACACACATCCTACCTTCTTTTACAGATTAAGAGAACAGTGAGATGTGCCCACTTAGGCTTCGTTCCAAAAATGCGACTGCTGAGACACATCACTTTGCTTATTTAGAACCTGCAAAGAGGGGCACGGGGAGAACAGGGCTTTATGTAGGTAATTTACACAACATCTCAAATGCCCTGAGAGACAGTTCTGCTTCTCAAGGCAGCAACTTTCCCCTGCCTTGAGAAGTATGTGTGCCCTTTAGCACACATCAGTATGCAAAAATACGGAGATGAGCCACCGAGTGAGTTCATCCTGGGAGTTTCTTTTGGCTTCTCCTGTGGCTGCTTCTCTCTGTGCTGCCCGGGAAGCCTGAGGCACTGGGGCTGTGGGGTGCTCCTCCACTGCCTGCCAGCGTCCCCTCAGCATTTCTTGCCTCTTCTTTGCAGTCGTTCTGCCAGGGAGAAAGCTGTGGGAAAGCTGACTTTACCAAACTCTCCCATGGCTTTGCAGTTAAAGGATGGGAAGTTGACTTATGTTGCTTCATTTAAGTCCTCTAATCTGAACTATGAAGAGGAAATCGAATTAAAAGCTGAGTCAGTCAGAATTATACATTAAGTTCACAAAAAAATAAAACATCCCAAATCTCTATATTATGTTAAAAAAAAAAGCATTAGAAGAAGGTTAAGTTAGCAAAATCAAACACTTTAGAAGCATGAAAATTCCATAAAAACCATTGCTACTTCACGCCACTTCAAACTAAGCCTCCTTCTGCATATAAAATATAATACTGTCTTTAACAGCAGCTTTTCATGCCTTTTCCCACAAAACTTCTCCTTTACTTCTTCACAGCATTAGTTTCCCTTTGCCTTATCTCTTATATCCTTAAATCTTCTGAGTTTAGCTCAGTTAGAGCACAGTGTTAATGCTGTGTCATTTACCCCTACTTTTCCCTCTATTTCTTCCACATCCCTGAAACCCTTGAAATCTCTTCTCCCAGTACTGGTCAGCACTTGGAAGAAATAATTCTTGGCAAGTATATCAGAAGATGGGAAGCTGCTGCTGAAGGGCAGGGGTCAAGCCAAAGGGACCCAGAGCAGGTGTGGTGTCCCACAAGGTGTTCAATACTGAAGAAAAAGCTTTGCCTCTTGCACATCTTTTAGGCTGACACTATGGAAAGTTTGCTTTTTAGTTTATATCTGTATTTAAACTAAGAGTATCACCTGGGCAGGCAGTCACTTAGGTAAAGAAAAATACATTTAAAGCTAAAGCACTCACATTGCAGCCTGAATCCATGTGGGGACATCAGTGCATGTTGTTGGCCCAGACAAGTTAGGAAGAAAACCAAAATACTCAAAGGAGTTATTTTCTCCTGAATGCTTTTCAAGTACCCAACCCCAGGGCTCACTCCTGACAACAGAAGGTAAGAGATTTTTAAACAGACGTGCAGTTTTAAAATTGACAGTGTCCCTTTATTGACTTCAACAGTTGGAGAGTTTTATGTAGGTGGGTGAATTCGATGCTAAATAGTTAAACCTGTTTTAACTAAGAACTTGTGACTTCCAAAATAAACTCTTGTCTGTAGAAGAAAGTAACAGCAATTGGGAACAAAGCACGGAGGAATGAGCCAGCTCTAATTTATGCAGGTTCAAGGAGGCTCAACAATGTGCTTGATTTTGGTTTTTTAATGCAAATAATTTAGTCAAGTTTCTGATAACTGTCTCTGTTGAAACAAAATGTTTCCACTGCTGCTGCACGGTGAGTTCAGTCCCTCCTGGGTCAGAAACTTTGGGAAACACCTACAGAGAACAGTCTGGGGACTCCAGCACTGGGTCCCTGCCCCGTTCTGCATTGACCAGAGTGTCCTGTGCAGCACCAGCACATCTGTGTGTGCTGTGTAAAACCACTCTGGGCTGTTCCTTGGCTTGCAAAAGCTGCTGCATCTGCACATGCAAATGCATTGCTACCAATTAGAATGGATGGCCACGTGGTTGCCTGGTTAACTAAGTTCCCAAACTCCCAGGGAAGGAACATTCTGCACTGTCAAACGCCGCAGAATTTGCATCTAAGGGAAGAGTTTTAAGTTCCTGTATATTACCAACAGTTAAAGGACTGAGCTGGCGCTTTCCTTGCACATTTGCAATTTAAATCGAAGATTTTGGGCCACCACAACATGTTTTAGTTCCCGTCTTCTCAGCTGATTCACAGGGATGCAGAGAGTGACCTTGTGTTTGATGATGGTAGAATTTAGAACAAGAATTAGCTGCGTTGCCTCATGGAAATTGTTGGGCTAGCAAGGATAATTTTTTTTTGGGCAGCCTCTGCCACTGTACAGCATAAGGCAATATTAGATTCATCTCTGTGTGTAACCAGACATAGAGGGGAGTGCAGCAAAGGAGGCAGGCCAGCAAAACAGGGTGAGGAAGCCATAAGGCTTGGATTCAACAGTCTGCAATCATCCCCTCCAAAGGAGAGGGCAATTAAAACCTGGCCTGTGTTTTCACATATCACCCCGCAGCTGATCAGCCAAGGAAGGCTGGTAACACAAACAGCCCTCTCTGCAGGGCAGCACTGCCGGAGAGATGCTGCTCCTTCTAGGTTGAAAACAAACCACAGTATAAAATTTCAAAAATATTTTCAGCAATCACCATAATCCAAAATTACAGCAGTCAGTTCTACCTCTTGTGTCAAAAAAAAGAGCACCAACTACTGTTCATCCTTTCTGTGTGTGCTCGGGCAATTACCACTGGCCATGGGGGAAAGCCAAGAGAATAATCAGCCACTGAGTTCAGCCACCTTCCTAAAACAGAAGGATAATCATCCCCAGAAAGGGATCTGGAAGAAGCTCAACAAATTGAACTTCTCTAAGCCATGCTCATCTCAGAGGCCACTGTGCTGCAGGAGGGGTGAACTCCTGTGTACAGCCTGCCATGTGTGCCCTGGTGGGGATGCTCTTGCACACAGCTCTTTAAAATTAACTGTTCTTCATATATTTAATAGAGACCCTATATATTTATGGTTGTTTAGACTTGTGCTGTGTCTTGGTAAAACCTGTGAACAGTATTTGGCAGATCTGTGGAAATACCTAATGAAAAACATGAAGGAAATAAATTATGTAAACTAAAATATTATGGTTTTCATTGTGATTCTGCTTGTAATCTACAACACATCAGTGTTTTAAATGTAGCTGAGATTATATGATTTTAACCTTCCTCTCAGATCAAGTCTAATTTCTGTATTTCTCACGTTTCATTCAGATTAGTTTGGCTGCCAAATCCTCCCCCTTCCTTGGGAGTCTGCTAACAACAAAAGTCATTACTACACTTTAAAAACCAGATATGTAGAATTATGAACTTATTGAAAAGTGTGGTAAAAGTTAAGCTTCTTGCTAGTAACATTTTGGAATACTGAATTGCTCCTTCAATGTAATGAAATCATTTTAACTCATTGATCATCTGCTACGTAACATTTTGGTGGGAAGTGATAGGAAATATCTGTCTAGAAAAAGGGGAATGCTGTTGTTGGTTTAGCCTTACCTCTATTAGAATAATTTAATAAAAATATTGAGATCTACAGCCCATTTTGGGGATTCTTGTGGGTTGGATAACAAAATGATGGTCCTCCACCAGAGAATGTAAGTCTTGCAGCCCTACTGCTGCCTGGTGCTTCAGAGGGACAGGACCTATGCTGTACCATTTCCAGGGACATATTCCACTCCAGCCCAGGACAAATCCACACAGAGCAGCTCGGCAGGACCAGACTTAAAGTTTTAAACACAAAATTGCACGCCAGTTAATAGAAAACTCAATTATAAGTCACAACACATTAATAAAAATATGACAGGGAGAGAAAACAACTCCTGAGACACCTATTATCCAAAGAGGATTCCAATTACAAATCGCAGCACAGCTTGAGAACGGGGCTATTCATGTTCAGCATCCCAAAAGCTGATTACAACATCAGGAGATGAGTGATACAGTGACTAAAACAGTATCAGTACCACCATCTCCCCCTCTATTCTTTCAGTATCATGTAAGTGGAAAGTGTTTAATTAGAAAGCTTTCAGTATTCATTTTCTCACTTAATAGGCTTTTCTGGTTGATAACAACCTTATTATGGGATGGGAATAGATGCTTAGCCAACCCAAAAATATCTTTTTTCTCCCCCTTCTTGTCTTCCAAGAAAAACAAGCAGATATCTTTCCTGTCCGTTGAAATGCTGCTATTAGATTTTACTCATTTTAATAGACCTGTGTCAGTTCAATTAGTGTAGGGGCAAGAAATATTAAATTATATTCTCATTTTGTGAGTGTGATATCATGGGTAAAACGGTAATTTCAGGCTATAGATGCAATTTTGCTGGTGTTTGTTGGTAACTGGGCAAATGTGTGGTAAATTTATCTTAAGAATTCCATCTTGTCTACAGTAATGCTTGACCAAAGCAGTAACATTTCATCCAAATGAAGTTTTTGTGTTACTATTCAGTATATGTACTCACTTTTTCCAGTTTCAGCAAAGTCACTGGTTCCTTCCCAGGTATCTTTTGAATAAGTTACAAGTGTTACAGTGAATTATTGGAGGGTTTTATGCCAGAATTCCTTATTTTTGTTTGCTTGACATGAGAGAATACAAATCACACCATGTAGAGACTGAAGCTTCCCATACTTATCAAACATAAAGCTTTCATTTTCGTTCCAAGGAAACCTGTAGTGTACGTGATTGGGTTTGTATCCTTTACATTCCAGAAGCTTTCCTTTGCCTTTCTTAATAGCTACTGGGAAGAAAGAAATTTGCCTAAAAGGGACTCGTTTTCTTCTTAAGTATTAACGTTTTCCTCAGAGTTTCCATTCAAGATATCAGCTTACTTTCAAAAGTAGAAAACTGGGGCTTGCTTTGGGTTATCCTTGTAAGCAGACAGACAAAAATTATTACCCCCCCCCCCCCCCCCCTTGCTTTAAAGGAAAATTTACATAGTGCATTTTCTACTTTTTTAGGAGGGGTTTAATATTTTAGGAGGGTTTTTGCATAATACCTGCATCAATTTTTTTAGTTTTAATTTTATATGGTTCTAGCAAGCTCTGGAATGTGTCATTTCAGCTGTAAATCTGATCCCTGCCAAGCATCATCACTGCTCTGCTGAACATTTATTGTGTGAAATGCTTTAGGGTGGCCACCCATCAGCTGTGATCCCACAGCTGACACCCAGGAGTCTATCTCGAGCCTCAAAAGATGAGAACAGATTTGAGTTTCACCTCTTCTTCATGTGAGGATGATTATCCTCAAATTTTGCACTGAAATGGTAAAAATGAAAAAAAATCAAAACAAACCCGACAAATAAGAAGAAACAATAAACCCCTTTCCTTTTGTCAAAGCAACATAGGGTCCTAGCAGTGTGGGGAACAGATGGGAGCAGGCACAGCTTCAGCTATTGTAGTTGGAAGCTGTGGAGCTGGGGAACAAGCGAGGCAGATTGCTTCCTGACACCAGGAGCAGGGAAAAAGGGCCTTTTTGAGGAGGAGATTTGTGTTCAGCTAATGACTGAGATTGTTTTAATGGTTGTAACTCCACAGTTTCAATCTTCATGTTTTCCTCTGAGTTTAGTCATGATTCTGACTTTTCTCTAATTGGGAAATTGAATCATGCTCAGTTTCACTGGGATCTCAGCTTGTCATAATTTGTCTATGTGAACTTTTGGGGACAATTTTCTTATATGAAGTCAAAGATTATTATCCTTTTCGTCCATATGGTCCTGGAGGAGCATGGTTATTGGAGAAGGGTTGTTTTTTGTGTGCTTTCCTACATTGCCTCCTTTCTTCCTCATCCTCATCCTTTTCTCCCTCTCCTGTTTTACCTTTGCAATTCCTCTTCCAGAGCTGCTAATGCCTAAAATGCAGAATTACCCTCATTATTAGCTACCCCTCTGTGTTTTCCAGGGAAAATTTGTGTTGTGGTTAAAATATTAAACTCAGCTTTATGTTTTGGTGGGATATGTGCAGTCATAAAAAAAAAGGGTAAAAAAAATCCTTAACAAAATATGGGAGCATTCCCAGTGCAGTGAAAACATGTTACAGTTCCTGGGGTTTTGTGGGCAGTTTAACTCACAGCAGTGCTTTGCCTATAAGAAATAAAGGACAGTGATGAAATGTTCAATACCTAATCTCCAGTAAAAATAGAATGAATAAGGATATTTCTTAGAGTTTTTCGCTGAAACTGTTTTCATGTCCTGTTTCCATCATCATAAGGAAGGTGAAAACATAAATAATACCCAGCACTTTTATGTTGCTGTTACTTGACGTGAAGAAAACTAGTCTTTGAATGTTTGGAGAGCTGTTTGATAATTTATTTTCAATGTAAACTGCCAGTAGGTCAAAGTCCTAATGCCTTTCCTAATAGGCATATTTATATTTTCATATCCTCTGAAGCTGGCAGCAGTAGATGTAATTAACTGTGGTTGAACCTGTTCTGTTTGTGATGCACAGTGAGGTGCTGTGAACATGCAAGCACTGAAAACATCTCAGTTCTGCTGGTTTGCTTGTCAGGCAAGTTTTCTTTGTGAACAGGACATAATGCAACCATACAGACATGAATTCTTGAGCTTCAAGTTCATTTTGTAGCATTATGAAAAGATGTAGTATTGTTATTTGTCTGGTACTGAATAGTTTGTGTCTCCTTAAGACAGTACTCGATAAATGAAGATCTCTTGAAAACTCCAAGAAGCTGATTCTTGTCTGTTTATTGTAAGTCTTGTCTCAGTTAATATTCTCCTTAGATCTTCTGTATGAACTATGGTTACTGATGGGCTTAGCAAAAGGGGGAAACACTGAGGAAGGAAAAAGATACAAAATCCCAATTTTAAGTTTTCTTGGAGAAGAGATTGAGACAATTGATCCTCAAGGTTTAACATCAGACGTCAGTTCTGAGAACTTACATTTTGAAGTCACAGTTTGGAGGCTAATGTAATGATAGGCCTGGCTTAGCATTTTAACAGCTGCATCTTTCCTGACATCCATGGAATTATTCATAAGGCTGACATCAGACTACGCCAAGGTAAGTACCATCAGTGGGATTAGGCCATTATGAGCCAATCTTATGCCTCCTGGAAGCATAATTTTGCTATTAGTACGAAAGGTGCACAGACAGGCTCTTTGATTGCATTGGAAACGCTCTGGTTTATATTTATAATTTGCTGGGTGTATGTTTTACTTTGTGTAAAACAGATCGTTTTGTAGTGTCTCCCTGTGACTATGACATGTGCCTTTATAAATGAAACATAATATGTTGTTTTGAATGCGTAGTGGCAGTTTGCATATTGCTCTATAAGTCTGAGATTTTTGCGAGTCAACATTGATTTTTCCTGTGAATTCTTTTGAATATATTTAACACATTATTTGGTGTAAGAATCCTACTTTTTCCCACATGCTTTTCAATTCTTTTTTCTTGTTTTCATCCGTATTGCTCCCCATTTCTGCTATTTGCCTGTTATCTGCATGCAGGGTCTCTTTGAAGGCAAGCAACCCTGGCACCCAGCACCAGAAGGTTTCAGAGGAATACCAAGAGACATATAGAAGACATACGTAGCATTACATAGAGAAAAAACTGTGATGCATTATTATTGTCTGCATGACCTCCCTCTGAAGCAATGCTCAGCCCCAACTTTGATATAATTATGCCTGAATGTGCCAAAGCAGTACTTTCTGAAATAGCCCCGGTGTCAAAGATGATGAATGGCCAATTCTGTAATGTCAGTCCCAGTGGCAATTCCAGCAATGGCACAGCCCACCAGGCCGTGGGTTGTCTGAAAAGCAGGATGGGGATGGCACAGGATGGTGGAGTTCCTCAGCTCCAGTCCTGCTTCAGCATGAAGTTGGAGAAAGTAATGCATGGAGAGTTGCTTACACCTGATATCAGGGGGTACATGTGTTTGTCAGACTCATCAGAAGGTAAAATAAGTAAACAATGAAGTAGCTAAACTACAGATAGATAGATAGATAGACAGACAGAGATAGAGAGATAGAAAATATATATATATATATATACAAAGTATAAGTTCCAAAATATGAATAGACTTGAACACAATTGCCAAAATTCTGTTGGTTACATATTTTTATGGAATTTTCAAAAGTGGTCCATGAGTATTTTAAATGAGATTCATGTTTTGTGAATAAGTTGACATAAAGCTTAAAATCTTGCATGTCTGGGGGCAGTGCCCAGTAGTTTGGTCTGCAAAGACACCCTTTCCTTAGTCAGTGAGAGCTTCTCCTTCTGCTGCACAACCCCTTCTGCAGGGTCTCACCACCAGCCTTGCTGCATCCCAGGAGCAAAATTCCACAATGTCACCTCAGTGCTACAGTGGGAATTTCTGACAGAGTGAATGAGTGCAGTGCAGCACTTTGCCTGTCAGACTGCACCTACCTGCAGCGACTGTGCTGCTGCTCATCAGAGACAAGTCCCAGAGGGTTTCAAAGAGAAGGGGTTCGTCTCACATTGATGACTCACCTTCATCTTCTCAGTGTATACGTTGTCACGAAATTTCTTTTTTTAATCTACTCTGAGCTCCTGTTTACACTGTTTTGTGTTCCAGCAACAGCCCCTTTCCCCTTTGCTTCACCTAAATAAACTTTGTACTACCAGAAAAACACATAGGGTATGTCAAATGTATGGTGCCTAGCAGGTTTTTCAATAAAATAATACTTTCTCAGTCTTGTTTTGCTATTTACTTTGGAAATTGTTCTCTTTTGGTTGGTTTTTTTTTAAAAAAATCAAGTCCAGTCATAAAAATCATTCATCTTTATATGCTGAATTCTTGTAGCTTCAGATTTCATATAAATTGCCACATAACACATGCAATCAATAACAAATTAGATGCTTAATACAGACACATTTTTGGGAAGTTGGTTTTCTTTCACTAATTAACTTTTCCAAAGCCCCAACTCAAGATATATACAGAGAGGCATTAGCATTATTAGAACAATTGATATAATAAAGCTTTAAAATTCTCAGATCTTAATTAAAAGTTATTTCTTTCCTTTTGATTGCATGTCCTGTTTGTAACCTTCCCTCTGAAAAGCAGCTGTTTCCTCTGTTGTTCTCCTTTCTTCTTAACCAATGCTTGAGGACCATTTTTAAACTTCCACATTCTTATGTAGGGGTTTTGTTTAAAGAGTGGAAACTTTCCCAGGAATACTTCTTCCACAGCCTGTGGTAAATATCACATTTGAAGCCTGCCAGTCAGATATAAGTTTTAATATCATATTTCAATCTGAAGCTATCATGGTTTCAAAGAACAATGTAATTTATTGGAGTAACAAACCAGGCTATAATGGACTCAAATCAATATAATACAATTAAAGCACATAAAATATGCAGAGCACAGTGGCATTTTGGCTCTTCTAACTACTTTATTCTCATGCTCATATGCAGTGCTGTCTCAAAGCATGGGCCCATGGGGACCATCTCCTGGTCTCCTAATTTGAAAGAGATCCTGCAAGCAGAGCACAATATCTAATGTTCATGCATCACTGTCCATCTCACTTCTCCTGCTACTGAATGAGATGTGGAGTCTCTACAAGATCTCAAGATGCTTAAGAGAGCCATGCTTGGTCACATAAACAGAAGAAAATAATACTATATTGTTCTTTAGAATCAATGGATTAGAAGTAGTTTGGTAGGTGAATGGGAGGAGAAACACAAACACACACACACACAAAAGGACAAAACCTTTTGCAAATGGTACAAAAGCAGTTTTAAAGGCTTTAAAAAATAAGGTTAATTATTTAAAATCATTCATAATATTACCTACTATCAAAATCACACATAAAGCAAATGCACAGTAGTTAAATATAGAATAACCTGTCTGGCTACAAAAGGCATTTGTAGCACCTAATGCTTTTGGGCTCTGGTCTGGGAAGGTTCACAGTATCCACATTTGCTAAGAACACACCAACACTGAGGATCAGTCCTTTAATGAGTTTTTCCTCGACCTTTTTTCTTTAATTCCCTTCTGATCATAAGACTTCTTTCATTATGCATATTATTCCTGGAGTCTGATAACTACACTGTGGGATTTTCCAGTATGAATAGCTTTAATTCTGTCAGTTTAGCTTTATACTTATGAGATGCTAAAGCCAAAGATACGGTGTTCTGTTATAAACCTACTTAAAATATCTGACAGATTTCAACTCTTGGCAATCCTTTAAAGTTTTCTCGGATATAAAAGAACCTTCCACCAACTTAATTTTGCTACAGATGTTTGTAATTGGTGGTAAGTACTTCACAAGTATATTTCTTTTTATTTTTGTACAAAGCACATTAGATACAAAGCACACCAAGAATGGTTGAAAAGAAGTTTGTGCTTGAGTTTTCTCTGGGAATCAAGACTGGCATGTAAATTGTTCATGACAACTTCTAGTGGTGATCCAAAGGTCAGAGAGCAATATGCAATGGCAACCACACAATGGAAGTACTAAGGCCATTAAACATGAAGGACCAGAGAGTACACACCATCCAAATAACTTCTGCAGATTTGAAAAGCAAGAGCTGTTTCTCGAGATGAGTATCTCAATCCAAGTATCACATTCTCACAAGTTTCTAAAGGAAAACATAAACGTCTCTTGAACTGAGCCTTCTCTTCAGCTGGCCTAAAGGCTCCCTCCTTTGCTACAGCAGGGCTGAGTCACCACAGCGGGACTTGCAGTAAGGAATACAATTTCCCAGTGTACCCAAGGCCACAGTGGAGCAGGGGACAAGGGCCCCAGAACATTATATTTATTTTTTTCACGAGGTTTGAAATGCTTTTTGAAAGTTGTACTCTTTTCTAAAATAAATGGTTCTCAGAAATGTTAAGAATGCCCTCAGCTTGCTTGGGTTCTGTTTGTGTGTTTGGTTTGCTTGCAAGAGCACTTTCTTATTTAGTTTATTTGAGATAGCACTTTCTCGTTTCACCTTTTCCATTAATTTGAGGAAGGATATGTGGTCTGGCTGGGGTTCAGGGCTGTCTGACAGGTTCAGACAGTGGAAGAATTAGGAAATATGCTACTGATGAGAAATCTTTAAAACCAAATTAAAAATTGAAAAATCATGAACTGCAATGAATACCTATCATTTTCCCAGCTACCCGATATATTAGTGCTTTGCTGGGAAAAGCCCAACCTGATGGCTCAGACACTCAGAACAGGGTTTTACCTGAAACCCTGACACTTTCTCTCAGCACATGGTGGGGATTTGGTGCCTTATGCCAGCACACCTTCTTTTAATATTTGCTGCTGTATTAGGTTTGCTGGGAGGCAGCTTTGAAAAGGATGTGTCTACACTGCATAAAGCCCAGTGCCACAATGCTTGGGCCTGAGAAGGGACTTCAAGAGACCACATTAAGCTCAGATCTCATTAACCTCAGGCCTGATGTGATCCAGTGCATCAGTGATCTGACTGACACCTATGTAAAGCCACAATGAGGCATCATTTGATAGATCCATTAAAACGATGTTGACTTGGCCCTGAATCTCTCCTGCCCTCTAAACATTTTTGCAACCACAAATTACTCCACAATTTCCTCAGAGCTGGGTGTTTCTGCAGTGTTTAGGTCTTAGTTTTAATTCATTGGATTTCTTGTCCCACATTTGTGCAAAGTGGGACAAATCTCTTTTGCCACAGATCAAGTATTTGTTCCCTTCCAGTGATTGCTCTTGTGGGATCCCTCATTACTCTGAGACCTCTGGCTAAAGTGTCTTTGCCTTGGATGGAGGTAGCTAAGCCCTGCCTGATGCCTTCCTTGTGTTGCTGATCTGAATCATGGAATTTATGGGGGTTTTTTGTATGTGGGTAAGTCTTTCTTCAGCTTTCCCAAGAGGAGAACAAACATAGGGGTTAGGGAAAGAAAAAAGGATTTAGGGAGTTTTCCAGCTATTTGAAAGGCGACACATTTGCATGAAGTTATAAATTTTAAAAGTCTTATTTTTGGAGCACTAAGAGTAGGGATGCATGATTTTTATATTTTTATATTTAACTATCTTTATTTTTTGCATCTGTTTATCATTGTATTACCTGGTGTCTAGATAGCACTTTTCTGCCTTAATCCACACCGCATTTGACACCCCCAGGGTGGGGAAAATCCCAACAGCTGATTAGACAATTGTTTATGATCCCATTTACATTACTGGATTTACTTGATTTCACGTTGTACCTTGTGTTCTAAGAAAAACAAAAACAATCAAACAAAACCCCCATAAAAATATTTTACTTTAATATATTTGCAATTTGTTTGACATTCTGTTTATGCTAGAATGGTAACATATGTTGGCTAAAATGTGAAAATCAATATTTTCCATAGCTGGGATCTGGTTGTCAGATGCCTTTTCAAAGCAGCAGAGGGTTTTCACACCCAATAGTCTCGCTGTCTTTGGCCACCAGAGGTTAGAAACATGATCAGCTGCTGCTCTCTGTGTGCAGCCCACACTGCCTGGCACATCAGCTGCTGAGGAGACTTGTTCAGCAGGTCGACTGGATGCAATTCCCATGGAAATGAGAACAAAATTCCATTGTGAGGGACAAAACAATATCAACTCTGCAGATGAATACCTGCTGACAGTACCCATCTCAGTGTGCTCTGAGTGTTCAGTGAAAATGAATTAGACTGAACATATACACAAGGCAGCTAAAGCAAACTATGCCTGGTTTAGAGATGTGAAAGTTGAGACAAAGTAAAAATTAAGGAATCTGCACCACGGCACAACAATAAATCTGGGAAATGAGAGTCAGGAAAATGTAGCCTTGGCCTTTTGCTTTACCCACATTCAGTTATTTCTTTCCAGCACTTAAGTTATGCTTGAGCCATACCAGATGCTGCCCTTTATTTTGCTAGGAAAGGTTGATTTTCGGGAACAAAATCCTGGTGAGCTGTGTTGGCTTTGCTTTAAGCAGTGCTGTAAGCACAATTTACTTCAGGGTGACACAACAGTAATTTTTCTTACTTCTCTTAAATAAAATAGTAAAAACCCACTATTGATAAAACTTCATAAAATGATTATTTCCATTTTTCTTCTTCTAGTTTGCAGGGCATTTCCTCTCTGAGTATGGAATTTCAAATCTCCCTTCTCTTTCCACAGATAAAACTAAATGCTGTCAAGGCAGGAATATCGAGGCCAACATCATGGTTCCATGTTGTGCTGCAGCCAGGTACCACTCAGACTTCATTAAACAGGCTCTCCCAGGTTTAACTTATAACTTTGGGGCAATATAGAAACTACACATTAGTGGATTTGGAGATAGGACACGCTCAAAAAGAGATTCCTTTTCTTTCTTTCTCTTTTTCCTATATGGAAATGGCTTGGTGAAATACAGAATCCACTGGACTCGGGCCAAAAGCACTTTGAGGCCATATATTTGTAATGGTTTTGTTATGAAGAATGGCATTTGGCTAATGGACCCAGAGAACTGCTAGAAAAATATTGATATACATTCAAATCACGGGTCAAGGGAGTAAAACCGTGAAGAATCTCGCAGAGGTTAGCTCATCATGTTGGGTGTTTTCTTGCCATTTGTCTGTTTATTCTCTTTGCTATTTTAAACCCTGTTTGGTAACGGAGCAGATAGGTACTATATTTTTCTGAGATCTTTTCAGTTCACCCTTTTGGTACAAAATAAACTTCTTGCAGCTCTGTCATCCAATCCAGGCTTTCGTTAAAATGTTTTAAACCTCCTTGCTGAATTCATGTCTTCTGCCAAGGATGCTTCTGTGAAGTACATTTTTCACACTTCTTCCACTATGGCTTTTCTCAAAGATTAGGTCATTTGTGTCAACTTGTAAACAGTCTTTTGGCTTATGATTCTTTTCTGTTATTATTAGAGATTAAAGTGGGCTTGGTAGCACAGTACAGTAATGTTGAAAGATAATTAGAATGCCCCAGATTCAGGAGCATAGAAATTCTTCTGTTGAGCCAAAGCGATGCTCAAAGTGGGGTTTTGACAATAACCCGTACCAGATGCTTCAGAGAAAAGCCCTATACAGCACAACAATGTAACAGCAAAAGGGGAAGTTTCTCGTTATACCCATGGGCTGGGATCTTGAATGCCTTCAAGCATAATGCATGAAGGGTTTGAATTCTTTACCCGCAGTTGTTCTTATCTATATTTAAAAACATGTATTAATCTTTCTCTTACCTGTGCATTACAGTATGCATTACAGCTTTTTCTGAGGGGCTCTTAGTGCTTTCCCCGAGGTAGAAACAACTGAAATACTAAGTAGGCACAAATTTCCTTTGATTATTCAGGAGATTCTTCCTTCTATGTGATTAGGAAAAATTACCTGCTTTTGGCTTCTATGCAGAGAGGATATAGAACATTCTACTAGAACATCTTTTGGAAAAGTGTCCTACAAGGTAGGTTTAGTGTTGTTAGAGATGAAACTTTAATGCTGTATTCCAAATTCCCAAAGTGTGTCATGACTCTGCTTGCAAAATCACCTTGTTTACGTAGGTGAAAGTGCTGCTCATCATTAGTACATAAGAAATACCACATAACTCATTGCACCTGCCAATAAAAATTGTTACCTGAAGGAACTAATTCAAAATCTCACTGCTTTAGCTGCTTTATTAGGGCATGTTCTCTACCTGGGTACATAACTAAAGCCCCAACAGACTGATACAAATGCCTCCAAACATGGATTTTTTTTCTCCTTCAACTGCATTTGTTCCATTTTCCTGATAGATTGCTTTCAGTTCTTTCTAATTTCTTGTGAGTGGTGCTCCAGGAGAAAACCAGAAAGAGAACATTTAGAAAATATCTCAGCAAGCTGATTTCTGTGCTCATGGCTGGAATATCTATTGAAGAGCCAGACACTGATAGACCTCATGTTAAGTATATAAATTCCATAAAGTAACATGAGAAGGAAAAAATTACATAATGCTTGACAAAAGCTTTGTAATAAGCGCTATAGATAGTAAGTAAAATGTAGGAATAGTTAGCCTGACATTTGGAGGCATTGTTTGCAACTGTTTTTTCTCAAATCACAGCATTCCAGCCACACTGGACAGCAAGAAACAACATAATCCCAGAAGCTGTGTGAAGAAATATGGCCCAGTAGTCATGATTTGTAGTAAAAATATTCTGAAACCAGTGAGAAACTCAGGCTACTGGGGAA
Source organism: Campylorhamphus procurvoides (assembly GCA_013396655.1). Classification (NCBI taxonomy): domain Eukaryota; kingdom Metazoa; phylum Chordata; class Aves; order Passeriformes; family Dendrocolaptidae; genus Campylorhamphus; species Campylorhamphus procurvoides. Next base: position 2,018,557 of record WBMV01006647.1, on the reverse strand, counting down.
AATCCAACAAGAGCAATATATAGTGCTTATCTAAATGTGTGTTGCACTGAGGTAGATGCAGAAAAGAGTCCACTCAATGATGTGGCAATGGAACAACCTAAGGCGTGAGATTTATTGACTACACCTGCAGTTCTCTGTGTGAGAGAGCAGTGACCCTCCCCTGAGCTCACTGAAAATGTGTCTCAGGGACTCTTGGAGAGCAAACAAGGCTCACAAACAACAAACTTCCCTCCCCAGTTCCTCCAAAGGGCAACCTGACACACAACCGAAGCATAGACTTCACAAATTCTACTAAAATGCAGCAGGAGGGAGGATGGAAATCTGCGAGGAAAGGGACAATGCGTCTACTGAAGAGTTGGAAAGCAGATAGTTTTGTGAGCAGGCTGGGTTTGAATTCATCCAGTCTCACTGGAGAAAAGAACAAGCAAAAATTGCAACTCATTATCAGTTTTGGTGAACAGTCTGTCTGATCTGTGCACAACAAAATTATAAACCAAATTCCTTTGATTCCTAAAGAGGGCTCCCATTCAGGACATCTGCTGCCTTCTGAAGAGCTCTGCTGGGAGTCCAGAAAATACACACAAAATTATGAAAAGAGTCCTGTTCTTTCCTACTCTCCAGAGGCATTTGGTACAAACAGAATCGTATACACATAATGATGCAACCTGAAAAGGGTTAAAGACTCAAGAAATGAATTTGCAAGAGTGAGGAAACCAATAATTTTAGGCACAAGTGTCCCTTCTGTCACTCGGGAGGTCAGTGGCTTTAGAAAATGAATCTTGATTGAGTTATACGGCTCTTGTCCCCAGCAGACATTTGTATCAAATACAATCAGCAAACATTAAAAAGGAATTTGTATCAGCCATCAAGGAGCTTAAACAAGAGCAGAGGGGAGCAGAGAAAAGAGGTTCAGGAGAATGAGAACATTAGTGCATTGTATGTGGAGTGCACAGCTTCTCTGTAAATAGTTATCAAAATACGAAAAGCTCTCTAGGTTTAGAACATGGAGTCCTTTCAGGTTGTTATTCAATGTGTAGTATGTGAAAGAGAATCTTCAGAGGGAATTACAGCATAATGTTTGAGTTCGGTTTTGAAATGCCACTCATCTGGAGATATTCTTGCCTTCAGAACTCCATGAATTGTATAAACTCATCTAAATGTGACACCTTCTTGTTCCTTTTAAGATTATGGAAGCATGATAAAAAAAGGAATAAAGATGTATTGTTTTTTATTTTATTATTTCGATATATGACTTTCACAAGAAAACAAACTATAAATAATAAAAACAATCCCTCAGCAGTGGCATAAATCTGGTTTTGCTGTGAGATTTAGGCTAAACATTCATTGGTGGGCTTGAAAAGATAGCTGAATGATTTCTAAATATGAAGGATCGTGGTTATACAACTCCCAGCAAGTTTCTGATTCATAATCCTTTCTTTTTGATTCTGTTTCTTTTTTTTTTTCAAAGCCTTAAGAACATAAGAAAATCTATTGGTGGTTTAATTTTGTAATTGTCAAGTCCCCTGACTAATTAGGCATGGAATATAAATGAGTACAACACAAAAGTAAATGTGTGGGAGGCTGATGAGATCATAGTTCTGCCACAGTTAGTTTATTTAATTCTCAGAGAGTCTGAAGTTTGTGGAGGTGTCAAATATTTTTCTTTATCAGGTCAAGGAGAAAAAATAAATAGTTGGGATTTGTACAGAAGAAAGTATATAAAGTGATGTCTATCATGGAAACTTTATGCTCCTCTTATACACTATTTATAATATCTGGGTTGGTAGTAAAGCAGGATGATTGTATGGGAATTGTAGACTCATCTCTCAGAAGAGACATGGATTGTGGCCACTGGATGTGAGAACTTGCTTTAGCTTCCAGGCTCCTCCAGCTGGGAAGAAAACAAAATGATTATTCTGGATGCTCAGCTTTCCCATCTGACCTGTCCAATATCTCTGTAGATTAATTTGTGTCCTGGGATAAGGGATTGGGTCCATCAGCCTGAGCAAGATGGGAACAACCCTCTTTCAGTGTTCAGGGGAAGGTCTCTCTATCATTTCCTTTTGTGGTACCCAATGTAAATGTCACCAGTGATCTCAACGAAGTCAATAGACTAATTGCAGAGAGAAGTGTTACCCAATGGGAATAATGATTGGCAGAATTTTGCCCTTAGAATTCAATTAAAGTTATTTACCAGATTGCTGTTTTCAGCATCTTCCTTATGAACTAATTTCCAGAAACAATAGCAATTATGTATCTGTCAGAAAGTGTGATTTTCAGAGCAGTAAATAGCAATGCTTCCTGTGCACTCCTTTGCACACCTGTAGGAATTAACTCAGGGATTTACCTGGGGAGGATGTCATGCCCTGCCACGAGTGCTGGAGGTGTGTGATCCTCACCTTTGAGCTCCCTAATTCTTAACAAGGTTTTGGTAATTTGTGACCTACCTTGTAAAAGCTGCTTTTACTCTCCTCGGCTGAATAATGCCTACCTGTGCACCAAAGACCTCTCCTGACTAAACTGGTTCCTTCAAAAGAATTGCCTGGCCATTTTGATCACATTTATTTGATACAACATACAAGTGTAAAACTCATTTAAGTAAGCTGTGATCATGGAATCCGGGTGAAATCTTTTAAAATGAATATCTGTTTAAAGAAGTTATTAAATAATGAAATTATTCAATGAAAATTCCATGTACCAAATGGTGAGATATAATGGCTATGTGATCTGTTAAAAGGAAAAACCTTTTAAACTAATCGATCTTCCATGCAACAATTTATGTCAGTGCCTTTTAAGATGATCCCTTCTTAAATGGGTAGCTGACAAAGAAATATGTCTGATACAACTGCTAAATGAATAGATTTGCTGTGGGCTAAGGCAATACATTTAAGAGGTCTTTCATGTATTTTGAGAAGTGGTTAAAAATCCTGGCAGCTTTTAAAAAGCAGATTCTTAAGTGGTATATTTTTTGTGCCATAATATTATGGCTGAACAGCGCAGCACCATTACAGCAGAGCGTGCTTTCTCTCATTCTTCTCCTCAAGACCTTGTTTTCAAATGAGCTAGGAAAAAAATGTTGGGCTTTGTTTTCACTCTGAAAAACAAACAAAAAAAATTAAGCACATTTTAAAAGGGGACAGACTGTGTACAGCCTTTTTACAAAGCCTGGAAGCAGTACCTCATTCCCACTCATTCATCTGGCCCATCGTGGTCTTGTCCAAATTATCTACTCTCTGGCTGGCCTCCAGGAGTGACTGATGAAGGTTTTGTTTGCATGGTTCTGTTTGCAGGATTTTTTTTGGCATTCCATCATCTCTACATGTAAAGAAACACTAAAAAATATTGAAGCTTACCACTTTTTTGTCCTTAGAAAGAAAAAAAAAAAAAGAGGTGACATCATCACGAATTTAGCAAGAGCATTTTAGTCAACACATAGTGTAGGGGTTTGTCTCTAAAATGTATTACAGCGATGCACCCTGTGTCTCCTGCCATACCTATCCTATATTAGTTATTATGCAGGGCAGTGTAAGATGGGAAAACATCTACAATTTTTCATCCTAATGGTTGCAGGCAGTGACTGGTAAAAGGTGGGGAGCCTTGTCTTACTTACTCTTCCCTATTCAAGTACATATGCTACCTTACATGTAGTATTCAACCAGGAAACATTTGTCCTGAAAAGAAGAAAAGCATTTTTGTAATTTGCTTCCTTGTCTGCTCCCAGAAATAAGCACTAAAGTATGGCCCCTTGTTGGGCAAAATGTTGGGCTCACCGAGTCAGGAATATTTACCTAGAGATGAATCCTATAGAGAAGATCTACACTTGTCTCCTGTAAAACATGAGTCAAGTCACGGCTATAACTCAAAGTATATCTCTATATTTAATGAAAAACCACATGCTGCTCACCAGTACATCTCCATCCGAGTCTGGGTGCACCATCTTTTTAAAATCAAAGAACAGTTGAGATTTAATGTTCACCAGTAAATTTCCACTCTGCTCCCTTTAGGAGAGTGCCTCTGATTCGCAGACGTCTTTATATGCCTATAACTCTTTATTTTTAGTGTCACTATATTGCCTATGAGACCTCATCATAGGGGTGGGCAGCCATCTAAATAAGGTGAACATGCAGGACATAAAGATGATTTTCTAATCTCAGAGTAAGACAGGCAACAGTGTAGAAATAAATAAAAAGAATGCGAGTATGAGGAAGCAATGAGGTGATATTGATTAACATGGTGAGTAGTACATCTCAGCGTGGCCATAGCCAATGAAAAACAGTCACCTCACGAAAAGAGAGGTTTGAGGGACATTCTGGAGGAGGAGTAGTTATTTTTTCTTATGTTTATGGGAAGCTCCTGCAAAGAGGGAGTGATAGTATGGGAGAAAGCATCAAAGTGCCAACTTGAAAAATGAATCCTTTAAAAATGGAGTTCAGCAGTATGATCCGGTTGGAGGTGGGGATGCAACATGGCTTTGGAGGAGGAAACAAGAAGTTTATGTTTGACACAGCAGAGAAAGCAGGAGGAGTAATACGCGCAAGACAGGGGACTAAGAACGGTATTCTACTTGAGGAAGGCATGTACTGATAATGCCAAAGAGAAGACGATTGAAGAAGGTGAAATTCATGATGAAAAAGGTCTGGGTTAACTTCTGTCAGTTTTGATATTTAGAAAACCTATGCATACTAGACAGGCTGGGTGGAAAATATCTGCAAGATTTTATCAGAAGAGCTAGAAACTGATGAAAGGATGGTGACATTCGCAGTGCTCCTGGAGAAGGAAGCTTTTAATACAAAGGAAATGTGTAACTGGGTTAGGTCATCTGAGGACAGAAAGGGTTATGAGTTAATAGAAAATTAGTGATGGAACATAATGTGTGGCTAATGTGGTTAATGCCAAGGGAAATTGCCAGCAGCCAACATGAGAAGAGCCTGGTTTTCCCCAGGTGCCCCCTAAAGAATGGACATTGTGTTTGTCAGCTGCTCAGTGGGTTAGCACATAGAGTGGCATTTAGAAACCCAGGTTTGGCTACTTTACCCACTTTTACTGGTCCCACTGTCATGAGATAGAGGAGGAGGCACCAACTCTGTGCAAGCTGGCAGAGGGGCAAGGGCTCATCGCTGTCCCCAGCCCAGCTGTGGTCCCCAGGAGTTTGGGTGTGACCTTGGCCCAGCATCACTGTCCTCGTGCCTCATCCTCAGTGCTGGTCTTGGCCAAGAATAGCAATGCAGATGGTTTTATTTAAATCCATGGACAGGACAGATGATGCAGCACTTTGAAGTGCTTGAAACACCTCACCAAGGTTACGAGGACTTGAAGGCTGTGCATAGATGTTCCACATATCACAGATCACGCATGAGATTCAGAAACTCTGATGGACAGAGTTGTGAGTGTGAAGATGACACTGCTTAGGAGTAAATTAATAGAAAGGTTAAAGATGGCTTCTCTGGTTACTATATATATTGCCAGCATTCCAGACAGAGGCATTACAGAAACTGACACAGATGATAGACTGCCCTCAAGTGAAGAGTAAAGCTAAAAATAAAGTAAAAATAATGGGTAATAAAATTTCTCACTTTACATTACTCACCCCATTTTTTAAATAAACTACTATGCAAGGGTTACCTGTGGAAAGGGGTTTCCAGGTAAAGAACTTGAAATAAGATACTTTCTTAGCAGAAAAATAAGATTTAATAAGCCATTTGCATTTATCACTTTTTTTTTTTAGGGGATGTGAAGTATTCCAAGACCTTGATCAAGACTTAAGGCTCAGCTTTGACAGATAGAGAAGAAAACAACCTACAGGCTCCCAGGGCAGTGGTCACAGCCCCAGGTCTGCCAGAGCTCTAGAAGTGTTTGGACAACACTCTCAGGCATGTGAAGAGATTCTGGGGGTTGTCTTGTGCGGGGCCAGGAGTTGGACGGGATGATTCTTGTGGGTCCCTTCCAGCTCAGCTTGTTCCGTGATTCTATGAGCTGCCATTTAATTTCACCTTTTACACTGTGACAAATCATGTAATCTGCAGGATAATTTCATTAGTGTAGTTTTTATCATGTAATTGTCATCATGTGCTGATTTGGAGGTGAGGTGACACAGTAAGTAGCTTCACATGTGTTAAATTAATGTGTTGGGTATGAAAAGATCCTGCTGGGTTGGACCCTGAAAAGAGGGACACTGGGTAGGGACAAGTCTGTTCATATTAGTCTTTGAAAAGCAAGAGATCTGTGCAGAGCAGATAAATTGCACCTTGAATTCTCAAAAGGGGTACTGAATGGAGGGCAGTAATACATATGCATGAATAGCCACCTCTTTGTATCTGAGTGTGCCCACCTAACAAACCACATTTCTCACAAACATCATTTCCAAATTATATAGTATGCAACTAATTTCTTTGTTTTAAAGAACTCAGCTCATATTAGCCCACAAATGGCAATGCTTGGCACTGAGGTTATGTGATAGAGGCAAAACAATACGATTTCTAGTGGTTTAACCTTGATATTTGTCTTGAATTGAAAAGTAAATTGCAACCTCAGGAGTATTTGTTTTACAGAGAATGCCTTCACAGAATGGCTTGGGTTGGAGGAGACCTTAAAATGACCTAATTCCAACCCCCAAAGCCAAGTGAAGAGACAGGGCATCCTGGTTCTGAAATTTTTGTCTTTCATTTTATTTTTTAAATGTTGCATTCCATCAGGCAGATGAAATATGGAAACCAAGTAGTGTCTAGATTATATCTTTAATCTTCTACAATTTTACAAACCCCAAATTCTATTGTAGATGTGTGTCTTCACTAAATATAGGCTTTTTCTGCCGACAGAATGTCTGATACCATGTTTAACATATTATTACAGGGCAGGCTCATTATGTGAGCTAATAGTTGTATTCATGCCAATGAAAATTGATGAAAAGCAACACTTGTTTCTATGGGAAGGTTTGCATCTTTCCTCCATATGGAGGTGTTATTTTTGTGTTGCATTGGGCAAGGGAAGATCTCTATCCCTGACCCCACAACATACCACTGCTGGAACCAGTCCTCTGCTGCTATGTTTGGAAGCTGTGATACAGAAATATGGTTGCAAAATATGGGAAGGGTATCACTCCTAGTATTTGGCCTGAAAATTTTAGTATGGGTGTAGCAGGATAGCCCACCCTGATGAGACCTAAGATCCAATCAGAGGATGCATGCTGTGCAAGCCAACATACAAACCATCATGCAGGTTCAACTGGTGGTCCAGGGTGCTGCCTTGGTGTTAAACTGTGCTAAAACCAGCCTGGTTCAACAGACTTTGAATACACATCCTGCTTTTGAAGCAGGATTTGACAGATAAGCTGGTCTGCTGGCCTGTAGATCTGTGACTGCCAGGCAATCACTCTATACTATCAAAGCCCATACAGGCAGGTTCTTCTGACCTAACCTTGCTTGGGTTGTGTGTGTGGAGATTCCTCCCTTGGGTGGGGATGCCCTCCAAGGATGCTCCTGGAGAGACAAAGAGATCTCCCTACAGGCACTGATCTGGGTGAGTTACATCAATCTCTACTTAATAACTATTTCTTTTTGCTAGCTTTAATATAATTGCTTCAACAATTGCTTAAATATAGTGCACTATCCTATCTTATGCTACACTACTAGTCGTTTTAACATTTATATTGTGTAGTAAATAATTCTGATTAAGATCTTTGTCTGATCATTTATTCTCAGTTTGCCAGTCATTAAAACCTGTGCGATAAAAGCTGTTCAACCTCTGTAATTCCTTAAATTTAAATAGTTGACATAATTTGAGGCTCAGATTGGATCCAGCCCCCCTAGATTCCTCTCTTAGAAGGGGTTGGGAAAACAAGGGAGTCCTTTCTGCACCTCGTGACTCAACGACAGGGCTTCTTTAATAAATTTTGCCTAAGCCTTCCACCCCCACCCGGGACAATGGGCCACCCTCCCGAGGAACCTGTTGGTGCATTTGTGTGTGTGGGGGCTGTGCAGGTGGGTGTGCTCAGGTGTGGGGAGGCACCAGGACACCCTGGGCAGGAGGGCAGAACATCCACCCTGTGTCTGTGCCGTGGATCCCACCTCGGAGACACTTCAGCAGGAGCTCCCAGGCTCTGTCTCTCTTCACAGGAGTCAGACTCAAAGCCCACCTATGAATATTTAAACAAAAGGCATTAACAAACTTACCTGGGAGATGTCATAAGAAATGTCTTTTTGAAGAAAATATGCTACCAAAAGGACAGATTGCCACATTTTTCACCTCTTCCATTCTAAGTGCTCTTAGTGTTAATTTGTGAATTATGGTTCCTAATGAAAATAGTTCTTTATGCAGTAAGAATGTTATTACATTTTCTTAATCTATTTTACAGAAGCCCTTTTGTTGTTCTGGCTGTTCTTATTTAAAAGCTAAGGCTTGTTTAGTATTTCACTGCCTGTCACCAGCTTGCTGACAAAACTAAAGGCTATGAATTTGTTAGACCCTACTTTATAATATATTCTGTTTATCATCATTTCTTTTTCATTATGGTGGTGTTATTTTCACTGCTGTACTGAAGGTGCTGTCAAAATTTCCATTATAAATACTGTTTCTGAGGGGTCTGTGAGTCTAAATTCTTGTATTAAAATTCTTCCTCGCTGAAATTTGGCATGCAAGTCTCAGTAAAGGACTATTTTCTTTACATTCAATTTAAATTGGCTTAGTCATCTTTTCAAAAGAAATTTCCATGTAAGTGTCAGAAGCCACACATTTAGTACAGTCTCATTTATTTAAATAATGGCAAGATAAACATATATTTATAGAAAATGTTTCCAGATTTCAATAAGTATCAGTCTACTACCACTAAAAGACCTGGAAGAAAAAGCCCTGATGAAATACACCTACTCCATAAATCCACTGTGACAATTTCATGACTTGGAGGTTACTACAGCAGATTTACACAGTAATGAGGAGGGATGCTGTGTTCAATGTTTGGCAGAGACGCAAAGCAAAAATGTGGAAGTCAGTAATGAAGGAACAGATATATCATCACACCAGCACAAGGCAGGTGTTTGGTTTTGAAAGGATTCTATTGACATGAGCAAGAACAATCTTTCAGTGACCTCTTATTTCATGAGACATTCAAGATGCTTAGTCAGAGTTTCTCTACATTTTAATTTGTAGAACCTAATTTGTTCTGTCACTTCTCTGCTTTCACTGACTTTTCAGGGATGATACACCTGTCTGATGCTTATCCCCGCTGCAATACCTTGTTACAGGTTTTCTTTGTGGTTTATTTCATCCACTCACCTCAAAATCTCATGGTTACAGCTTTTCCTCCTCTAAATTTCAATAACCTTGCCATGGCAGAAAAAATAAACTGCATTTGAAAACGATAGAAGAAATATTTTTAATCAGAAAGGTGCAAAATATGAAAAACTGAGCATGGGATGTGCATCAGACAGAACTCAAAGAGTAACTTTTCTACAAAAATGAGAAAACACAGATGTTTCTCATGCTTTGATTTCTGGCAGTGTGCAGTTTTCTTAAAATAAAATAAAGGCATGGTAAGAGGATTGAAAAGGGGCATTTTTTTTCCCCTGGTTTGTTCTATGCCTTCCCTGCTCCCCACTGAGCCCCAAAATCCAGCACTGTGGGCACCTGCCTGCAGAGCAAAGCTCTCCTTTCTTTCACTCTTGGATACTAAATACAGCTGGAGAGGATCCATCCAGGGCTGGGCTGTGCTGAGACCTTCTGAGAAGAGACTGTGGAAAAGATTCCCAAACATACGTTTACAGCCTTTGTTCCAAAGCAGGAGAGTAGCTGAAATTCCCTGGAATTCTGGTTTATGAGCGTGGTGCACAGTAACCTAAGTGCCCAGTGGAGCACTGTGGGTTTCCTCTGGGGAGCATCCTATAGAAATAGTGCTCCCCATTGGCCTCCAGAGACCTCCAGAAATGCCCATAAACCTCTTTCTGAAGGTTTGACAGTTTGACATTCTTGTTTTGTTTTTTTCCCCTTTTTTAATAATGATCACAACTTCGGGAACTGTCTTTGGAGACTAAGAAGTTTCCATGGCTGGGAGCATATGCAATATCTTGCCTGATTAATATCAGTATATGTCTCTGTGTACATGTGTGAGACCAATTTCTTGTAAAAAATATGGTTCATTAAAGAAAAACTCTCCAGAGATTAAAGCATGTAAGAGATATTAGGTTTGCTGACAGAGGCAAGACACTGGACTCCTTTTTAATATTCCCAGCCGAAATACCTGCACAAGCTCCCAGGTCCTTCATCAAGTGATAATTCACTGGGTATGAAGAAGAGTAGCCAAGATAATACTTAAAGCAGGAAAAAAATGAAAAAAAACAAACCCAAAACTAAAACAAAGGAAGAAACAAAAAAACCCCCACCAAACAAATAAACCCCAAACCAAACTGAACAAACCCAAACTAAAACAACAACAACAACAACAGGAAAAAAAAACCCCACACAACAACTAAAAAAAGCAAACCAGCAAAGGGGCAAAAATACCCATTTGCTGAGTATTTATTTAGTAGAAACCAGTACTTTATAATGACCCAATATTGTAAAGGTGTATTTGGCTTCATGTATATACACAAATGACTGTGCTTCAGCGAAATTCATAGGTGAGGCATAATCTTTCCCCAGAATCATTTTGTGGAAGGACTGATAGTGCAATTCATTTTTCCCTATATGTCCTAAAGTTAAAAAAAAATAAAATAAAATAGGCAGTTGTATGCACTGTCAGCAAGGTATGCTGATGTGGCACCCTTTTTATAGACTAGATAATAATAGACCATTATAGAGTCTTTAAAGTTCCTTCTCCTTCAAAACCCTTTCTATATTAACGTATTGTACGAAAAAAGCAAATTTCTTTCACTTTCAGCAACTACATTGTAGTATTGAGTTTTGGGGAAGAACCTGGGAGTATAAATAGATTTGTAGTGTTGCCTTTTGAATAGCAATTTATTTAATCTTTGAAAGATATTGCGTGCTGGAATTTAAGTAAGGGGAAAAAAAAAAAGAGACAGAGCAAATGTGCAAATCTAAGAGTAAAATCAAGGTGGGTAAGTGTGGAGCAAGAGCTATTTCTCAGCAGAATATGGCAGGCTCGTGGCACTGACACCATGTCAGTAGAGCATTTCTATGAGCCATTTTTCCATTTTAAAGAAAGGAATGAAAGAACTCAGATAAATACTGCAGGGACACCTCTGGGAATGACACTGTGCTGGGAGGTGGACCTAAATCTAAAGATGTTCCCACACCTTTGTTCCTGCAATAATTAAAACCCTTCCAATTTCCAGCCCCATTTATTAATGAACATTTGCTCTTTTTGTTTTCCTCTTGTGCCAATATTTGGATTAAGTTAAGCAGCTCTTCTTCCTTGCCAGTGTTCAGCCCTGTGCTGTATTTGGGGAGGAGCTCGTGCCCCCTGACAGCAGAGGGAAATTGTTCCCCTCAGCTACCTGTGGGCATGCTTTGAATGGGACTGCAATAAGCTCGTCCCTTCTTTCCAAACACAAGCTTAAAAGTTGGCTTCCTGCCACTTGTCACTCAAAAAGCGAAGGCCGGAGTGGTTGAAATTGCACAAATGTCTCTATTATTGTTCAGCTTGTTTTGCCTATCCCTCTGGTGACCAGAGCCGAGCACTAACTCCTGATACAGCTGACAAGAACCTGCAGTACACAGGAAAAAAATTGACCAGAGTTAACATTCAGGTATATTTGTGCCAACCTTAGCAACCCTGTGGACTATTATGAAAAAAGATTTTTGCTATTTCTACTATTAATCATAGCAGAATGGTACCCAAAGACTAATCCTTTTTTTATTGCCTATAGTTTCTTGTACGAGGACAAGATTTCTATTTGGATGTTCCTCCAAGAAAATATGTCAGTGATGTCCAGCAGTTCTGAAGGACCCAGTGGAGGGTGTGGGGAGTGTTATTTTAGCTCACTACAGGACAGACATCAATAACTCTGTCCAGAGTGCTGTTTCCTTCACGTGACACTTGGTGGAGGTTGCATTACTCATCCCCACAAAGACACAGGTGCAGTGGGTTCAGTGCCAGTGAGTTTAATAAGGAGCTGTAAAGTCAAGGCAAAGCAACTAATCAATTTTGGATGAAAGGCACAAACCCCTCCAAGAAAAATAAACCCCAGAGTTCATTTACTCAGCCATCTTCACTATCAATTATATATACGGCATGTTTAATATTAATTGCTGCTGTGAAAATACTAGACTTCTCTTTCTTTATAAATCATAGAATGGCCTGGATTGGAAAGGACCTTAAAGATAATCTTATTCCAACCCCCCTTTTGTGTACAGGGACACCTTCCACCCATCCAACCTGGCCTTGAAAACCAAGACAAAACACAAGAATAAAACAACCTATGTGCTCCCCACATACCAAAGATGTGCAAACCAAAATTCTCTCCTGTGTACAGATGCTGCACGTCTTTAGTGGACCAAAAATCAAGGATCCAGATCTTTTAGCTGGAAGTGTGAAATTCAAATCCAAAAGGAACACTTGCCATGTCCTCCTGCCCTTGCCTGTGAGAGGGATGCTTTGATAGCACGAACCTGGATCCAGAGCTTGAGTTCACATCCAGGCTTTTGGCTTGAGACCATGTATTAAAAGTAAAAATGAAGCAACCCAAAAATATACAGCCTGTGTTTCTGCCACATGAGTTACAGCAGGAAAAGCATCCTTTCCTAATGACCCTGACCCAGAATAAGTGCGAGCCTGCTTAAAACACCACTTTCCCATTTAGGAAAATTTACGGCACTGTAAGTAATGAACATTTGGTCACAGGTTGGCCTAATGAGTCTGTAATCATCATCTTTTCATTGAGGATTTCCATCCCGACAGGGTTGGTCTGACATTCACCAAGGTGCTCACATTTGTTAGGAGGGGGAACCCCACAGCAAAGAGGTGCTGGCGGTGGGGATTCACTGGGTGGAAGAGAAGATGCAACTGGGGCTCAGCACAGCACTGGGATCTTCTGGAAGGGGCAGGCAGGCTGGTGTGAAGTGTCCTGACACCCCTGCCACTCGTGTTGCTCACACTGTAATGTGAAACTGGGACATTATATCCCATTTAAAGTGCACCTATGTGTGCAATGGGGTAGGAAAAAGGATATTTAAATTGTGATGTTCAAATATGGTATGGGTGTCTCATTTCCTTTTTCATGGTCCTAACTCCACTGAACTGCTGCAAACATATTCCAGATATCTGGAAAACAGCAGAGAGTTGTTGAAAGTGCATTTTTTAAAAAGATGACCTCAAAGCTAAACAATTGCCACAGGCAGAGCATGTCACTGGGATCTCCTCAGAGACAGAGGTTGAATTCTTCCCTTCCTTAGGCTGGTTTTACCCCAAAGCACCTCTGTGTTTCCTACTGGAGTTGTGGTTTAGACCAGTGCAGGATGGCAGAGAGAGTATCCCTCAAAAAGAAGGATGTTTATGAAATAGGAAACCTGTATCTCTACCCTTGTGCACGGGTGCCTTTTCCAGCCAGTCTGGAAAAACACAGAGAGGGAAGGGACCTCTCCTGTCCTGCAGTGTGGGGGCCCTGGAAAAGTTCTAACATGCTTATGAAATAGGGACAAAAGATGTCACTGACATCCCCTCTCCTACCAAGTCTTAAAGCCAAACAACTGTCTTCAATCTGAATTGCAGTTCACTCTAGTCCTTGATGGTGGAGGATATTCCAACATTCAAATTTGGTGAGGAAAGCATTCTTCTTTGAGGAGAAGAGTGCTGTAAGAGACAATGGTCTTTTTTAAATCTAGGTTTAGTGCCTTTAAAACATTTTCTTGTTAAATATCTCTTGCCCACATGCACTTCATTACACAATACCAGCCACTAAGATGTCATGATATGATTTTTATGTTGCAAAATCAACACAAATCTGCTTTTTATACAACTTGTTCAGCACCAGCCTCTCAGAGAGACCAAAGCAAATTTGTTAAATGTTTCATGTCACCAAATTTGATTCCTCTACCCGCCCAAAAAACCCCTCCTGTCAAAGAATTATCACCCAGCTGTCAACAGATATCACATATCACATGTAGGAAAAGAAGACATTTGGAAAAAAAAAATCAAAATTCACATCAGCTTGAAGGAAGTAGGAGAAAAAGAAAAAACAATCTGTTTCAAATAACTTCCAAAAAGTTGCCCAGAGGGTGGCCATGTTGTGAACTCAGCATGCAAAGAGCACAATGGGTAGGGCATGGACTGGAGGTGGGTCCCTCAGTAAAAGGAGTGCAGTTTGCACATCCTTGCCCTTGGACAGCCCTGGGATATTACCTAGCAGCACCCAAAGGCTGTATAGGGAATAAAATCACAGAATTATTTAGGCTGGAAAAAATCTCCAAGGTCATTGAGTCATCCATTAACCGAGCACTGCCAAGCCCACCACTAAACCATGTCCCAGGTGCCACAGCTACACATCTTTTTAGTTTTAGACCATAAATCCAAAAAGTCCTTCAATGATCATCCCACACATAGGATATTTTACTGAGTTCTTCTGAAGTCTGTATCAGAGTAAAAATCAAGATCTACAGGGTTAGAGACTAGAAATTTGGAGTAAGCCCAGGAGCTTTAGGTTTCTAGCTTTAAAAGAAATCAAGGGGTTGCTGAGGATCAGCTCCTGTGTGAACCTGAGTGCTGAGCAAGCCACACGGAGAGAGAAGGTGCCTCAGAGGATGTCAAACCTTTAATTGAGATGTACAACACCGTTGTGAAGAAGATGTTATTATCCCCATTTTTACAGACGGGGGATCATTTTAAGTGCGACTTTTTTCATTTGCTCACAACATTCATTTCAAGAAGAAGAAAAGCAGAATGCACTGCTGTGGCTGCCCTACTAGAAAGGAAAACAAAATAAACACCTCTGAGAAAACAGCTTGCAAGAAGAACACAGCACTTGCCATTTCTCCCTTTCAGTTTCAGAGGTGACTTCCTCAATGGCAGCAATATATCCTGAGAGCCCCAGTGGTGAAGGTAAGGAAGGTAGTCAGCATGTTAGGAATTTACAGCTTCTTCATTCTATTTATGTCCTGTAATATCCTGCCCCAGTCCAGCCTGTGGCCCTAATGGTTTGTCTTTTGGGGGTATTTGTCATACGGTGTTGAAAGATTTGGGGGAAAAAAACCCCAATTAAAAATCCAGAGCCCATGACAAGAATAATCCAGCAGATATAGTGGGCTGATGGAAGTTGAAAATTAGAGTTATCCGGTTTCTATAAAAATATAGGGATTGGATTAGTTGTTAATAAACAACTAAGCTGATAGTTATGAGGTTCTGAGACCCCCCCATCTAATTTGAGTTTGACACCACAATGGTGTCCTCACCTCCCTACCAGGGCCGGAACAGAATTCAATACTAAAATGTGAACTCAAGTAATAGGATGAGATTTGAGTCAAAAACACTCTGCCTAGATTTTCACAATGGTCCACCCATCTCAAAGGATCCTCACCCACAAGAGCCTCAAAGGGAGGCACCCCCATCAGCTGCAGGCTGCCTCATGGTTTGTGCAGACAAGGAAACCGAGTGCTTTCCTACTCCTTACCAGATTTTCTTTATTGTACATATTTGCTTATTCTTTTATTTGCCATCAAACTGCTTCCTGGTACTACCAATTTTGCTAAGGAGATTTTCTTTTGTCCACAATTATTCTGGGCTTTGTTATTTAAGATCATACTAGACTATTCAACTTTTATTTCCGTTCATTATTCCATCTTTTGCTCTTTCCCAATATCAAATAGAAAGATGCTCTGACTGTCGATATAAGTTTGGGGTTTTGATGTTTGCTTTTTTCCTCCCTTCAATACAATTATCTGTGTCAACTTTCGTTTGTATCAAAACTTTGACTGCAAGATTGACACAATTATCACATTTGTGCTCTCACAGTGAGTGGAACAAAATACTTCTGGATAGCCAGGGAGTTATCATATGATCAATTGCTCTGCGTCCTTTCCCTTGAAGTCTAATTGCATCCTACCATCAAGATCCTCCTTCCTCATTGATTACCTCCCTCCTTTTATTTCTCACTGATTTGTTTCTCCCATTCTCAGCTTTAATTAACAGGGCTTACTCTTCTTTTCCCAGACATTCAGAAACTCCTCAACCAGCGATGAGACAAGTACAACACATCTCTGGTCACATGAAGCGATCACAGCTCTGCTGGTATAAATTTTTGCAACTGAACTTTTTTAGCTTTCTCTTGGCCTCGCAGGGGTGTGTGTGTGTGTGTGTGTATTTTTAAAATGCTTCTAAAGAAAACCCTTTATCTTTTCAAAGCAACAACAGGTCAATGAAATTCTTTTGCATTCTGAAGCTGCAATCTTATCTCTCATGGAGTGGCAATCATTTGCTCTCATGATTGACTCCTTTTCTTTAGTTTGTTGAAAAAAAATATACAAACATCTTTGCCCTTTTTCTTTTGTTTTGGCTCTTGGCAGTGGGATAGTGGCAAGTGATGTGCTCTGTCTGGGTGAATTTACAGACACAGGAGCATGCTGGAGTGTAAATATGCTGCAAGGAGAATGATATTACCAGCTTTCACAGATTATATAAATGTTACTGTAGAAATAGTGGGGAAAAAAATAAATCTAATTAAAGACATATCTGACAAGAGTTTTGATTGTACTCTGCTAAACCTGAAAGCAAGTACTTGTGTTTGACACAGTCTTAAATCTTCCTGAGTGCATACCTAAACCTATTGACTTTGAACCAGTGTTTCTTTTCACATTGGTGCATAAGTCTGGAAGAATCAAGGCTGGATAAGTTGACTTCAAGGTTGAATGACTTGACTCTGTTATTTAGGCACCTTGGGGATGTCAAAGAAAAGTTAAAGGGCTCTTTTAAAGCAAAACATCCTTTCTTTTGGGTGTGTGGGAGAAGGTCATGGTGCTCTGGATCACACAAAGCCACAAGAAGCAGAGGCGGAGACACAGGATGCCTAGAGAAGTTGTTTTTGCTGCATTTCTGGAGAGAGCCCAGCTCTTACTTTGCTGGTTTACAGGCAGTTTTCTTTAAATTCATAAGTACATCGGAGCTCGATAAAATTCACAGCTGTGCAGACAGCAAACATGAGAGATACTTACGTTCTACTTAAGACCTACTTGAAATTACAGGAATAGAAATAAACCTTTTTACAGAGCTGGTAACATCATTGCCTATCTTGATTGTCAGCTCATAAAAGACCCCTATGTCTTATGCCTTTTGCCCTAGGAAATATATAATCTCCCAGGTCCAATACAACATGTGGCAAGTTTTGCCAAATTAGTCACCTTTCTTGTTCCTCCTCTCATTCTCTGTTTACCCCTCAGCCAAATACCACCAGGGCAGCAGCCTGGAACAAAGGCTGAGTATACTGGGAATCATCTCACCACCCTGAAGGCAGCTTTAGAAAGCCCATTCTAATTTTTCATACAAGGAACACTGTTGGCATGGATACTAATATTTGGATAATAATTAGGTGCATTTCCTTCCGACTACATTGGCATTGAAATTCTGTATCTTCATTAGCAACCTTATCTGTGAAAAGCTGCCAGGCTGTGAGAGAAAAACCAAACAAGGTAAATAAGAGGGTTCAGGGAATGGCAAATCCATCTTAAAATGGGTCTGTAACAGTGAGAGAAAGAACAAGAAGGGCAGTTTAGCAGACTCAGAAGTGAGTAGTCATGACAAAGAGCTTGTGGAGTTTGCATTATGCACAGGAGGTACAGGCAGACAGCTGGGTCAGACTGAATTGTTCCAAGCTCAAGCATAATTTCCCAATGTAACCACATCATGCAGATCCCTGAGCACAAACTGCAGAGCATCATTTAGTCTCTAACTTTGCAAGCCCTTACTGGGCTGATTAAGCACACCAGAGGCAAACTCTTGGGACTGTTCCTACACAACAAATATGTTGGTATGTTGAGGTGCACTGTTCCTGGGTTTACTCATGTGACACATAATATGACATTTTTTTGGTTCTTGTGTGAAGGACCTCCTGGGAGAACAGCTCCTCCAGCCAGTCACCACCCCATTAACTCGGCACAAGATCAAACCACAGTTTCAAACACGTCCTCAATACTTAGGTAATGTCATCAAAGCAAAAAAACAAATAGAACATTCCTGGCCTTATTTCACCAAAATGTTTTCCAGAGTCACTTTTGCTAGGTGGTCATGACATGTCACATCATCTACCTGCACTTTTTGTTCTCTGGGCAATGCTTACTCCTTTGATCTTTCAGAAACATGGGTACTGTAGACCTTTTTGTACAATACCGAGAATGGTAACAGCTTTTGAGTTTTCTCCCCTCATGGTGCATTCAGATCTGAAACAACACACTGCTGTCACATGTGTACAGTCTGAAAGGAAAGGGCCTATTTCATTATGTATAAATGCTCACTAAGAAGCAAAACAGAAAAGCAAAGACTGAGCTCAGTCTCCCAGTGTAGCAGAAGAAGGAAAAATGCCCTTGCTGATTTCAGAATGCAGCCTTAAGTTGATAAAGATCTTGCCCATATGGATCTTTCTGTTCAATTTGAAGAAGTCAGGCAGGCAAAATCCTTTTCTGTTGATAAACCTTTCTCTTTGTCTGCTTTGCAAGACAATGAGTATGTCCATTATCTGAAGTTTGACAGCGTTACAGGTGTAAGATTCTCAATATTGCTGCATGTTGCCAATCTTTTTACAATCTGGCACTGTGGGCACCCAAATGTTGTCCATGACAACAGTCCATACACTCGATCTACCAGCACTAAATTAACTGTGCAATATCAGCAGCAGTCAGGAGCTATGGACTGTAATTAAAGGTCTGGTAATGATGTGAGGACTGGCCAGAGGCTTCTCCAAAGGCTTGGCCAGGTAGGTAGTTTGCCTGTGAAAACAACTGGGCAATCTTTTGCTGAGCTCTTCCCTTGCCCGCTCTGCTGTTGCCATTGGCACAGCAGCACAGCACCACACGGCGCCCTCAGCTCTGCTTTGCCATCCTGAGTCCCGACTGCCATCCAAATATTCCCTCTTTGCACCAGAGGAAGCTGCTGGAAACCACATGTTCCAGGTGCTTGGCGCTGTGTGCACGAGGCGTTTGGCAGGGGAGGCTGATGGGCTGAAATTTTCAGTCAGTAAGCAAAGCAACACTCGGATACTTCTGACTAAAGACATTTTAATTACAAAACAAAAGTTGAGATAATAAGCAACCTGGCACTATCAGACTGTGGATGAAACCCACAGCCAGCTTACAGGGCAACCGAAATTCCCACAGTGTTACACAACTGATATCAACTCTGTCCTCTCTTTCTTGTCACTGCCTTTCCCCTGCTGAAGAAAAAGGAGGAAAAGAAGTGCAGCGATTTTACAATTCTGCCTCTTTGTGCCTCCGTGTATGACAGGAAATGGATTCTAAAAAGCTGCCAATAAAACTGTAAAAATGACATTCAGAAGTACTTCTGAAAAATTCTGATTACACTTTACATCTGGTGAAAAGACATGAAGGCTTCACTGATATCAGAACAATCCATCAGCTTTCACTCTGCATAATTATTCCTTGCCAAAGTGGTGCTCAGGGAAGAGTCTGGAAAATGCCCTTAAGTTCTCATGACCTCCAGCTGTGGCAAGTGTTACTATAACATAATATTGCCAGAAACTATTTGCATGAAATCCCAGTTAAAATGAGATTAATTGCAAGAACTAATGGACTTAATTAAGGAAAAGACCATATATTTGTTTTTAAATTAGGTTATTTAGATATTTTTCCTACAACACGCTGTCTGCTAATGATGAAGTCAGGAACCGCCAGCGAATTTTTAGTTTGTAACTCCTGTAGTGTTCACATCCATGTTCCAGTTCACCATTATTTGTTAGGATGCACTATCTGAGAGGGAAAATGGGATCTGCATCTTCAGAATGAGCCAACTGCCCAGCTGGTTACCAGCAGCTCACATTCTGGTCATCCCTGTGGCTGCTGGAGTGTCCAACCTGTACCCTCAGTGCCAGCTGCAGCTCTGCTCCAGAGAGAGAGAGCAGCTCTGCAAAAACAGCACCACGGTGCTCCAGGGTCATTGTCAGAGCCTGCTTTGTGCCATGCACCAGCTCCCTCAGCTTTTGCTCCCCACTGGCAAGGGCACATCAGCTCAAATCAAAGTACAGGGTTATGAGGTTCAGCTCAGCTCAGCACATAGGCAAGGACAGTTCCCATCTCTCTGGGGTGGGAGCAGAGCCTGGTGGCATCTCGGTGCTGTGACCCACCTAGACATGCATGGCCATTTGTGTATTGAGTGCACCTGAATGCAAAGATGCTCATTCTAAATTTCAGGCCAGTCAACCGAACTGCAGGAGGGATTTTTGTTTCTCAATAATATTCTTCAGTGTTTTCAGACCAGCATGGTCTTCATTTCATGTTCTAGAAGTCTTGATTTTATCTCAGTATGATCAAGAGATATTTAATGCATCATTCCACTGAGGGGCCCATTTCACTGCGTAGCTGCTCCTTCCCCTGCTCTGACTGTGGAGTTTCTGCTAGGAAGAAAAATTCCCTGCAGTCATAATTTTGGAGTATACTTGCCTTCTTGGTAAGAAAAAGGTTTTCTTTCAGAGTAGAGTTTCCATATTCAAGTTATATTCACCCAAACATATTTTATACACACACACACACAGATAAATGTTTATATACACTGAAGTGTAACTACAGCACCTGGCACTGACCATCAGCCAACACCAAGCAGCATTATACTGCTCCATAAATTAAAGATAGAGCATTATAGCATCCTTTACCAAACTACAGACAATGAAAAAATACCAAACCCTTAGGAAGTTAAACCTATAAAGTTCCTTATTTAAATATGTAACGCTTTAAGTGTACTTACAGTCCTATTATTGTGTTTATTTGATGTGATGAAGCAGCGCTTAGTATACAAGCTCCTGCCCATGAGCCATCACATCGCAGGCTCTGGCACTTCTCACGGTGTTCTCTGAACTCAATCAGTGTGTTCACATCCTTTTGGTAACACAAAGTTGTATGATGAGTATCTCTTTGAAAGCTTTTGAAGCTCAGTGTGTTGCATAAGAAATCACACACTCCAAAATCAATAGATCTTTCTTCATTTTATCGTTTCCCCTTTATTGCTGTCTGGTTATTTTGACCATGAACATGTTGCCATTAAGTACTCAGAAACAAACGAGGTCAGAATTTTTCCCTTTCCAAGACATCTAAGCTGCTTTGTAGGGATTTCAAGCAGAATCCATCACACTGGTTTATTATTTTTCTCTTTTTTTGCCATGAGAGTATAGACATTTATTTGCAAATGCCATACCTACACATCATACAATGCACAGAACAGAGAAGGGAGCCATGCAGTTTAGACCAAACTACATTTTTGATGATTCTAAATCTGCACAGTTGCTGAAACTGTTGCTATGTTACATGAAGACATTTTGTGGCGCCAGAAACTGTTGAAGAGATCGAAGAGCTATGCCAGATGAAACACAATACAATTGTAATTCTAGTACATCCTTTCCTCTTTCTGCAAAATTTTGAAAGGTAACTACAGAAGTTTCCTTGAAAGTAGAGAAAAATCCCTTGCTTGGAGCTTAATTGTGAGAAATGCAAGTGCTGGGATATTCTCTGAGGGTTACTTTTCAGTTGTTTGTTTGTTTGTTCATGGTTTTTCTTTTAAACCCTGAAATACTCGTCTTGTAAATGCCTCTCTTTAAGAGGCATGTCGCCACGATTTGTAGTATACTTCAGAATGCTACAAAGCTGAGATGATGCTAGTTACAGTGATTTTCAGTTTCCCATTTCATAGGTTTTGTATATAAAAGTCTAAAAGGCAGGTTCCTGCTTTGTTTCTCGAGTTGGGACATCTCAGGAAGCAGATGACACTATGAAATGCAGGTTATTTTGTATCAGAGGATAGGAACCTCCAAGACTTGAAAGGTACATTTCCATAACAGGAATAGCTATACCAACTCCAAACCCATACAAAACCAGCAGTGCCATTGCATCCCTTCTGTGTCTGCTGATGGAGCTGAGCTTGTGGAGTCCATTTGGAGATGGCGTTGTCTTCAAGGTAAATGGAAGAACAAACACACTTTCATTCTCAGTTGCAGAGACTGAATGAAAAGCTCCTCTTCTGTGAGGTCCCTCAGCAGTGGCAGCAATAGCTAAATGGTAATTCCTTTATTTGCTGGTTGTTGGGTTTGGTTTATGTGAAAACCAGCAAAGAACAAAGTTGTTCTTGTCCAGAGGAAAAGAAGTGAAGCTTTTTTTATTAGCAATAGTGAAATTGTTGTCCAAAAAGCCTCCTAATGAGAACAGCAATGCCGAGAGTGATTTCCCTATAGATTTATCAGAGTGAGCTCCAGTGAGCCTGTCAAAAATCCATTGTATAATAACTTTCATGTTTTCAATGAGACTGAAGCTTTGCTGGTATAACAGATTTATCAAATAATTTTAGTAATTATTTGGATTAGGCTCTTATTTGTAAACCACACTAAGTAAAAGAGTAGCAGATGACCTGATCTGAAAACAGACTAGAAATCAGAATAGAAAATAGGAAAATCAGAGATCCTGCTTCATTCTGTTTGGAGGTACCAGTGCATGAATTCATGTTGTCTCATAGGGCACCATGATGACTTCCTGGGCTTGGAAATCTTTCTGAGCAGTTGCCTTGAGCCTTCTGCCTCCTTCTCCTTCCTCAGCATTGCTCTCTCCTTCTTTCCCCCACCTCACTCTTCCTACCTAAGCACAATCTCCTAAATGTAAGAGATTTAATAAGAGCTCTGACAGTGCCTCACAGAAAACACTCAGTGATTAAAAGGAAAAGGGTGTACATCACAGGACCTGATTTAAAGCTATTATCACAGTATTAATAATTTGGTGCAGTGCCAGCCACCAAATGCTCCAGGTACCAGACACGTTGAGCTTCTCCCTGTTTGCCTGTGAAATGGTTGCTCCACTCCCCTGTAGCAAATTGGCCTCAGGTAAATACAACAGGGGGTTAAAATGCTAAACACAAGGAAACTCTGCTTTTGCCAAACTCCCAGGAGAAATTTGAAACCAACCAGCACTGCATTTCAATTTTCACATGAATTTCAAATGAAACAAGGAAGGGATGAAATTTGAACAATGTAGATTGTCACATAATTGGGACAGATCTACATAAAATGTTCTTGTCTCCAGAAGATATCCATAAATTATATATCTTGATTTAGTAGGAACGTGCGAGTGTCCCAGCAGTACTGATGAAAGGCTCTGAGACTCTTAATGATGCCAGTATGTTTTGGAGATGCCCATGAAACCAAAGGATTCACCCATGGCTTATGAGAATGGCATGGCACCAAACAGAACAATCCCATACTGGGGTCCTGCAAGGGGGCTGGAGAGGGATTTTGGACAAGGTCTTGGAGTGACAGGACAAGGGGGGAATGCTTCACACTGCCATGGATATCAGGAAGAAATTCTTGACTCTGAGGGTGGGCAGGCCCTGACAGAGGTTGCCCAGAGAAGCTGTGGCTGCCCCATCCCTGGAAGTGTCCAAGGTTGGACGGGGCTTGGACAAACCTTGGATAGTGGAAGGTGTCCCTGCCCACGACAGGGGAATTGGGACTAGGTGATCTTTAAAGTGATTTCCAATCCAAGCCCTTTCCTGATTCTATGATTCAATGAACCATAAGCAAGCACCTGAAAACCTTTTCTCCTCTATTGCCATCATCAATGATTGACCGTTTCCAAATATAGAATGAGCATCTCTTTTTAATTTTATTTTTTTTTGAAGCTGAATAGGAACATAAAGAATTCACTTCATTTTCCTATGTTAGAAGTAATAAAGGCTTTTACCCTCACAGAAAACAAATAGCTGCAATTCACAGGCAACAGAGATAGGGTGAGGAGAAGAGTGATGTTGGCCTGAATAGATTTCTATATAACCACTCTGTGCAGAAAGTGTAAACCAGAAGTTATATATATGTATTTAAAAAAAAACAAAACCCTTTGTGGGCCAGAAATTTGGGGTTTGATGTAGTTTAGATTTACAGTGCTTCTCGTGAGTTTTGTGTGTTGTGTTGTATTTCCTAATGATTGACTTGCTGCAGTAAATAATTCAGGAAATCATCCTGTACTCTATTGTTCTTTCGGGCATATGGATTTTTTTTTTTCTCGTCAAAGCTCAAGTTTCTACTGTATGTTGAAATTTCAAAGCTCTCCTAGGAACTGAATACAGGTTTTGTAATTATAACAATTTCTAGCCTAGCACCTGTACATCTGCTGTACCCTTTGAGGAACAGAGCAAAACAAAATGTATCAATTCCCTCTGGAGAAAATGTGACAGCATTTCTATTTTCTAGCTTTGCAGACCACCTAGGCTTATTATTTTTAGAACATTATGGATTGTTATTAAGCAACAGTGGATTGTTGTGAAAACACAGACAGACAAGATGCACAGCATTGCCCTTCCGAGGGAAACTGTATGAGTGCAACTCCTCCTTCTGCAGCGCTGCTGCTGCATTTTCATAGTCAATACCAGAGCCAGATATAAGGACTTTACAGTCTCAGTCTTTTAGAGAAAGATAGCTGGAGGTCTTCAGCAAGAAACTGCTATTAACAGCTTTTGGTCACACAGAAACATCTTTCAAGAGAAGCCATTTAAAGGTGTTCAGGTCTGATAAGTGTAACAAATACTGCAAATTTCCACTTATTTTTTTTCTTTTTTTTTCATTTTTTTCCCCCTGTAATAAACCTTACTCTGTGCATGCACATGTGTATAGGCAATAGAAGCCATTATGTGCAATTGAACATTGGGAAATGTTTTTTTTTTTTTTATCACACTGTTCTGTATCACCCTGCTGCATACATATTATTTCATGTAAAAGGAAAGGCTGAAATAGTGTGCTGAGCTATCAAATAAATGCTATACTCTAAAATGAAAATATCATTTTTCTAAGGGACAACTTTATTGCTGGTTTTGGAAAGTATCACATGATGATGATTATCTACTTGATTTTTACCTGCAGAGCTCCTAACAAACCTCAAAAATTAGGACACCTAGGAAGATGTTAAATTTGTAGGGAAGTCTCAGCTTTAGTTATGTTAATGGCAAAAATCCCATTACACCTTGATGATTTCTCAAATCACCTTTGAAGACTGGGTACCTTTCTTCCTCTGTTATCATTTTAATTATGCTACTATCTTTTTTAATTATATCCACACACCAGGGTGTGTCTCTTCTGCTGCTTCTGCATATTCCCCCATTCAGGATTTGAAAGGTAGAATGGATCCTAAAAAGGATATCTGAGTGCTGCCTGCACTGATCCCAGTAAGGTTTTTCTGAACATTTCAGCATGAGGGTGCAGTGGGAGAATCAAGTCTTGCTCTAGTCTGAGCTGTGCTGTTGCTTAAGCAAGAACAGCAGGACCATGGGCAGCACAGCAGCCCTTCTTCCCTGCTACACCCGTGCCAAACATGCCCTCTTTGACACAAGACAGCCCAAGATAAGACCAGACCAAACTTGGCATATTTATTATATTGTCTGGGAGCAAAATTATGTGGGTTTTGTTTTGTTTTGTTTTGTTTTTAATTACACTAATTTATTTTGGAGTAATTGAATAGGTCTCTGAGGTGGTGAAGTGTGTACAGGTAGGGGATGTGACCACCAAAACAGGGAGCACCATCCTGACCCACTGACAGGAGAACACTCCAAATCTAAAAATACCAACTTAAATTTGGAGCAGAACATATGCAAAATATTATGATTTCTATTTCAGGTAGACCCACGATGTAAATTTTCCTAAAAGACGATTTTGTGATGTTTCATTCATATGAAAATGAGTGGACAGATAAAAGCTAGAAGGACAAATGTCAATCTAATTCTTATAGTCATTACCAAGAGCTGTTAATAATTTTCATCATGACACCAGACTATTCACAGCTGCTGCACCTCTCCAGGAGCTCCCCTGCCTGCCTTTGACCAAACAGATGGCATTTTTCAACCCTGCCAGGCTCAGACCTCCCCTGCCCGTGTGGAGGCACAGGAGGAAGAAGAGCAGCTGCAGTTGCATCCAGCTGTACTGCCACTCCTTCAAGGTCCTGCTCCTCCCCTGCTGCCAAGTCCCCTTAGTCCTACCCTCAGACATTCTCTGCTGTTTGGGCATCATATTTTTTCCTTGAAAACCAGGGAATCAGCCTGAGCTGTTCCTGAGCAAGATGCAGTTTGGATGGTGGATTGAATGACAGAGTCATAAAGAAACAAGGAGATAAGAATAAATAACAGCTAAGAGGTGTCAAGGACAGCTTTTTTAAGCTTTCCTCAGCTGTAGCTAGTATGACTGTAAACTGGTATGACCTAATTCACTCCAGTTTGGTTTAAATGACTGCTGAAGAGTGGTTTAAACTGCTCTTCTCACCTTTGCACTGAGCTGGACTCATATCACTTACACAGTCAATCATTGCATTGCAGCCAGCAGTGTCAGGGGTTCAGGGCACAGCCCAGACCGAGACAACTCTCAGAGCTGCCTTTGATGTCTCTATGGAAGAACATGCAGAGCAGCTGCATTACCCACCTCCTGTCAATCCATTCCATGGTCCTCATTTGCTCACAAGTTACAGCTTAGAAATTGTTTGCTATAGGTTGATGTTTGGACACGATGATCTAGAAGTTTTTTTCCAACCTTAGTGGTTCTATGATTCTAACTCACTGCAAAGCCCTGGGATTCCCTTACTTGCCCACCCTGTATGCTCCTCTGCTCCCAGGATCTCTTCTGCAGCTTGGGTTATTCTTTGAACTGTGTGGATGAGCACACAGTGAGCTCAAGCACTGACTAGGACACAATAAAACCCAGTAGCATTGTTTGTATGGACGTGCCTTGGCTGACTTGCCATATGAATGCCACCTCTTTGGTTATTTTAATCATTGCCTGTAGTGGAAAGGATCAAAGATGCCGAGTCCTGTAACATGACATAATTTCCTTTTGAAGCTCAGTGAAAGGCATTTGTAACAAAATTTGCCAAGCAGTGCATCTAAAAGAGAAGAAATCAGTATTGTTTGGTGTTCCCAAGTGAGTGGGACTATGCTGGAAGCTTTGCTGCAAAGTCTAGGACTGAGACAGTAAAGAACTGGTTGCTGGGTTATATGAATTGAAAATATGTCATAGATCAATGCAAAGTATCTTTTTAATGTTTTCTCAAAAAAGTCACACCAAGTTCTGGAAGCTTTTTTTTTTTTTTTTACATTCCAAAGTAGCATAAAATTTTGCAGCTCAAGAGCCAAACACCCATTTCCGTGCATAAAATAATGATCTCATATACTGGATCCTTTCTAACAGCAGCCCATGGTGTAAAGGTGGGTTTGGCAACCTGTTCCCCACTTTATTCCAGGTCCCTACTCTCTTGTTACTCCATGTTGTGCATCCTAGTTTCTTCCCAGGAATCCTGCTTGGCCACAGGAGTCATGTGCAATCCCTGGGAATGCAAACCAAGTGTTCTACCCTTTAGACCTTGCCAGTCTGCTCCAAGCAGCCACAGCTCTGCTCTGTGGGAGTGAGGTGACCCATCTCCATCGGCATGAAAGTCAAGGGTGTCTGATGGACATGGTCTGCCAAGACAGACAGGAGGAGTTTTCTCTTTCCTCCCTTGAGAGGAACTCCAGGAATTAGCACAGTTGGTGTAGCACAGGCAGTAATTGCTGATTAGCAAAGTAGGGTAGGGAGCCCCTGGATTTTAGCAGTGCTGTTGTAGTCACCTGTATTCCCGTCTGAAGAATGAAAGGACTATCATGTTCCCTCTGCCCAAGGCTCATAAAGAGACTCTCCTCTCTGCCTCAGAGGACATTGCACTTGAGCAATTGCTTTCTAATCTGTGTTTTTCATACCATTCTTGTCACTTTGACATTTGGAACAAAAACCCAGGACAGTGTAAACAAACCTTTTGGCTAAAAGAAGATGGCTAAAAGGGATTGATAATATCGAAAATGGGTCTTGCAGTGATGTTTTTTATCTTTTCCCTTCCTCTGCCTTGTAGCCCTTTATCTCTTCCCTACTTAAAGCACAGAACTTCTCAGTTCCTGCTATCTAAATTGCAGGTCTTTCAGCAGTTTGTCACATGTAAAGAAACATGGATCTTTTGTGCGGAGCAGTAAAGCTCTCGTTTTGTTAGTTACCGAGTCAGTGCTCACAATACACTGTGATTTAGGGTTTTCTCCTAGTATGGCAATGTCTAAAGGCAGGGAAACCAATGCATGGGTGTGAGAATGAAAAACACGTCTTCAGAGACTCAGCTGGGCAAGGGGGAGGCTCGAGAATGTGCAGAATGTTTGTACACACACTCAGAGGAGATGTTTTTAACCTTATCACTCATTTTGAAATGTTTGTCATACATACGTGGTCCCTGACAACAAACAGAAAGGTAGTGCTTTGGAGAAATGCATGAGATCAAGAGTATGGCTAATTGTGTTGACAAGCTAGTGATGAAAGCTTGTGTTCTTTTAGAAATGAAAGGTGCCTGAGACACCCTTTGCCGTGTTCTACTAATTGAAAGTATTTCAGAAATCGAATGCCTTCTAAAAATCAAAGTGAAAAACAATACTTCTGTTATCTTCTGTCTTAAGAATCCAGACTGAATAATTTGCTTGGAAGGAGGAAGGGGGGAGATGAACCTTTAACTCAAGGTTAGAGAGAGACAGCAGGAGTGCAATTTAATGAAGGATATCAGGGCTTGGGTAACAGAACTCCAGGCAGAAATGATGTGCAGATTAAATGATGACACATTTATAAGGTTTCCTTAGTTTGCATTCCTCTTCCTGTCCTGTCAGTGGGAACAAAACAAACTGTTACAGGTAACAGAGGAAAACCACGTCCAGCTCTGAGGACCCTGACAGCAGAAGGACATGGACCTGCTGGAGGGAGTTCAGAGGAGGCCACAGAGATGCTCCAAGGGCTGGAGCACCTCTACAATGGAGACAGTCTGAGAGAGCTGGGATTGTTCAGCCTGGAGAAGGCTCTTGGGTGACCCTAGAGACCTTCCAGGGGCTCCAAAATTGCTATAGAGGAACTTTGAACAAGGACCTGAAGTGACAGGACAAGGGAGAATGGCTTCAAACTGACAGAAGGCAGGGTTAGATTAGATATTAGGAAGAAATTCTTGACTCTGAGGGTGGGCAGGCCCTGGCACAGGTTGGGCAGAGAAGCTGTGGTTGCCCCTGGATCCCTGGGAGTGTCCAAGGCCAGGTTGGACAGGGCTTGGAGCAACCTGGGCTAGTGGAAGGTGTCCCTGCCCATGGCAGGAGAGTTGGAACAAGATGGCTTTTATGGTCCCTTCAAACCCCAACCACTTCATGATTCAATAAAAACAGTGCCAGGTTCTTCACCAGGAAACAAATTAAAATTTCTTGCCATTTCTATGTATATAGAGAAGAAAGGGCAAAGAATTCCTTTCCTGGATTGTATTGGCAGCAAACGGATGGCAATCACTCTCCCTTTCTGTAGAGGCTGATGGAACTTAATCTGCAGTTCAGAAGTTCTTGGATAGTTTTACACTGATTATCTCATTCTGAATGCACACAATGCTCTGAGTATAAAGCACATCTCACACAGACCGGCTTAGTGGCTGAGCATATACACTAATGTTCAATCAGTGCTGGTGCTCCATTTTTTATTAATCATTTTCCCTGCATATTTGCAAAATGGTACCCTTTTAAAAAAATAGAAAAGTATATAATTCTTCTATTGGAGTGTTAAAATGAAAAGGACTGCATTGATAGTGTTTTTGAAGGGTAATAGAGAAAAGAAAAAGCATGGTATTATGCTGAATTCCTTCTATTTCTTTGGGTTTAAGGGTTTAAGATAAAAAAAAGTCGCAGCCTGGAAAGAACAGGAAAAGTCTCTGTTTTAACTCTACCTAGAACAGCAAAATAAAGTGTCTCCACTTTAACAATCTTATTTAATTTTAGTTTGATCGTGGTAAATGCGATTCCAATTAATTTTACTTAGCAAGTGCAGATGGAGCCAAAATCATATTGATACATCTAAAGATAAAACTCTAATTTTATGCTAGGAGAAATAATAGTGAAATTGCCTTGGCATGTTTGATAAAGTAATGGTGAATAGTTTAGGGTACAAAGAAGAACTTCAGAATTCTTATATTTATGTGATCAACAGATACACCTCATGCCATTAAACATTGTTTTTCTTACACACCAGATTATGAAGATGAGCTCTTAATGAATAAATTCTCTGCAATTACAATTCCTTTTCAAAGCCCAGTGGAATATATTAATTGAAATTTTTAACAGAAGTCAAGTAACTGAATTAGTTAAGCAATTATGTAAGTCCCATTAGTACTCATGTATATATTTTAGGCTGCTGAATAACTCCACAAATCTGACCCTAGGTCATCTCAAAAATCTGAGCTGGGGCCAAGAGTATGTGGAAATGTTCAGGTGCTTTTCAAAACCCACTTTGACCTTTTTGTACATGTTTAGTCACTTGAATAAATTCACAGGTTTGATCATCAGGTCCTTTTGCAGAATTTAACATGGGATTTTCCCTGTGTATCAAATTATTTGTCTCAATCCCACCAATGGTATGAATGGAGATACAAACACATGCAATGATACCTGAGTTTAAGGTTATTAGACTCATTTCTTGTGATCCCCCTTAAAATTTGTTGTGCTTTCTGTTTGTTGCTCTTTGGCTGTTTGCTGAACTGTGCTAATGTTTCTTCTCTAGTAATGAACACTTATTTTTCATTGACTTCTTAGGGCAAACACTCCCATGTATTTGTTATCCTTTTTTCTGCTTCCTGCTCTAAAGATTTTTTTCTTACATAAACAGCCTGTATTGCTCTGAGTCTTTTGATCTGGAGATAAAAATTCCCATACCAATGACTCTCCTGATTTCCCTCCAGATTTTCAGGGTCACATTTCTCCCCTCATTCATAAAAGTGGTTAAGGATTTTTTTCCCCTTCTCTGTAGCTCCTGTCTTTAAGAACCAGAACTTTATAGTCAACAGCAGGACTTAATTCTTCTTGTCTGTAAAGGACCTGCCAAGTCTCACTCACTTTGGATGAGAGAGGTCCTCACTTTGATTTTTAAATTACCTTAAAATTAAATCACTCCACTTTTGTGGCAGATGATTGTGTAGTGTGTTTCAATAAGACATTCAGAATAATGTTCCTAATCCTCTGAAATGTCATATATTTAGATTGTCACATTTTGAGTCGTGTCAGGCTCGCAAGATTTGGAGCTCTTGCCAGTAACAAACCCTCATCCTCTCATTTCTTCATCTTCCCCTGTGTTTGCTGCTGTTTGTGAAGAGGAGCTGTGAGCAAAACTATGCTGGCACCGACTCCTTTTTGCTGCAGCATGGAGAATTCTTGGCATTCCATGCCTCATCCTTCATGCTTTAAGGTGTACTCAGAATTACACGGTAAAATCTGACGTGAAAACCATCGACTTTTCGTTATCTTTTCTTGATATGAAGAAAGAAAGGAAGAAGCCCACCTTGAGGTAGAAGTTTGCTATTTTTTTCTCTTTTATACAGGACTATGTTGTTATAATCTACTAAATCAATATTTTTTTCCAGTGGAATCCTAACACTGTAATTGACCTAAAGAGCTGGTATGTTACTGCTAAAATATATTCTGTTCCTTTCATACTTTTAGTGCACCCCCTGAAGATGGAACTCTACTCGTTTGCCAGGATCTGAAAAAGATGAAGCAGGATCCAGAAAAATTCAAACTTCATGCACTGATCCCCTAAAACTTTGCCATAACGAGAGCTCCCTCCTACCTTCCTCACCAATGTCTCTTATAGACAAGTCTTTCAAACTTGATCTGATTCCCAAGCTTTCATGATTATATTAACAAATCTAAGTGAAACAAAGTGCACCTGTGCACTCCAGAGCAGTGGATCTAAAAATAAAGGGAACTGATGGTACAGAAGGCACAGGATCAGTAGATTATTTCAGATTTCTTGATTTCCTTGTGGCAAACCAATGATGGTGCTCACCACAGCCAAATTTTGATGTTACCAGCCTCTTTCTTTCTTTTCTCAAAGTTCGAACTATGAAAAACTTCCATAAGACTCCAGTTCAGAGGGCAATATTTAGGCAATGAATGTTTTCTTTTCCTTTTATGCAAGGAGAAGCAAAATTTAGGTAAGGAATAATAATCCAGTTTCCTTCACCTTTCTGATAAAAAAAGTGACCTCCAAACCTTCCCATAGTGGCAATGGCTGAGGTCACTGCAGGTGGGAGCAGCATTATTTAAGGACTCTCCTTTCCTGGGTCACAGCAGCCCTTCCTCAGTCAGAGGTTTGCAAGACCCAGAGGAAAATCACTTTTCCTGTGAATCTGTACAGAGAAATGTGGCTTTTCCAGAGGATTTTCCTCTGCCAGCCCAGTCTCTGAGAACCACTGGAAAACAACAAGGTGCTCATTTTTGTCAACAAACTCTCTGCAGGAGGAGGCAAGACAGCTGTGAGTTTCCTGTCCTTTTTTGGGTTTTTAAAAATTATTATAATTATTTTGAGATAGTTTGACTCAGGAGAGACTAAGAGTTCTAATTTGAGTAGCAAAGCTGATAACTTTGACTATCTCATGCTACCAGAGTAAGCCACTGCAATGCTAATTACAGGATTAAAACCCAGACATTATAAACCCAGAGAGATAGTGTTCTCCCTTTTTATTTCCCCCACCCACCCAGGGAAACTAATTAGATTAGGTGCTAACTTTTCTAGAATATTGTTGTTGTGGACAACTAGACAGGGACCTCTGTAGGTTATCTAGGGGCTCCAATTACTCCAGCCCTTGGATTGCATTAGAAGGCCAAATGCCCTGTAGCTCCTTTAGGTAGTTGTTATATGAATGAGATTAGTGCTCATATTGGTGATAACAATCCTCACATAACAAAAAAATATATTATGATGATATTCTGAAAAGCTTGTTTTTAAAGTAGCTTTTGAATGAAAGTTTAAATAACAAAATCAGGTACAACTATAGAACAGCAGCAAATATAGAGACATATGGATCTTGGATGAGTTTTGTTCATGTCTGAAAGATCACGAAGGATACAAAAGAGAATTGTGACATATGGAGGAAGCAGATTAATTAATTTGAAAACAACCTTTGTACAGGCAACAGTTTCAGCTCAAGTAATTAAATGTA
Organism: Campylorhamphus procurvoides; assembly: GCA_013396655.1. Taxonomy (NCBI): domain Eukaryota; kingdom Metazoa; phylum Chordata; class Aves; order Passeriformes; family Dendrocolaptidae; genus Campylorhamphus; species Campylorhamphus procurvoides. The sequence goes on along the minus strand of WBMV01006647.1, from coordinate 1,985,425 downwards.
AAATGTTGTATGGTTGTCAAGGTTTGTGTAAGGAGAGGGAGTCGGAACTGCTATCAGGTTCTGAGAGAGTGCTGTAAAACCTTGTAATCTAATAAGGTAAAAACATTGATGTGCGATACTTAACAGCCCATTTTATTCCACCTAACCAGGAACAAACACATTCTCTTGCCTGAAACATATGCACTGCTTATTATTTACTGTTCCTTTTCTCTGCCCCGCTTTAACTTCGGTTTAGAAGAAACTTTCATCACTCTGTCACCAGAATCATTTTCCCTCTTCTGACAGCACATTTAAAATGTTGTTTTCCATTGCTGATAGACTCAAACTCTCTTCTTCCTCCTCGCTGGCACATCTGTCACAGCTGGGGACGGACTTGCCCAGCTAAGTCCTGTCAGACACTTTGCTGGACACTGACAATGTTATAATCACCTCTTTGCATATTCTGCAGTTTCATGACTTAATCATGGGACTGTAAATAACTGCAGAACAGAAAGCCATTATTTTAGATCTTCTTGACCATTATTTATTTTGAGGGAAATATCCTCAAGCTGTCTAGCGAGGAGATAGCACAATAAAATATTAAGAACAATTTTGTCAATGTAAACTCTGAAATATTGAAAGGGTTATGGTGTGGGGTTATTTTTTTTTCCTTTATAAATCTCAGATGCCAAGTAACCCTGGACTCAAGTGAAGAAAAATTGTTGTCTGAGCGGAATGGTAGCCTGGGCATGGCTCTCACTGCACTAATAGTGCTTTAACTCTATCTCACTCCTTCTCAGCAAAGTGAGGTTTGGATTTTTTCCTAGGATTTCAGGGAAAAACCAACGACCCATTATGCAAATACTGATTGGTCCTCCTTCAACACATCTTGGAAAGAATTTAGTCTGCCTGTGAGGGAAGGTAAAGAGAGAACAATTTGCAAGACCTACCTTGCTCAGCAAGAGCAATGTTTAAGACAGAAGGTTTACAAACATCTGGGCTTTTGTTTGGAATGTGTTTGGGACTTCTTGAAACTACTTAACCAATCCAGATAAAAAAGGGAAAATTCCAAATCCTGAGTATCTAAATGCATAAATTGTATTTCCTCTGAATTCCCTGCCAGAGTCACTTCAGACATCAAACACAAACAAATGATATGCATGCATTCTTACAAGCAATTGTTTCTTCCTTTCAAATATTTCTGAAGAAAAAAGTAAAGTTTAATTATGAAGAGATAACCAGAGGTGTTACTCTCAGAATTTAATTATTATTTGATTAAATTTAAAAAAAAGTCCCCACAACTAAGCTATGACAGGGGCAGACAGTATAGTAAAATGGTAATTAGGAAATAAGAGATATGAATTAAAATAAGTCAGAAAACATTTTTTAAAGTGTATGCTTGTGGGAAGGGGAATAAAAGAAGTGAATGTACTCTCAGTCTTGTAAAATATTAACATTTTGAGTTAGAAGATGGATTAATTGATGCCATCTGGAGAAAGGACATGGAAACCACACTACCCTTTACCTTCTGAAATACCTTTCAGTGAGAGAAGTAGGGTGTTACTGTTGTCAGGTGGGCTGTGTTTGGAACTACACTAAGATTGAGGGTGAAAATCCAGCAGGTGTGGTGGGATGCACCAGGACAGAACCCGTGGCAGAAGATGGAGACCAAACTTAGCCCCGCAGAAGCAGCAGATGTAGAAATCCACGTGGCTCCAACCACGTACTCTCAGAGTCCCTCAGTCCCACTCAGCGCTGACACATTTTGAGCAGCTGGAATCTTAGTCTGCTGGTTTCCCGAAGACAGCAAAATTAAACATTCTTTCAAGTGTTCATATTAATGATGGATAGTCTTATGCACTTCTTTAAATTGTCAAGCTGTTCCTCAGCGCAGAGAGCTGCCTGCTTGCAGCGCCAGGAGTGGAAATAGGGGAGCTGAGGGTTTGTACTTACGAGGGCGGCTGCTCTGGGAGGCAGGAAAGCGGAGGATGAGCTGAGCTGGATGCTCTGGGTGCAGGCTGGAGCAGCAGGATCCCAGCCCTCACTGCCTCCTCCTGCTCCCCAGCACAGTGGGAGCCAACCCTGCCTCTCAGCCCATCTGCCCACCTCTCCTCCTGACTTGTGCAAATACCCACCCTGGGGTCTCCAGAAATGACAGCGGCTCCATATTTAACTTTCAAGACTTGATTTAAAGGGAGTGACCCAGGAGTGTGTGCTGAGAGCTCAGTTTTGCAAATCTTTACCCAAGTGATAATACACACACACACACAGAGTATTCACTTTAAAGTTGGGATTAATTTCACATCAGGTCCTGCTTCCACAGTTGTAATTCATAGGAAAACAAACTTCTTTTGTTAGAATTCACTTCCTAAAGAGGACTAAGCACCTTTCCTTGTTTCTCAATTCTTTAGTGTTCAGCTCCTTTTTCACTTTGGAATCTGCATTCTGCTGTTGTGTCAATTTTACTCCCTGATCATGAAGACACGTCTATGGAAAGCATCTAATCCTGAAGTCAATTAATAAATCCCTCTAAACACCATTTTTATTAAAGCTGAGGAGAGGACAAATACCTTGCATGTGTGTCTGCTGAGATACCTTTGTACTGTCCTTTAATGAGGGATTTAACAGCTTACAATTATCCAGCTGTATTTTCCCTGGGTTAACTAGTTGTTTCACTACCTTTAGGAAAATATCAGCTTTTTCCTCCCAGAGCTCCCACTAGGAAGTTTTCTTGAGTGTGAAAACAAACCTGCCATGGAGGTTCCACCTTTATTTTTCTAGAAGGATGCACAAATCCTGCAATCTACCGGTATGATTTCAATTCCAATCACAGATGAGTTCTACTGATACTTTGTGCTTCAGTGGAAAAATACAACTTCTTTTGCTAATGACACATTTATTTTGTAGGCATAGTGCCTAATTTTTAAAGGAATAGGCTTTTATGAGCTGGAAAGCAGGAAGAAATGATGGAAATAGTGCATTTATTCTATTTCATCTTATTTCAGATTCGTGTATTAAAAAAAGTATAAGGGTCACATTCCAATACCAAATTTTCTGGTCATATCAGACAGAAGCTCAAATATATAGTTACATGTAGTTTCTGTAACAGTGGAAATTAATTGTAAATACAATTGTTCTGTATGCAGAAATATATATATATATACATATATATATATAAAAGTCTCTTCTTACTTTTCTCACTCTTTTCCCCTGAGATTTGCCTAAAACGTTACAGAACATAACCTAAAAATTGTTAAAATTCAACCTGTCATCCTTTAAGAAATATTTTAACCAAGTAATTACTGTGAGTTTCAAATTCAGTTGCTAGACTTTCAAGAAATTACATACTTCCCTTGTTTCTATCATGCCCACAGAAGCTTCCCTAGCCCAGTTATTTATCTCAGGAATGTATATGCAGAGAAGTGACTGTGCCATGGATCTCTGTGCACATTTACAAACGGGAAAGTAAAAATCCTAATACTTGACACCGCACAAAAATACAAAGAAGTTTCTCCTATGGCAAAGTACTTTTGGTCTGCCTTCGTCTGTTGCTAGGAAACCTGTTTAAGAATTAATCAGGGAAACATCACAAATGCTGCTAAATCATGCACCACACCACAGATTGAGCTGCTCCAAAGAGATGAGGAAACTTGCTTTTTCTGTTAACCCAGCACAGGCTGGGATGCAGCACCATTTCCTCCACTGAGTGCACTGCTGTACAAGTGCAAAATATTTACACTGTGTCTCCAGCAAAGTTGACAGTCATGTCTAGCCAAGAACGACTTGTACAACAAGGACAAATACAGGCATATGAGAAAGTGAGGATGGAAGAAGATGTTCAGCCAGCTTCAGGGCATGCTGGAAGTTCAAGGTTGGATTATAGGTTTAATTTCTTTTGAAGAGACTTAGAGGGATTATAACAGAGGATTGATTGGCTCTGTCCACCCTGGATGGGGATGGGAGATGCTAAAGGTGACAAAAGCAGAGGTTGAGCTGTCATGGCAAGGAGCGGGACAGCAAAGAGAAGGAAAGCATTGCAAAACATCAGGAGGTTGCATCACTTTACCTGTATAGGCATAGAGCTGGTTATTCCAGTGTAAAAGTGCTTTTTAAGAAAAAAAATGAAAAGGCAAGTAAGTCGTTCCTGTATCAGACACTTTCAAATCAGTCTGGCATGTTCCTGTAAAGGAGTCGTGGAGAAAAAGCGTTCTGGTTAAAACACACACAGGCTGCAACCAAATGCTGAAACCACTGCCAACCCCATATTTAGAACAGAGATGAGATTGGGGCTGGCATGGAAAGGAGGGAAAAGCTGGCTCTTTGTGCACAAACTGGGACCCGAGGGCTCAGAAAAGGATGTTGGAGAGCAGGAGGCTGGGAAGTGTTGGAGTGGAGGGTCAGAAACTCTGTTCTGCATTTCACAGCATATGCTCCATAGCTGCTCAGCCTGAAATTGCAGAGATTAGATCTGAGATCCTGCCATCAAAAGCCAAAGTCTTACAAAAATAGCTTTTCTTGTGTGAGTGCAAGTGAGGAATGCATCCCATTGTGGGTTTGGACTTACAGGTGGGTACGTGTTCTGATCCAAGGGATTTACACTTCAGCCCTAGGTTCCAGTTTCAGGAATAATTAGCTGGAATTTAATTTGATTCAAATAAATGTAAATTTAAATATTATTCAGAATGTGACTTTGACAAGGGCTGAAATTTGTCCCAATATCTTTTGGATAATGGAAATGAGGCCTTGGAGAAGAGCCTGTGCATAGACTCCATGGCAAGAAAAGCAGGCTATTTTGCTTTTAAAGATTTGTGCTGCATTCTGGGGCATCTCTTATGCCAAGTGTGAAATAAAGAGCATTTTTTAGACACAGACGGAAAATTTCAGAGCAGTGGTAACAGAATTGAAAAAAAACTCCCCTTCTCATTTAGTCAGTGGAGATTCCCAGCTTGATGTCAGCAAGTGGGATTGTGACTGCTCTTCTGTCCTTGGTCTTGGTCAAGTTGCCATCAGACAGATGTCTCTCCTGCAAACCCACCACAGTACCTGGCAGTCTGGTTGGAGATTGTTTACTGCTATTTAAAAAGCTGCTTTTGTTTTGCTAGTTGGAGATGTCATTAAATACAAAGGAGGGGAATTAATCTCAGGTAAGGAGCCAAAACAATGGATCAGTGTGGAAAGTGAATTACCTGCACTCCTCAGCATGTGGCCTGTCCTCGTCAGGACGGGGACACGTTGGCAGAATGAACAAGCAGAGCCTGTTGCTGCTGTTCACACCCTCGATCTGCAGAAAGAATTGTTTTCTGGGTCTTGCAGCCTGATCTCTGAAGTCACTAAATACATTTTCAACCCAACAGGAAAAAGGCTATTCCAGACCAATCTTCCTCCCAGCCCCCAAGTGCAGTACACTGTAGGCACCTTCCATCAGATCACTGTTTTGGGGATCTTGGGGCAATGGAATTGGATAGAATAGAATAGAATAGAATAGAATAGAATAGAATAGAATAGAATAGAATAGAATAGAATAGAATAGAATAGAATAGATATAATATTTTCAGTTGGAAGGGACCTCCAGTGATAATCTAGTTCACTTTCATAACATTTATCCTGACTTCATGACACTCTGCAGGAGTCTCTTGACACAGATAAAGTCACCAGAGAACAAGAAAACGAAGCTCCCCTTTCCTTCTGTGGGCAGAGCAGTTCGCCTTAGACAGCAGGTCAGTGGGAAGACGAGCGTGTCACAAGCAGGTAGGAGAAGCAACTGGTTCTGTAAGGAACATTGGGAGCTGCTGCAAACCTTCTCCTCATCTGTGCCCACCGTGTGTCACCAGGAGGCTGCAGCAGACACTCAGATCTCGCTCACAGGTGCCACACACACCTCAGACCACAGGCTTTGATCACGACTTCATTGCACCCAGCACGGAGCTGTAAAAATCCACACCTGAGGGATCTCCTCTTCCCACAACACCGGCAGAAGTCTCCCTGATGTCAGTGGGACCAGGACCAGATGCCTGTGCTTTGGATTTTCAGAGCTTTGGCTTTACAAATGTCTTTTTTAGGTAAACACGTTGAGCTGCACTGACACCAGCTCAGCCTTACAGTTCATAATAGGGAAGCTCAATAAGGTTCAAAGATGTTTAGAAAATACATTTGAAAATAAAAGAAAAATACCCGAATAAAGTATCTGCAGTTACAGTGAGATAATAGAAATGTATGAGGGTCATAAATCCCCTCACATCAGGACAGAAGTGATCTGGCTGCTCAAGGTCAGGGTGAGCAGTTGTTATAGACACATCCAAGATGTATTTGGCAGTATCAGACATCAGTATTGGCCACCATTGATAGACAGATCCTGGGCTGGATTAATCTGATCTGGCAAGGTGAATCCTATATTCCTGATGCCTAACATGTGTATTGGCTTTTCATGTAAAAACCCTCCAAAACTAAAGCTAAGTCCCCGGGACTTCAGTATGAAATCTGTTCATTTCCATTGGTTGCACCCTAAATCAGTACTGAAAACTGAGTGCTAAAACTGGAAAAATGGCCCTGGCCACATGCAGCCAAGGAAATCCTCTTTCTCCCATCAGGAAATGCAGTCACTCTGCTCCAGCAGCAACCCCCCCTCTCCAGCACATGCTCTCTTTTCTGCAATGGGTTTTGGTATGTGCTTTTAGGCAGAAATACCTGATAATTTTTGGTTGAATCTCTCAATTTCTCTTTTCCTCTGGCATGCTGATCCAGGCAAACAGATGTCTTGAACACCTTGTAGTGCCCGTTCTCATTCCTGGTGCTCCTTCTTTCCAAGCGGTAATTGTCCCAGCATCCAAAGAGATAAAAAGGCATTAAAGGTAATGACCCTTGTTCTGATTTCACATATGGCTGGGCCTTACCCAACAAAATCCTAATCCCTGTTTTACAGATAATTATGTATCAAAAGTGATAAATGTTCTGTGACAATATATTACTCAGAGAACACTAAAAGGCTGCTGTAGCTGAGAGTAACCAGACATGTTCTCAATGTGGTGCTGTGACAAACACGCATCTCAGGAGGAGTATTTCTCTTTTTGGAAACTGGATAACAATTTTGTGTAAGTTTCATTTGAAATTTTGAAGCAATTCTGTGTGTATTCTGCACTATTGCATTTCCACAGTTAATTTTTATAATGGCACATTACCCCTGGATATCTATTAAAAGAATTTGTAATTGGTTTGATGAGAGATTTCCACAAAGATGGTGCAATGCTGCTTCAAAATTATTGATTAGATCAGTAAAAAGACATTAAAAGTAAGCATGAATAGTGAGCTTATTAAATGATATTGCTACATCTCCTTCAACACTAGCTCCTGAAATAACTTTTAAGCAGTGTAAAACATATTAGCACAATACTAATTTAAAAGAAGAGAACAGAGCACAATTACAATTCAGAATGAAAGCTGATCAAAATTAACAGGATCTGGGGGTCAGGAACCAAGGGATTCTAAATGTGAAAGCAGAGAAAAACAAGAAAAATAATGGCAGTCACTTCATTATTTTAGCTTTTAAAGCCCTTTAACAAAGCAGAGTTCAATCTGAGAAATTATTATTGTTCCAGAAAAATAATTGACAGCTATAACTTCAGCATATTTAAAACAGTTTGAAACCAATTAGCTTCTCACCTAGACTTGAAGGAAGGCCAGTGCTACTTCTGTAACACAATGTAATCAAAATCGCATTGAAGTATAACAGGAACTATCCTGATACAAGTTGGGATTTTTTTCACTTTTAGGAACAAAATTAATTGGACAACTGTAGAGAGAGAGTCACCATCCTTTAGGTTCATCAGTGGAAAAATCCTTTGTACAGCAATTCAAACTCAGCCACACAAAGCAACTTTTTAATAGATTTAACTTATTATTCAATAATGCACTGATGTGAGAACAGAGTGACAAGTATCCAAAGAAACCCTAAGGACTAGATTAAAACACATTAAAAGTTACTAACATTTTATATGCAATTCTATATCTAGGCATGTGACTGTTTAACTCTGGGAAAGGCTCTAAAGTCTCTGGTTGTGTGTACAGACAATGGTTTCACCTCCACAACAGACTCACACTTGTGTCTCTGTGCTTTGGTCTGCAGAGGATCTCTGCTTCTGAAAACCATGTCAGGTCTTCTTCTTGAGTTTTTGCCATCTGACCTCCCCTGTGCTGGGGCTTACAAGATCCAGGGTGAGTGCTGCCTCAGGGCATTCCATTCTCACAAGAGCAGCAGTGATGTTTGCAGTGTAGGAGAAGGCTGAGACATGGATATGGCCCACCACAGGCCACCCAAGATCCCCACTCACCCATTATCTGGTGGGATTTCTGCTACCCAGTCAGAGCTGCTGTGGCCACATGATACAGAGCGCTAGCCTGAACCCATGCACATGATTCAAATACACTCAGGAGTTTTTTTTGGATGGATTCAATTTATCTGAGAGGATGTTGTGCTCATCATTATCCTTGGATTCTCAGACTCCCTGTATTTGTCTTACTTCAGTGGGACCATCTCAGTTATGGGATTCTCCTGGGTGCTGCAGTATTTAACATTAATTTCTTTTCTGGAACATTTGCCACTCTTTTGCACGCAGTACAATCTTAGCTCGTTGCATCTGCGTCCTCGCTCAGCTCAGACTACCTTTCCCTCACAATGACATCTGTGATATGTCTTGAGACCGTTGATGGGACTGGAAAGGAACACCTGCTTCCTACAGGCCAGGCCCCCACGTCTACAAGTGGATCACATCTTCTGCACAGCGACAAAAACCATCTTAAGGGAAGTTACTCACATGAAAAGTTAACTTTTTTTTGCAGAGTCCATCGAAGAGCAGTTCTTTGCATAAAGCTCACAGTGCAGTTCCCAACACATTTATGAAAAGCACTGCATTTTATCCAAAAATAACAGGGTTGTGGTGGATTTGGGGGTGCTGGTGCAGACAGGCAGGTTGTTTCTGTCCATGCCTCAGCAGCTTTAGTCAATGTTATCCCGGATTTTGTACCAGTGGGCATGAGGACATGGGAGGCTTCCACTGGGCTGTGAAATGTTGCTCCTGCTGCAGCTGGAGACTTCTATCCTTACAGGCATTTGGGCAGACAGGGAGGTGAGGTAGAGCTAGATCTGGTCCAAAAACAATCCAGAAAAAATAATATATAGCAAAAGAGCAGCTGCAATGCTTTCTAGGTGGTGGGGATGCACACAAGGGCTGCAGGGGGCAATTCCAGTGTGGGGCTGGCATTTCCTCTGCCCTGAAAGAGAAAGGTTTTACCAACAGGAATAAGAATGATGGGAATGGACCTCATTATCCCAAAGAAAGAGCTGCCTCTGCTACAGATCATATTTAATTTAAATGCTGTTAGTAATGTGTATATTACTTCTGTATACTATGTCATAACTTGGTGCTATGAATAAATATGAAGACATAAACAAGGTCATTTATGTGAAGCCAACAGCAATATTCCTGCTGGAGAAAGACACATGCAAAAATAGAAGACAGAACTTTTAAGTGGCTAGAGGATGTTGCTAATGAAGAAATAAAACATATTTTCTTTTCCAGTATTGTCAGTGATGCTTTAACTTCTGATATCTTAAACATATCTTCACTTGAATAATATTTTCACTTCCTGAAAACAATTTGTTATCCAGAGAACATTAAACACCAGCAAAACCAGGCTGTACTGACTTTGATGCATTATCTACAGAGTTACAAAAAACATGGATACTCAAGATGTCAGTAAACAATAAGATGATCCTCCATACAAAAAAATAAAGCTTTTCTTTTTTTTTTTTTAAATAAATGTGACATTGGATTGATAAAAATAGAAAAACAAAGAAGACCAACCAGAACGAGATACGGAGCTTCCTGCTAGGAGTTGTGTGCCAGTTTGACAATTAATTGATTCAGACTGATTGGTGACTTGGCAGGTACCATCAACACAGTTTCCTGCAATCTGCCAGTCCAACCATCCAAGGGATGTTACTGGATCCTGCCCCACTCTGTTCTCTCTCCCATCTGCTGTGTTATACAAGATGAGATGCAGCAGTCCTAGAGAACTCAGAAAGTACAGCAGAGAAGAGAAAAAGCGTCTTCCACCTTACACTCAACATAACATTGCAGGATCACCATACAGTGAAAAGGAAGACACGGTAAGGGAAATTCCTGTCCATATTTTGAAAACTTGAGGAGCTTTTACTACATAGAGATTGGAGGGGAACAGCTGCACTTTTTCAATGCAATAATCAGACAGAAATGCAGTAATCAATTTTATCAGATTCCCTACAAATTCATTGTGGTTTCTTAGTAGAAACTCTGCTTTTCATTTTTAAAGCACATTAATACACTGGTTTTGATTAAGATGAATAAGCATCCTGCACAGTTCCTAAACAACTACAGATTTTAACACCCTTAAGAGGAGGTGCATGTGCAGGTCACAAGCTTTTCATGGTTCTGAGAGGTCCTGTCTAAAGAAGAACTGTAATAAAGCTTTTCCAATTTGTAGCATGGTGTGTCCCAATTTGTTGCATGATACCTGCAGCATCCTGCACTGTCTCAGTGCAGTGCACAGGGGGACAGGACACTTCAGAAGGGACCTCAGCCCCTGACGTAGGAGGTGTTTGGTATTGCAGCCTGTCCTACTGGATGATGGATGGCACTTGGGGGTGCCATTAAAGGGCAAAGTCACCTTAGCCAGGAGGATTTTCCATTGGCTTTTATAGATTGGTACTATTCAAATATTTTTAATATTTACATTGGAAGACTTCCTAAGAGTCTAGAAAAAAAAAGACTGCAACCATCAGCTGCAGACTGATATATCAGTTGTACAGATAACGGAGCTGAGGAAGGAAGAAATAAATTTGGCATTTGATTTTGGCTAAGTTTTATTCAGCATAGAGCAAAGATCCATTTAGAGAAAAATTTAACCCATTGATCTTTTTTATTTCTTAACCGTCCTCATTGGTATTTGTCTGGAGAGTATTTTCCAGAGACAATGTCTAAATATTTTCTTTCAAAGAGGGAAACACTGATGTCTAAAATTATCTATAAAATAGCTGAAAATGGAAAAAAGGAGATTTTTTTCTTGGTACAAGGGATGACTTGACTGAAAACAAAAGCCCCTAGAGACACTCACAGGAGATGAGTCCGTGTGGATGGGCAGCACTTGCATCACTGGTGGAGAACAGCACAGAGATCTTAGATCAATTACCCTGAAGGGGGAAGAGTTGGCTCCTCTAGGAAGCCCTTCTCTTATCCACTCAGCCCTTGTTTTCAGTAGATTTTTAACATCTTCAAGAAGTTTGCTGAAGCAGAGGGGAAGCACTGAGGTTACTGAGGTGTCACTCTCCCAGCCCTCTCAGCCTCATAAGAGGTGCAACTGTCGAGGCACAAATTTATTTAGCAGAACGTTCTTAAGATCTGGGCAACTCTTACCATAATTACTCCAGCAATTACCCTGCTGATGAGCAGTCCCCTCACTCAGATGGTTGCTGTGTCTGTCTGATCAAGGATCAGGATCTCCCATCCCTGGAAATGTCCAAGGCCAGGTTGGATGAGCAACCTGGTCTGGTGAAACCCCCAAGGCAGGGGTTTGGAATAAGATGATCTTTAAGGTCCCTTCCAACCTAAACCATCCTAGGATTCTGTGATCACAGGCAAACTTTAGACAGCTACTTCTTTCTGTCATTCTGTACTTCTGCCTCCTCCTGTACAGTTTCACACACGTGTGATCCGTGTCATCTAATCGGTTGCTGAACCTGTTTGCTGATTTTGCTAAACACATAACGAGCATAATGAACTGCAGCAATCTTCCTGCTGCAAGAAATGAGACACAGCAGAAAAACTTGTTCTACATTGTACATCCCAGAGAAGAAACACAGCATTTAAATGGCTGCTTTTTTACCTTACTCGTAATTTTGGCACAGAATTTTTGATGTCCCTACAGACAAGAGACAAACATTTCTGCCTTTTCAGCCATGTAGGCCCCGAGCTTTATTCAATGTTTTAATAGAAACTGGGTAATTTTAGAGCTCATCCATCTATCCAAAGAGCTTCTGGGCCAATTGCAAAGATGAAAAGCAAGAATTTCTTCAGTTACAAAACTTTTATACACATGGGATAAGCTTAAATGTTCAGCCTAATTGAAAGTTTTCTAAGTATTTCCTCCCTAGTCTGGGCACGAAGCTGTCTGCTGCTGTTAATATTTTCCCAGTAAAGTGTTTGATTTCCCATTGAAAGTTAGCACCAGACTTAAATACCATTGAATCATTATTTCAATTTTTTTTTATTATTATCTTTGTGGTGTTCTTTTATTCTAGTTGGAATTAGATGAAATCACCAGTTTGCTTCATTCAGGAAGATTTTCTCACATAGATCAAATCCATCTTCTTTCTACATCGCCAGCAGCTGAAAATCTACCAGGGGAAAGAAATCATCATGCTAGAAATTAAATCAAGCAACACATTGCATAAAAAAATTCAGTGCCACTTCCAAATAGCCAAGAGAATTGTTCCTGGAGAAGTAATTCCCCCTATCAAAGACAGGTGCATTTTTATCCTTTGCCTTACAAGATCAGAGATTGATTCAATGGGACACATAGAAAATGTAACTATATTTCCATTATTTTTCACTTTTTGCAGCATTAGAAAATTAGTTGTAAACCGTTCTTTCCAAATGAGGGTCTAGTGCTGTCCCACCCATGCTCAGTGTACTGAAATCGGCACCTTTACCTTGTGCAGCTCCAAGAGCTGCCACAGGAATTGCAGCACACAATAGAGGTACATTTTCTGCTGGAAAAATCTGTGTCATTGATAACAGAAATTACCTGAAGAATAGTTGTTCTCTCACAATTTTATGTAGTTGTTCTCTCATAATTTTATCATGCTACCACCAGAAATTTACCTTAAAATGATCTGAATTTTTGGCTCTGCCTAAGGAAACCAAGGGGAAAAAAAATGACCTACATTCACATCCAATAAAATCCCAGTTCTTCAAAGATGTTTTTATTCCTGGCCTGTCACTCAAAAGGAAACAAATAAAATTGTTATGAACACAAGGAATTGAACCCTACTAAAAATTTTGAAGGACAACTGAAAACAAGCTTGCAGCCAAACCTTCAGTTTTGTGACAAACCTTCAAAGCTGCACAGCTGAGTTCTGAAACTCTTCCCTTTCAAAAGAGTTAGCAAGTGCCATATAGTTAAATAAGACATCCTAAAGTTTAAAAAAACATAAAAAGAAAAAGGGGGGGAAAAAAGAAAACAAAATCCACCAAAGCCTCCATGTTTTGATATAATTTACAGATCAAAATACCTCACACATCCCTCTTTTCTTTTTTCCCCTTGTAGACTGAAGTGCAATATAAAAGGTTTGCCTGTGCCAAGGAACACATTTCATTCAACAGGAAAACGGTTGTCACCAAAGGGGCCAAAGAGCCACCCACCAAGACCCCTTTGAGCTGGGACACTGTGACCTGCTGAGCACTTGTCTTCTCAGCCCAGCATGGCCAGGACACAGCTCACCTGGGTGCAGCCCCTTCCTCAGCTGCTACACATCCCAGAAGACAAAATTCACATCTCAAACCTCTCTTATGTCTCAAAGTCCAACCTGGAAAGAGCTTTATTTGCTGAGCTGGGTCAAATCATCCTCTCACTCCATGTCCATGTTCCCACAGCTAGAAAGGCAATGCAAGAAGAGACGTTCAGAGGCTGAAAGGCTCAGTGGAAAGGATGAGTCCTGTTCTCCAAACTCCAAAATTGTTTTATTTCTCCATCCAATTATAATAATGAAGATTGATGCATAAATACAAGGCATGGAGTTGAGCCCAGGATTTCTGCTCCTTGATGGGCAGACTCTCTGCTGCAGCTTGAGTTTTATATCCCCCCCCTCACTCATTCTGTGTGAGTCCTGAACTCCTGCCCCCTGTGCCATGCTGTGACCCCACAGCTGTGCAAGCACTGCCCATCTGTGATGTTTTCTGAGGGCAAAAATGCATGTTCAGTCTGCTTACTCAGAGCAGGGAGTTGAGTCATGGTGCTTTTGCTAGGCTTTCCCACTGAATTTGGGAATTTTGCAGAGTTAAAATTTTTAAACTTTTGATTTAAACCCTCAGGAATATACTGCAGCCTGGGGAGCCTCGAGGGAATAGGAATACCTTTTTTTCCAATCTGATTCAGTCTGGCATTTAATCTCCAGAGAGGACTGAGACTTCCAGTGTGTTTAGCATTTCCTAATAGGTAGTTGCTAGTAATGCCCCCACAATGTGAAAGTCTTCTAGATTACTCTGAGGAGCTTTAGCTATCTAAATTCTTAGTTTTGATTCTGAGTTTAAAGTTCTGCTCTCATGCTACACCTTTTTTTTGTTATTATTTTCCTTTTTACTTAGGTGTTATGGTATCTAATTCAGATCTGAGTGTTTGTTTGGAAACAGAGCCTGGTCTGCTCTAGTAAGAAGTCAATTCTCAAACTGAAATAACGTTTTTTCAGAGAGGTTAACCTATGGCTTAGTCCAGGCCAGTCTTATTGACTGATTGATTACTCTTCCTACTTGTATGGATACAAAACCAGCATTTTTGAGCATTTGGGGGCAAAATCCATGATCCATTTCAGCTAATCCAATTCCACTGATACTGCTTGTGTTCTTAAAAAAAAAGGTATCTATATAAAAGCTATTTGGATTTCAGGCTATCAGGCTTCTTGTAAACACACTGTTCCCAGTTTGCACTTCTGGAATTCTGAGTCTAATGTCTGCTTAAAAAAATCATCTTCTTCCCTGAAATCTCCACAGAGAGAGTTAAAGAGATGTTATGTGATGTAGTAAGATACTCTTTCCACATCTCAGAGGATCAGATAACACTGAGAGTAATATACTCTTAATTCCTTAACGATCACTTCATTTTTAGAGGCTTAAACAGTGATTTACAGCTTCAAATTGCTGAGCAGAAAACATATCAAGCAATCAAAGCTGGAGTTGTTAATAAAGCATCTGAACACAAGGGCTTTAGCACAAAGGCTTTCCAGAAACTGCTGTAGCCATTTCAGCAAGATCTCTGCCCCTGAACACCATGTGGGGGGTACAGCCTTTACAGCCTTCTCCCTTTCTCCCTTTGCACCAGGACTGGCTGCAGAAAGTCAGACTCGCTGATCTTAGAGGTCTCTTCCAACCTGAATGATTCCATGACTCTTTAGTCTCAGTTGAACTGTAATGTCATTCCATGCCCGTCATGACTTCACATTGCCAGCAGTTCCCTGGCAAAGTGAGCTTCCTACAAACTAAGAGTGTTTTCTTACAGAGCAGGTGGTATTATATCCCTTCTTATTCCTAGCTCATGGAGAGCACTTGCCTGAAGAGAAAGCAACATGCTGAATTCCCAACTTTGCCTGGCAAGACCCGGACCTGCCTCTTTGTGCAGCACAAAACAACAGACTGAAGGCAACTCTCTTCTCTTTTTCTCAAGCTGCCTCCCTTGGCATCAAGTACTCAAAATAAAGGATAAAAAATGTGAAAGAAGCTTTTGTAGGCTTATGGTTGGGATGCTAAGGAGCAATGCACCTTGGAGTGCAGTCCTTGCCTCAAAGACCAGCTATTTATGCAGTGGAGTTTCATGTAAACTGTATAATCATCCCCCTGAAGCAGAGATTCATGTTCAAGACTAAAATAGGATGCAGAGCTGTAGCAGCCAAGGGGAGGCCAGGCTATCTGCTGCCGTGCAGGTGATTAAAATGATGGAACAGCATCAGGGCTGGGATGTGCATTCTGCATTTTGGGCAAGAGCCTTAGCCACGTCCCTTAGCAGGAAGATGTGTCATTCGAGCCTCAGTCTGTGGTTTTAAGGAAAATAATAATAATAATGTGAGCTTTTGCCTTGTCCCCCAGGGAATCCAGCTGGGGTACCTGCAGAGGAGTGTGTGACACTAATGATACCAGACTGAGGAGCTCTGGCTGAATTCAGCTCTGAGCAGCTCCGCTCACGATGTGCTATGTCTCCCTCTTGGCAGCTTTAGACTAAGCACATCAATTTTAGGCTGCTCTTTCGTGCAGGTTGTTTCGAACTCTAACAAAACCCTGCTTTAGAGAGGAGTAGACTGAAAGACATCACAGCACCCATTAAATGCCTGTGGGTGCAATTCCAGCTGACATAAGAGCTTATTGCTGCTGCAAAGGGAAGACCCTGATCTTCTCATTCTCTACTCCCTGTTACATCCTCCTGTGTATTTTACACTGGCTTTGTTGTCCATCAGATACCTCTGTGAGATAATTGTATGATTCTAATTCAACTGCAAAAGCTGGTGGAAAATGCACCCAGGAAAAAGCTGTGATGCAGAGGAAGCTCACAGAGAATTGCAGAGAGAGCAGACCTGGAAGGAGGAATGAGAGATCACAGAGGTGGGAAAGGTAGAGGCCACACCACCCACCTGGGAGCAGCAAAGCATCACAGTGCATTAGCTTATATGCAGCCACAGCCCTTAATTACTTTTGAAAATAACTCAGGATCTCATAAACAGGGATTCAAAGCATTGAGCTAAAACTCTGCTAAGGAGGAGAGAGAAAAACCAGAAAACCCCAGCACCAGACTGGCACACAACTGCTTAAAAGCAGCAACAGAAAGGGGAGGGGAGTGATAAAGAGATTGCCAGGAGCCAAAGAGCCACTGCAGCTCCTTTTCTGAGGGATCTGATGGGGATTCAAGGAAATGCTTATGATTTGGGAGGGATCAGCTCAGGCTGGGCCAGGCTGGATGTGCTTGTCTGTGTGAAAGCAGCACTTCAGAGCTTACAGGAATAGGAGTATTAGAACAGACTTTGTTAAGAAAGTGAAATACAAAATCATTATCCTCTTTGGATGTTCAGGAGACTATTTTGTAAAGGATTTTTTTTCCCTTTCCTTTGAAAGGTTATTTAGCTTCATCAGTTGTTGTCCTGAAGCTGCCTGGTTTATCTCATATTGCAGTTTTATACCCTACATTTGTAAACTAAAAGTTCTTTCTGCGGGAAAAGCAGAGCTGGAGCAACTACTACAAAATTAGAAGACCTTCTGATGACAGATTTTTTTTAAGGATGATCTTATCCTGTAAGACTGTCTCAAGGCAAGCCATCAACTTAGTTTAGCTCATCTCTTCTTTTAAGATGAGTTCTCTCACCTCACTTTCTGACTTATTAAACGCTTGCTAAAGTCTGTGGCAGTGAATGGGAAGATGAACACAAGCAGTCACTGGATCAGGCCCTGCAATGAAACAGTTGTGGCTTTCCAGAATAATCCAAGAAGCTAAACCCCTGTTCAGCAGTTCATTAACTATCCTATTGCTAAAGAAGCACCAAATCCAAGTCCTTTGAGGACATCAGGTTGACTGGAATGAAACTGAAAAATTTTATCTCATAAACCGTAGTTCCTCCCTTCAAATGGACTTGTAAGTAAAACCCAGAGGCAGGTGACTTGCAAGCAACTTCACAGTTGGTTTCAAATAGAAATGCAAACTTAGGTTGATTACAACCACTTTGTCATTGCATTATGTTAAACTCTGCTAATCTTCATACTTAAAATAAAAAATTGTTAAATTCCTATTACTGGTTGACCTCAGTTTGAGGTTCTCCATGTGGTTATTTCTGGAGTGGCAAAATAGGAAAGGCCGACTTATGTAAAACTGCCCACAGAAGCCAAATCTCCTGGATGTGAGTCCCACCAGTGCAGTAGGGTGCAGGTTACATTAAATTTATAGATGCACAATTTTTTTCCACCTCCAAAGACAATTCAAGGATTTAAGACAGCAGAGAGTCCTCCTCAGAAACTCTGCTTTCTCACTGTTTTGGTTCCTTCTTTTCTGGAAGTAGTGCTAAAATGCAGATTAGATAGGAAACTCTTTGGAACTCAAATTACAGATAATGCTTGGATCCTGAATGTACCGACACACGGTTGGCATTGAGGTGTAGTATTTTATTTGCTGATTGCATGACTATTATTAATGCTTTAGTGTGTGCTGACAATTACCAACAGCAGAGATAACAAAACCTCTTTTGTGAATTCATGTTAATATAAAGCTCATCTGAGTAAGGGCCTCAACAGAAATGCTGTTCTTAGAGATACCAGGAGCATATCAGCACATGCTGTAATCACAGAATTTGATATTTCTACAGTATTTTCAGAGGGGAGGAGGGGATAAAAAGACTCTTAATGAACATCTATAAACCCACTCTCATAAATCACCTCCATAACGTTTAAAATAGCTCCTTTGGAGTTTGATCCTCTACCACTAAAGCCAACTGCATTTTTCCCTGTTCATTTAGGTAGGATCAAATTCAAAGTCTTAGTGTCCCACTGTGTCACTTTGGGGAAAATCTCTCCTTATTATAAGAGAGCCTTGTAATTTGGTTTCCAGCCGTAGAAGATTACTTCTTCCCTTTTCCCTTTGTATGAACTTTATATCAGAAATAAAACACTGCACAATCAGAGTGCAAAACAGAAGCCCCAAGGGCATCTTGCAGACACTAGTAGTTCCTTAGGAAATCCTTAAAATCTCCAAAGCCACTGCGATTGCTTTGTACTACTTGCTAAAGAACATTTTCCCACAACTGGTAAATAATGTGATATTTTGAAGTGCATTTGAAATACAGAAGGTCAGCTGTGTACGCTCACTCAGAGTCAGCTGTTATACTGCTACAGTGGAAATATTACATCTTTAATAGCCAATGCTTCATGGAGGGATGGCAGGTGTATGTGCTGTCCCACTATCTGGCTCAAAAAGCATTTTTTGGTATGTGTTTTTCTTGGCTTACCTGTAAATCTTTAGCAGAAACCCATCTGGAGGAAAAAAAGGAAAATAGAAAAAAAAATCTGCAATTATTCAGAGCTACACAGAAGAGCTGAAGAAAGAAAACAACTTAAACCAAAGCAGTCCCAAATCCTGGAGGCCTGATCCTCCCTTTCGAGGGGCAGCAGAGGGCTGAGGGGATGCTCTGGGCAGCCCTGGCAGTGTGGTGGCTGCGGGCACCGTGGCATTCCAACCTGGAGCTGGCAGTGCTGGTGCCAAAGCCGCTTCATTCCAGGTAAATCATGCATAAAACTGGCATCTGCAGGAACAGATTGGCTAAATCCTACGGATACCACAGAGCCACTGCATCCCGACAGCATTTCCTCCCTCCTCTCAGCACTGGCACCAGGGCTGGCACCGCTGCCCTGTGTTTCCCATCCCCACCATGCAGGTCAGTCCAAAAAATGGACAAACCCAACGTTGTACAGACAAAGCTGGCAGCCCCCACTGCTTGTTTGCCATCAGACCCTTCTTGTTACCCCTGGGTAGTCCTGATAACAGAATATGCTGTGTAGTACTTCTATTTTTCTTCTTCTAGATGAAGATTTCACATGCAAACCTCATTTTCGGCATGTTCTAATTTTTAAAATTTGAATGTTTGTTGAACATTGTTCTAACAAGCAGTGTACATACAGCATATGCATTTGACAGGAAAAATAATCTCTTCTTTCCAATCAGAAATGATTTGCATATCTTATGTTACATGACATCTCAGAAAAAAAGCATTCTGCTCTTTTACTGCATTCACTCTGGAGAGATGGAAGGCATGGATTGCATATGATATTAGCAAGTCAAGATGAGCCCATAGTGAGGTATATGCATATGCTGAACCTTGTAAGGTATATAAAAAGCAAAGCTGGGGACACAGAGAAAGAAAAATAAGAGAGAAAATAGAAAAAAAAATAAAGGAAGAGAAATGATGCAAGGGATTCATTTCTCATTCAGAGAGTCCTGGGGATAATCTTCATTTTGTGGGATGAAAATGCAGAACCAAAGGGTTCCAGCTGCTTACAGTAAGGGCACAATTCAAGTTCAGTCTCTAAACTTTGTACAAATTTTATTGGGAGCAGTAAAACATACTCGAGTGGAACTGTGAATATTGTGCCCCTGGATAACACCTGCAATAACTCGGGAGTTTTACCGAAGGGAGGAGGATAAAAAAGAGGATTAACTGATCAGTCAGTGGCCAAGAAATACATTCTTGGAAGGAAATGGGTTATATTGATATTTAGGTACAACCTCTGTGGTGTTCATGCTCAGCTTAGCCACATAAACTCTCCTTTTCTGCTCTTGCCTCTGCTTTTTGTCAAACCTAAGCTGTGCAGTTCTGCTCTGCAGAGCCAGGAGTCCAGAAATGGGGTGATAGGGCACCAGCCCCTCTGCAGAATTTGGGCTCCCTGTCATACAAGCAGGGGCCAGAAGTGGGGACCTTTCATGACTGTGAGCTGCAAGATTCTCTCATAGGTTACTGCTGGCAATCCCCAAACTCCTATTTCACCTCCAGGAGCGCACCGGATGTCCCAGAGCCACCCAGGACTCTTGCCAGGTTTTAACAATCTAAATAGCACTGCTGACTTGCAGCTGACTTTAAAATTGGCCTGGATGAGGACAGGTGAGAGGAATTACATGTCTAATGGCAACAAAGAGCATTTAAAAGCCAGGGGGAAGAAGTGAGGGAGGTTATAGGGAGGACAGCAAATGTGGGAGTGATGCAGGTATGTGTCTGTGGCTGTTCTGGGCTAGGGGTGGTGGAGGAGCTGCACAGGTTTTGTTTTAACTGAGGAAAACTGACAGTATGGACCTCCTGGTGGCCTTTTCCCTCCTCCAAACTGTGATTGCCCAAGGGCACAACAGCCAAGGTTGTGTTGCCCTTCCTCCTGCCCTTGGGCCCCGGGGGTGCAATGGGGGCTCAGTGGGCACAGAAGCATCAGCTGCATGAGCATCCTGGGCTGCTTGGCTCTGTTGTACCTTTATCCTCTGCTCTTTGCCAGAGGTGCTTTTAAGAAAGGAAGATTTATGAAAAAGCTGCATCAACTAAGCATGTTTAAATCAAAAACTCCAAAGGACAAGAATTTTCCTGAGGAAAATGCTCAGTTTGCCAAGCCATAATGAATTCACCCAAGCAAACCTCTGCAGATACTGCTTTGCTGGTGCTCTGTGTTGCCTCCCACTGATCCTGACATTGCCATTAAAGATGCTTTTTTAAAAAAAAGGCTTTCAAAATGGTTTTTGGTTTTATTTAGGAGAGAAACTGGTTATAGCTGCTTGTTTGTTATAAAACGCAGTTTAGCTAGATTGATGTGATTAAGGGCAGTTTAAATGAATGAAGTATTCCACAAAACATCCAGGGTTAAGAATTACTTATTTGGTCTGTATATCTCACAGTTAATTCCCCCCAAATGAGTGCCTATACCTTTCTCAACGTTAGTGGAAATCCACAGCCACCTGCAGCCTGGCCAGATGAGCTTGGCTTGCAGTAACGAGGATAAACTTTGTCGAGGTAGGTCTATGGAACATGCTTCATTATTCTCCAGTGCTCAAAACTACAGATTGGTTAAGGAAAGCTAATTATTGGTTCCCCTGTGGTGCTGGAAGAATGTTTAAACCCTTTAAGGGTCCTTTGAAATTCCCAATTAATCCTTAAAAAAAGGCATTTTTATCCTTTAAATAGTTCCAAATTTGTTTCTTGGTGTACCGACGAGAACTTGCCAAGTGGAATGTGAATATTTCTAGTTTTCCTTTTTGCTGGTCCACTTAATTGCAGGTCCCTCACTTAGAAGGACCAGTTGCATCTTAGAGAACTTGGCACAGGATTTTTTCCAAGTTCTCTGCCTGGTTCTTGTAAGCTCTGACCCTCCAGCTGGGGCAGGGGGAGGAAGAAATGGAGAGTCTCCAGGACCAGTATGCTCTCCCTGATTTTCCTGGCAGGTCTTTTGCAGGTGTTAGTGGCCTGGCTGCACACCTTGTTTACATTAGTTTCTTTTTAAATGCAGAAAGGGTTAAATCAGGAGACTGAGAAGTCTATTTCCTCAGAGATGCTAATACCTTCATCAAGTGAAGCTGTGAGGTATTAACTGCTTTTGAAGATCTGTTCCCTTCATGTAGACACCTGGCTCAGACAAAGGAGGCTGAGCAACACAGAAAATATGCAACAGCACAGGCATAATTACTGAGTGATGTTTTCCAAGGACACGCTATAAAAAAAAATATTATAAGCTTTTTCTGTTTTTCAGAAAGTTGGATTTTACTGTGGCTGTTACTGGCAGAACCGATGCCTCATCACTTAAAAAAAAAAATCACTTAAAAGTACAGAAGTTTTATGCTGCGAATTTAAAAATTGGTATTCAGAGAGCTTTAGTGTCTTTTTAGGACTGGTGCCACTGTTTTTCATACTCTCCCTGGGATGTTATTCTTGATTTTTTTATTTTTTGTGTTGAATGTAATGATGAGTGATAATTTGCATTGCCAAGCACTCTATTGGCAGATTTGGAGTCTTGTTGTGTACTTTATTTATAGCCACAGAGTGGTTGCTAGGTCTGGGATATGCATGGGGGGAATCAGCTCCCTAAAAGCACTAGGGGAACAGAGGGTGCTCCAGATCATACAGATTTTTGGGGCAGAGCCAGAGCTACAAGCCACCTTTTCCCAGTCCAACATGTTCATATTCTCCTCATCGTTTGTCAGATGAGTCAGAACTGAGGCTTTCTTTTCCTTTTTGTAAAGGAGAAAACCTTGAATAAGACAAAGGTGAAATAATCTAATTTAAGAGTGAGGAGAACTTCCTTTATACACTTCTGCCTCTATTATCACAACTCAGTGTCAGCTATTGACAGTCAAATTGAAACCTTGACACCTGGGACACTGTTTATGATCAGGCAGAAACTCTTTCTTCCAACATTTGTGGCTTAGTACATGAAAATCTCACCCTGTAAACACACACATAGGTACAGCACAATCCAAGTAAGTAGGAAAACAGGCTGGTGAGGTTTGGGAAGAGTACATGTCATTTCCTGCAGCTCTGATGAAGAGAGTCAGGTTGTATGTCTTTCTCTTGTAGCATCATTGCAATGGCTGCTTTGGGCTAGAATTGATTAATTAATTCCAGTTCTTCTGACTCTTCTGTGCTTTGCCAGACACTGACTATCTTTGAGGGGGGTAAAACCAGCTGCTGAAATTGTACCTTTCTTCATCCACTCTAGAGTTCCCTAAGAGTAACTCCTTTTATTTTTTAAAATCCACATTGATTTTTTTCTGCCATTTCCTTTCTTTGCCTTGACATGTTTAAAGCAGAGTCTTGCCCCCTCCATCTGCTTGAATTGCTGTACCCATTTCTAAGATTTTTGTGTGTTTGCCCCCACTTGTTCTGTTTCTGAGGTCACAGCATAGCATGACAGTGCATTACTGCTTTTTATTATATTTATTGGAGGCACTGTAGATGCCCAACAGCAACCTGATATTAAAGCTAAGTAGTTTTCCCCAGTGTGAACATCTTTTGTGTGAGAAATAATCAACTCCAAACTTAAAGTGAACATCCAAGGTCTCCTCCCATGGCAGAGTGAGCCCGGGTGTGTTCTGTGAAGTAGTTTCTCTGTTTCTCTAGGTTTGCTTCTAATGCAACTACTAAAAGGCTATGCAGACTCTTTCAGATAGAGGAATTGTAAACCTAAGGAATTTTAACCAAGATGTTAACCTGGTTTTTCAGGAAGGCACAGAAGGGGTGGTGTTTTACTGAGAGAGGTTTCTGCTAATGTGATGACAGGAACAATGGCTGATATAAGGTCAATTTTGCCAAGTGTCAGAGCATGTATTATTCGGTGCTGGTTTCAAAATATTTTCATGTGAACTTGCAGATTGCAAGAGGTAATTCTTCCTGTCTTGGTTTTCAATGGGCTGACAACAAAAAGAAAAGGTCTTTATTCGTATCCACTTTGCACAAAGGTCTTGCCCATTTTGACCAGGGTGTGGCTTCTTGAGGAGCTGGGGGCAACCTCAGCCAGTGCATCCCTTGAAAAGGTCAAGAACTCACTGTAATCCCCCTCTCCCCCTTTTCCATTTTCTTCTCTTGTACCTGCTCTAGGCTAGCTTGGGTCACTGATATAAAGAATATTACCTGGATTTGTGGGATTGTTTTCTGGCTTATTTATCTTGTCTCTGCTGACTGTGTAGCAACCCAGAATCAGGAAAGCACAGAATGTATCTAGGGGGAAGATCTGGAGGAGCATGCACAGCCATCAAATGGGATGGTCAGAGATTTAATTTTTTTCCATGTGTGTGTCTGAGTTTCCTCCTAGACTTAATTACTTGAATTATCCACATTGGTCTAAACTTCAAAGCTACTCTTGCTGAAAAACTCAAATCTGAGGTAGAATTTAAGTCTTTGATCTGTTTTGTTTCTTTGATTAGTGTATTTGGAGTAGCTTTCAGATTTTCTGCTTCTCTTAGACTTTAGGAAGGATCCCTTTCTTAAAAAACAAAAATAAAGATAATCCATAAAGTATGAGCCTTCCTAAGGGTTTTTATACAAACAACTCCTAATGCCAACAGAAAAGAGAATTGATTGCAGCTTTTACTTTCTGAAGTGTAAAAAAAAGGCAAAAATATTATAAGAGGTTAAGAATTACTCCTTATATTTTAAAAGCTGCAGTATAACAGTGTGGTCAGATGGTTTGAAAGTATTGTTTGGTAGGGATACTCTCTTGTCCCACAACACTTCATGGTAAGAGTCAGTGAAGAGCTTGGTCCCAAAGTGTTAATGTTATCTCTAGTTTCTTCATGGGCTTTTAAATATAAGGAATTTATTTTGAACCAGAAACTATGCAGTATCTGTAGAAATATTGCACACTGTGTGTAAATGCAGGTAAAACCATGGAGGGAGAAGGGGGTGACAAAACATGAGTTCCTATAGTATCAAGAAAATCCCCCCAAAATTAGTTTCCTAGAAATACCCAAAAGAGGACAGGTGATACCTCCGAAAGGTCAGGCAGTTCCTCAGGAATGGTGTTACCTGGTTTAACTCTAATAAAATAGAATAAAGCTGAGTTGGCAGATGAGGTATAGGGGTAACCTCAGTGAATACCTGTGAAACTACACAGGGAAAACCATTCCTGGACTTTGTAATCAGCCCTGACTAATCAAAGCTCTCTGAGCATGCTGATAACATAAGAGTTTCTTTGCCCCGTGCTGGCTTAACTTCAGGGGCAATAAGTCCTTGTACAAATGTATACAGCACAGCAACTGGAAAAGAAAGCATGGACCTGACTCGGTGACATGGATGCTTATTTCCAATACTTTACTTATTCTTTGTGGAGAATAGTTTATTGATTATGTCAAGATAGGCTTGATATGCCCCTGCTAGGCTGGGATTACATGCCACTAGTGTGCTCGGTGAACTGAGCCTGGATGTTTTACCAGTGGCTTGGATTTGAGCGTTAAGTGTTTGTCTTGTGAAAGTTTTGATAGACAAACCAACTTTCTGTGGTACAGAAAGTGCTGACTTAGAATGAGTCTGTTTGCAAACACCTAATTACTGATCTGTGACAACTACAGGACCTGAGAAGAAAGAACAAGTTAATTAGACCAGCCAGTTAACAAACTAACTTTCCCAGCAGAAACTTTTGTGTCTGGAAACTATCAGCCAATGGAAATGCATATACTTTCCTTCAATTAATAAATCATATTTCATGTTAGAGCTATGGGATGAAATGGCTTGCTTAAAATTTGAGCCTCCTGTTGTTCTGGTTTTGATAACCTGAGTCTTTGGAAATGAGCTCAATTTTCTACATAAATCCATTCTGTAGCAAGAATGATAGCTTGTATACAGCAAGAAAGCTGTGCTATTGCACATATATCTATGGCATGAATATACAAATGTATGAAGACAGGGGGTTTTGGTTTGTATCCAAGTAACACTTTGGAGTTTGCTTAAGGGTTTCTTGTTCTTCTCCTCTGTAATTTTGTTCTTGATGTGTTTATTCCAGGTACTAGATTAGGGCCTACATAAATGTGCATATCTGGAGTTCCATTTTGGTCTGTTCCAAATGCTATTAGCATAAAAAGATCCCCAGAGCTTGCTAGTGTAGTTCATGGCATGTAAATTAGCAAACACTACCATTCTGTCAAAACCCTTGATGTCTTACCTCCATGAACTTTATTGCATGTTAGGTTTCTTATGGCATTTACATTCTATGGTTTGCTTAGGCCCAAGACAAGGGTTATATAGGAGCCATTTTTCCCCACAGTGATTAATCAAGGATCGTTAACTATATAAATGGGTTTAAAGTTTATAGATTTCTCAAGTATGACTGTCTGTTTGCATATAAAAATGTTCAATGTCCTTGGCTGACTGAACCATTCAGTGCTTAGGTTTGTGTATGGCTTCAATAGGTGAGAAAGAGCCTTTTCAGGCTCAATGGTTTTCCAGTTTTCCAGCCACTTAAATATAAGAAAACAATGGACTCCTAAAGTGAAATTTATATTTTCAAATAGGTGAAGCTTTGAAGGAAAAACATTTCTGCACAAGTCCAAGAGTAGAACAGATGAGATGTGAGTAAATGGCAAATCTGGCTGAGCATGATACTGCCCCAAACAAAAACTTTTTCCTCTGAAAACAATCCAGGGGATATATGGATGAGGATTAAAACTAGGCTTCTGCCTACTTTAGATTAAATAAGAGTCTAAAGCTTGGCTGCTAGATTCAGAACAGGAAGGGGTGTTTATGCTTATGTTGAACTAAGTATATGAAATCAGACTGGTTTTTTCCATTTGCATCTTTCTAAGCTTTTTCTTTTGTTTGGACTGTGAAGCATGTCTTCATTTAAGTAAGCCTTGTTAAGGTAAAAATAAATACATTTTGCAATGTTCAACTGTTTTGATATTAGTGAACTAAATATTTGAGGCTATGGGTCTTGTAAGGGATCCTCCTTGATGTGGGAGTGGAAGAAGCACTTTCCAGTGTCTGCTGTGTAACATCTTCACCCCACGGGGTCAGGGTAGTAGGGAACATGGTTGAGCTCTGAGATTCCTGAGAAGCTTCAGAAAACCTTCAATTAGTGAACTAATCGATGGTAAACTTGCCCCACAGCCACTTTTGTACAGCCATAAATAATTTACATAATCTGCTTAGAGAAAGCATTTTGGGGAATTTATCTGTCAGGGTGGACTGCAATGCTTTGTTTTCAGTTATAACATCTTCAGTTGCTGCAGGCACTTCTGCTGGCTGCAAAAAATTCAGGTGAAATGATGGTCTCTTCTGGCTCAGGTAACCCAGCCAAGGTGCAGCTCTAAGGCTGGACTGGTCATCTCCTGAGCTGCTTGAGATGCTTATGCTGGAACCTATCAATATATTTAATTATTGTACAATACAGCATGTTGACTAGTGTTATCTTGGTTTTCAGCATCTCAGAGATAACAGTAGGAACAGAGAATGCTCAGGATGGGAGATTTCTTGTTATATTAGTAGTAAAATATGTTGGGGGATTGTAAGTAATAGTATAGATAACTTGGACTTGAACCCTGCAACAGCAGCTTTCACCATATGACTATAACTTGTGGAGAAAGCATGTGAGTCTCTCACTGCTCAGTCTGAAATGTGCTTATTTCACAGTGTTTTGTTGCTTAACACTCAAAATCGAGTTGGTGTAACAGCAAACAACATCTATGTATTTTATATATTGCATTTCATGAAGGAGGAGAGAAAAACAACACTGGACAGAGCATGAAGCAGGCAAATAGAACCGAAGAAATATGAAATAACTTGGATAGCTGCTCTCCTAAGAGATGTAAACCATGGTGCACTGAGGGCTGCTATCTGAGCAACCATATGATTTATGCATCATGGAATGGTTTATGATTTAAAGTTTTCACAAGGCTGTCTTAAAGTCTTTCCCATCTTTCTCTTCCTTGGTGTAACTTTAAGAAAACATCCTGACAGCAGATGGTACCTTTTGACATATGACCAGGTAAACAATCCAGCCATCAAAGAGTGATGGTAAATGAACAATGTGAAAAATGGTTCTGGAGCCTTTCAATGTGCTCATATAAATTGGGTCAGCCCATTATGACTTCTAAATTCAAAGCAACCTGTGAGATTTGACTTCTTAGGAAACAAAAACTTGAACTGAAATAATTTATTCAGGATGCATCCTATGCTTATTTTTATGTACATAATTTCCCCTGTACAAATAATTTAACAATTTAAAGGCCATGCTTGTATTGCTGTTTTTAGGACATCAGATTTTTTCCCCTTGGTGCACCAGTTCACCTGCTGTGCTTTTGATGAGTTTATCCCAATAACTTATATACATGTCTATAAAAATGGATTTAGCTACATTTACTACTGTGTTTCCTACTCAGGTTGCTGTCATAAAATTGGAAGCAGTTCAATATTTTTGTGAACCTACCAAATATTTCCATTATTTTCAACTTGTTTGTATTTTCTATGACCTTATAGCTCGCATTATACAAACACAGGGCGAACGCCCTCCAAAATCTAGTTACTGTTCCAAAGTGCTTCACTGCAGATGAATTTTGATGATTTTTGAAGGGGAATAATGAAGCACTTTTAGAGGAATTCTCAAAGTGTTACTTCCGAGAGTAAAAGGTGAAATGAAGGTGCTTGGTTGGGAAAAAACCCAAGTGGTGGAAGGCAGTGTTGAGGAGTGGATGGGGAAAGTCTGAGCTATTGATATGGTAGGAAGGATGTTAGAGTTGATGTTTTTTTCCCTAAGGGCTGTGAAGGTAGATAAACAACTTGTTTGATCCTTTTAGGAAGGTGCAGAAAGGGGAGCAGTGTAGTGAGCAAAATGTCTTTACATGAGCACTGTGGTTGTAGATGAGTAGAGCAGGAAGGCTTTGGGTCCTTCTAACATGTAGAGTGGTCTCTCTGCCTTGAAGTCACTTACAATGTTGTTGCTCAGCAGTTCCCATTTCTGCCAGGTATCTCTGCCATCTGCAATGGGCAGGACAGTAATATTGCATAAATCACCTCTTTTTATTCTTTAAAGCTTTTTAACCATTTGTCTGATACTGTTAGTGAGCAAAGACTACAATCAGCAGAGTAAATCAAATGCAAAGTGGTACCTTGACACTCTCCCTACTTTCTGTTGAGAATTATATGAAGCCACCTCTTCATTTGCATGATAAATAGGAATACAGATATTCAGATTTATCATCTATCTTGTGTGTTTACAATGACAATACCATTATTAATAGGTAATGGCTTATATTGTGTGTACTCAGGATTTCTTAAAAATTAGCAAATGCTACAAGTAAAAGATGTGCTAAAAATGAGATGTTAGAAATAGTACTGGCAGCTGGGAAAAGAGAAAGGGCTGTGGCTATAGGCCAATTTGGGTAGAAAACACTGGTTTTTAAAAGGACTTACTAAATCAAACTGCAAAGATCTGAGTCCAAGGGGCAGAGTTGTTGGAGTAATTCAGTACTGGTGTTTTAATAGCTGACAGAAACTTCAGGAAATGTTCAATGCTGGCTCTGTATGGCAAGAAAGGATATTTGTCCACGCACAATTTTTCCCTTGTATTTTCTGAAAATGGTATCACTACAGGAATAATTGTGGGTGTAGCAATCAAAGGGTGGCTCTTTACTTGTGGAATAGGATGGCTTGATGTCTTAGCTAATTCTAGATGTTCTTCAAACAGTATTTAATGTCTAGTTATCTAAGCTTGCTGCAACAGATCAAAGGAAACACTTAACATATAAACAAAATGCTTACAAAATAACAAAAACAAGTAAACGAATCCAAGGCAGTCTTTCTGCTTTAGAGATAAATTAGGGAAATATCAATTTAATGAAATAGCTCAGAGGGCTCAAAAGTGCCCTCACTTGGAATCAGTGTTGTCTGTCTGTAACCCCCGCTGATGCTCCCTCAGCTGCAAACGCTTTGCAGAGTGGGCAAGGAGCTGATTAACAGCCCAGGTTTATAGAGACAAGTTCATGTCAATTAAGCCCCAGGAGGGACTATCAATTAGTGTCAGTCAGGAAACCCTTTTACCACTTAAATTAACATAATGAAAAATGGTCCTCAGTCATTTAAGGTTCAAGGAACTTTTGCCATCCAAAAAGACATTATTTTTCAATAAAAATCTTGCAGGCACAAAAGTATTTATTCTTGTAAAATAGTCATGTGACGAGTTGGCTTTTTTTTTGTTGAGCTCCCTTTCCTTATTTGGTTTTCATTTTTATGACTTAAGGTGGTGTTCAAGGAACCTTGGCCATATTCTTTTAGTTTTTAACTTGGCTCCACAAGGTACAATGAGGTGGTGGAAGTCACAGGGGTGACTGGATTAAAGCAAATTAACCTGGCAAGATGAAAAAAAGGAGCAATTAGACCAAGCCTCTTGCACCTGTATTTAACTAAACTAAATTTCAATGTTCATAAAAAAAAAAAAACTTAAACAGCAAAAAACCCCCAGTACTTTCTTAATTCATCCTCCTCCCAGTTTGTCTCTTTTCATTTGGCTGAAATAATGATTATCAGTTTTAGGTAGGAAGATACTTGATAAGGAGTTACCTGGACTTGTTGCATCAGAACAGACTGTGTTTCAATATTTTGTTTTGAGAAGTCCATGACACATTTTTAATTTATGTGCAATATTGAGAGATGTGGCTGTCAAATTGAGATCCTCCCCTACAAACCGCATGCACTGAGGGATTGCTTTAAAAATCAGATGATGGTCACAGACAGTGAGGATTGATTGATGTTCCCTCTCCTTTCAGCAATTGGATAAAACCTCGGCAATGTTGTATGAAATTAGTCCCAAGGTGACAGTGAAGAGAGGTGAGAAGTGCAGGAGGAACGAGGCCCTTTGAAAGTTCTTGGAAATGGAAATTCTACTTTTTCAAAGTGTTAATTTTGGCTTTGCACTCACATTGTTTACTCTTGGAAGATCCTGTGCTGTGCTGAGGACACGGTTCTGCTTTGAAAGCTCCTTGTCACAGCGTGGGAGCCCTGAGGGCTCTGCTCAGATCTCTCCTCTCCTGCCCACCATGGCTGTGGGAAGGAAGTTATGGAACTTTCTGGCTCATGCAGCCCCTTTCCTGAGGTCCCTCTCGGTGTAAGGACTGCTCATTGCCACCTTCTAATGAGCCTGGACTTTCTGCAGGACTGCAATATGAGAAACTTGACTTTTTCCCCCCCAAAAGGCTTTTTTTGTTCCAAAGTTAGCCTTAAAGGCATGTGTTATTGTATATTCATTTCTGATGCTACATGGATTTTCTTCTTTTTTTGTGGGGCCAGATATTGTTTTCTGTTTCTTTGGGGCCACTTTATTTTTAGAATATCTATCACTTTATTGAACTGTGTTGCATTGAAGATGTTTAGCTTATGTATATTGCATCCCATGCTGCAGCCTGTGGCTAAGGCACATATCAGTAAGCATATTGCTATTGATTTTTCTTTGTCCCCTTTTTTGTATGTGCATAAGAAGTTGAAATATTTGTTTGCAATCTGTCCCTTACAGTGATCAGTTTGTGACTTGTGTGGTTTGTGAAAACTGATTGTGCTGTTGAGGCTTGGAGGAAAAGTGATTTTTTTGTTATGAGACCATTCATAAGTTCAGTGAGATGGAGGTCCCAGGAACTGTTGGGGGTGAGGATTTGGTACAAGAGAAAATGTCTAAATCTGGGGTATGGGAGCCAGTTCAAAAATAGTCCCTATACATAGTACTGTAGCCTTTGCCTCTTAGCTCACAGAATTTGAGCAGCCAGA
The DNA here is from genome assembly GCA_013396655.1 of Campylorhamphus procurvoides. Lineage (NCBI taxonomy): Eukaryota > Metazoa > Chordata > Aves > Passeriformes > Dendrocolaptidae > Campylorhamphus > Campylorhamphus procurvoides. Next base: position 1,953,909 of record WBMV01006647.1, on the reverse strand, counting down.
GTTGGAAGGGACCTTTAAAAACATGTATTTCCAGCTCCCTGCAACCCTTCACTAGACCAGGTCGCTCAGAGCTCCTGCCATCAGAGTGGGATCCAAATATCCTGAACTTTGCATTGAGGTCCCTTACAGAGGAAAGTGGAGAGAGTCTGTGTGTATACACATTTATACACAGCCCAAAACCACTCTTGTCATGATATTGATAGGGAAGCTTTTCACCAGGAGCTGGTAAGCAGAGTTTTGCCTGGATAGATGCTTCTCTGCCACTTCTGTGTCCAAGTTGCCCAAGCCTGGGTTTGCCGTAAGGGTGTATGTGCATTTGAAACAGTACCTGCACTTGCATTAGGCAGTGATGCAGAGCAGGGTTCCCCTGGGGGCAGCCTCTGAATAACCCAAAAGCCACCCAAGCTAATGCCTGTCTCCACTGCTCCTTGGTGCCTGCAGTCTTGTAATCATAGTATTGATGTAACACTCCTAAAAATATTACAAATTCAGCATTGTCTGCACAGCTGTTCCACCTCTAAGGATATTAAGTATTACACAGCTACCATCAAAACTTTTTTTAATTAGCTTCTTCAGCACTGTGTTTAATTACAAGCACTTAGCCCCGGGGAATGTTTGTGCCTCGTAACCTCTGGTGGAGGGAATACAAGAGCTGTAATAGGACATGGAATTCTATACATGTGAAATGCAATGGAGGGCTGAAAGGTTTTCCACATTGAGAGCTCTGCTGATGTTATACATCACAAAGCAAGACCTGAAGGAACACCACCATGGAACTTTGACTGTGAGGTGCTCAAGCTCTGCATGTGATTGAATAGCAGCATGTATTTGTCTCGGACTATTTTCAGGAAATCCCAGCAATGTTATACTCTGCTCTTGCCTATCTGGTGCCTGCTAAAAGTGATGTTTGTGTTAAAGTGCCAAATGAATGGTTTTCATTTCTTTAAGCACTTGTTTGGCCCAGTACCGTGGGGTGGGTGATGAGCCTTTAACTTGGGCGGTACAAAAAATAAACAGTTCTTTGACAGCCTATGGGAGCTTCAATGGAAAGTCAATATCAATCTGTGGCAGGTATTATCTCAAGGGAGAGATGGATAGTGTTCACTATATGGTGCTAACCATGCAACAGCAATGATTTTTTTCCTTACAAGCTATGTGGAAGAATGTATTGTCTTTGAGATGATGTGAGTGACTCTCCTTGCTTGTGTGGTTTTGAGATCTGTGAGATAGAACTGAGTATATAGATACATGTTCCAGTGATTAACGTATGTAATACTTTTTCCCCCTTATAGGAGGGAGAATGTAAAAACGACTTCTTAAATTTTCTCCTTTTGCTAAGTGTTTTTCCCCTTGACTTTTGCAGGATTCCTGAAAGCTTAAGAGCAGTGTTGCCTGTAATTTGACTCTATTTTTACCAAGATATTATCTGTTTAATGGTAGGAGGTAAATATGCTTTTTTAAAAAAGTCATAAAAACCACACTGACTGTTTCTCAGTTTGAAATTTCCCTTTTTAATGGGTAGTTGTATAGGAAATTCGGGAAATGTATAGCCTTTCTGAGAGGACTCGTGGGCAACAGCCAGGTTGATTATGCAGGAGTCTGAAATACATTGGCTAGGCAAGTAAAGTGAGGGGTCTCATATTTTGTTCCTTGCTCAAGATCTGCTGCTTGTGCTGGAGTCATTAGTCACCATTTAGTGAGCTCAGGTGAAAAAGTGAACATGGAAAGTGCTCACTCCATGTTGTTTCCCAAAACCAGCCTTCAGGAGACCGCATGTCTTGCATGGAGGTGGCAGGCAGAGGAGGAAAAGCACTTAAAGAAAGTGATTTCTCATCCCCAGAAGGAGTTTTCACCTGCACTGACAGCTGGTAGGCAGGTGTCTCTGAAGCTGCAGGAACAAGTAATCTTCTCAGCAATCCTATTTGTCTGTGAAAAGGTGTGTGGTCTCTGCTTTGTGCAAAGCACCAAGTCTGGAATCTGTACTGTGATAGGCATGTTATTCTCCTCCCTCTAGACTCCATTTCAGGGTTTGGTGGTGTTGTTTTTTGTTTTTGTTGTGCTTTTTCTTGTTGATTGTTTGGGTTTTTTTCAATACAGACAGTAGAGTTCATGACATCTTAATGTTCAGACTCTCATTTCAAGCGGAAGGAAGAAAAGAAAACCCTCAAAGGGATGCCTTGCATCCATGTAGATTTTTTGGAGGCCTTTGAGGAAGATGTTTTACCAGCACTCATCAAGTGCCTTTCTTACAGATGCCCCTAAATTCCCCCAGGTAAACCAGTTTGGTTTCTCGTCTTCCTTCCAAGCTTAACAACACTGAACATGATCTCAAGCACTTACCAAACCCTTAGCCGAGTTCAGTGCCCTCCTTTGAGCTGCATTTCTGTACCACTCCAACTTGTTGGCCCTCCAAGGTGTTGACACTTCTTTGAGTACATTTATTCAGGTGGAAAGGTTCTCTAGATGCAGACACTTACCATTGTTGGCCACCCCAGACCTTTTCAAAGCAAAAAAGCAGCTCTGTTTGCTCCCTTTCAAGGATGCTGCTGATCCTTCTTCAACACCTGTATACAAATTGACCTCTTTGGCTCATTTTCCTGCCATGTGTGTATCCCACTGATGGCTCTTTTCTTCCTCCCTTAATGAAGACACTTTTGGACTCGACTCTTTTTAGCAGCTAATAGGTTGCAGATGTTTGTTTGTTTTTGTTACTTTGTTTTTTTTTGTTTTTTGTTATTTTTTTTGTTTGTTTTTTGTTACTTTTTGGTTACTTTTTGGTTGGGTTTTTTTGGTTACTTTTTGGTTGGGTTTTTTTGGTTACTTTTTGGTTGGGTTTTTTTGGTTACTTTTTGGTTGGGTTTTTTTGGTTACTTTTTGGTTGGGTTTTTTTGGTTACTTTTTGGTTGGTTTTTTTGTTTCCCTCACCTTGTGTTCCCTAGTGAAGAAAACACATTTCTGTGGTATGTAGTAATTCTCAGAAGTTACTAACACTTGCATTTGTTTACTTGGCTTCCATTGAGATAATGAATTTAGCCACAAATATTAAATACCTGTAGTGTCAAAGCACTCTTAAGCTGAGGTTCTATCTTGGATGGCATTGCTGAGCTCTGCTACCTGTAGTAAATAAATCACACTGAACTTCTAGCTCTTACTATGCTTTACTGTGTTGTTTATTCCAGATTGGGAATGTGCCTGTACATATTCCTTTATTATTCCATGGGCCCATTGAGTTAAAGCATTGAAATCTGTCCATCATCAGTTCAACTGTTCCCTCTACATTAGACAATATGAATCTCTATTAAATAAGATATTAAATAGTTGCTACTGCCCTATGTGTTGTTTGCATGCTGGGATAGTTGTTATATTTAGGTTTATGGAATACCTGAGAGAAGCCCTTTTTCAGCTTTGTCCAGTTTTCCAGATTATATCCATCAACATTCTTATTTTTATTTCCCCCTGTTCTCTACTTTCTTATTACCTGCTCAATTAGTCCACTTTGTCTTTGATGAAGAGGAGAATGTCTGAGTCAACCTGGAAAACTGGAATTAGCTGAGAAGATGTCAGAGCAAAAATGCAACCCAGCCTAATACAGACACAGAGACCTCAGCACTGGCCTTTAATGCTGGAAAGTGTAGGGCTCAACCAAAAACAAAACAAACCCCGCAAAAACCAAACAAACCAAAAAACCCAAACACAACCCCTAAGCAGTAAAGCCAATAAAGGGATTAAAAGCAGTAGTGTGGAGGTTTTGTCATGGGATCTTTGACAAAGTGCGGGTTTGACAGCCTGCATGTCTGAATATAGTTGTTTTATAATTCATATGAGGCTAACTTTAGCAAAAAGTAGGTAAGCTGTGTTTCCAGAGTTTTTGGTAAAATGAATTGGAAAAAAGTTTGACTCCTAATTTTCACTGTTTTTAAAACCTCTAAAAAATAAACAAAAAAAACCCCCAACCAAACAAAAAACCCCACAAGCAAACCTTCTGAGAATCTGTCAAGAGTGTTTCAATGAAGGTAGAATTACTTTTTAAAACATTGACATTTTATTTCAAATCAGAACTTAGTTAGAACTTTCAATGACTAATCATTTTTCCTTGCTAGAGAGTCATTTAATACCCATCCTATTTCAGTTCTGCACCAAACTTTGCTGTGTAATCAATTCTCTATTAGAGGCATCACCTGCCTAGCCCATTACCAGGGATTAATAGTTTAGAACAAAGTTCAGTCTTAAACCACCAGGAATAATCAAAAAATTATTCAGAACTGAAAGCTGTCTGGAAAGATGCACCTTGATTCCTCCTAATGTTATTCACAGATTTTTGGGGTTCATCCATCCAAGCAGAACCACAAACAGGCTAATTTTCAATCTACTGCTGTTAGGATTTGTTTCAGTGCACTTTGTTTCTCCTTTGATTCCTTGAGGCTTCAGCACCCTTTGCTCTCTCGCCTGTCCCCTAAAAAAGCCATTTGTGGTGCTGTAAGACAGCAAATACTGAGCCTTGTGTGCTCTGGCACGGGCAGGTGTGGCTTCACATCCTACCCTGGAGCCACAGGGCAGGGACAATTTGGGCAGAGGGGAAAGGCAAGAATGTCTTGAGGACAAAGGGAAGGTGAATTAAGTACTGTGACTAAAACACCTTGCATTGCTTCTTCCTTCACCAAGGCTCACTTTCCTGTGTGGTGTTTGTTCTACCTAGAAGTGTTGGTGTTGTGTTGAATTCTGATGAGAAAGCTTGAAACCCCAGCACAGGTTTTCTTTTTTTTGAAGGTCTTTTATTCCAGCGGAAAAGAACACCTGTCTATATTGAGCTTGCTGTGTGCAGTCACCTGTGATAACACCTCTTCCTTTAGCAAGTGAGTACAATGGGCTAGTTTAGGATGAAATATAAAACCATTATGAACTAGCACTGCAGCTGCTGCATCCATTGGTGGCAAACCCAAGGCAGACTCATCAGAAGCATGTGCTTAGATATGTGGTGAATCATGTGCAGTTTATCCAGTGCATCTGTGGTGCAAACATGCAATAAATGCTGTGCTGTTGGGGCTTTTAAATTTTTGAAGGCATAAAAATAAATTTTAAAGTGAGCAAGCAGTAGGTTGGATGTTCCTCAGCGGCAGTGAGTGTGCTGAGGGGTGGATTTGTGTGTTTTGGAGAAGGAGCAAAGGATTTCTGGGCACCCCTGTCTGGGCATCTCAGGTGAATCTAAAGAATCGATATTTCAAAAGGACAGAAACAGCCACCAGGCATCCTTATGGCAGCTGAGCAACAAAGAGCTCCCTGGGGTCACTTGACTGACACAAACCTCTCTGGTTCCTGCACAAGCACCATCACCACCCAGCATGTGTTATATCATCTCCTACCTGCAGGAAAACATGCCTTGTGCAATGGGTTAATAAAGAAATTATTTGTAAAGGACATTGGAGTGTTGAGAATAAAGGAGCTGCTGTGTGTTAGGGATTTCTTAGAGGTTAGTTTTTGGTCCAGATTAGGAGTGGTACAGTGGGAAGCTTCACTAGTGGGCAATAGGATGCTGGTATGAGATTGTCTTTAGTATTTTGAAAATTCTTATAATGTTTATAAGTAATGTTATACAGTTGTCTTTAGGGCAAATTGATCTGGCAATACTCAGACTGGAAGTTATTACTCTCATCTTAGCAGCAAAGAAATGAGGTACAGAGACAAAACAACATGTTAAGTAGCATAGGTAGAAAAGAACTGGGGTTTGGTGAGTGTTTTCCTTACACAGAGAAAATACAATTATTACTTCAGTCTTTTGTTCCAGTCTATGCAATGAGAGTGGTAGGAATTAGTTTATTGCATCCTTAAAGACAGGTGGAGAGATGGGGGTTTTTTTTGGAAGTTAATTTCTCATATATACGAATTCCAGTGTAACCATAGATATCTGTAATAAGTAACTTTGGTGTGTGTGCTCTCCTTACCTGTGAAGGACAAATTGCTAATCCCATTGAGTGCCCACACTTGTACTTCAGCAGGTGTTTGACATCACTGGACTAGAAAGGTCTGTTTGAGGAGGACCAAAACCTGACCTTGAGGAGAGATCTATAGTTTTGGAGATGAGAAAGGCCACCATGAAGAGCTTTCAAGAACAGCTGAGAGTCAATGGAAAGCTGCTAGTGAGAGCTCCTGTCTGTCTCTTGGGTAGGTGTGTGTGTGGGAGAATAAGTAGCTGTTAGTTGATTTCTAGTTTCCTGTTTTCCAAAACATGATTATTTATGACAATTCTTGATAATGGAAAGCAAGAAAACAAATAACAAATGTCAAAATAGCCTAAAACCTGATGGTCCTTGAATTAATGTCTACGTGACCCTTCTGCAGAAAGATATCAGAGAACTGAGACACATACTCAGCAAAATAGACAGATACAGATGGGGAGGGAGATGCAGAAAGGGCTAATTTGTAAATGGATTTTAAATATTAGCACTGTTTTACTTTGACCATAAAAAGTGTATCTGCATCAGGATGGCAGCAGAGGTGATCACAGCACAAGGCACTGTAACAGTGCTGGAGTGAGGGGAGCAGATGCACCTGCACTAGAAAAATAGATTTTCAAGGTTTCCTCTTAGATGTTAGACCTCTGTAGCTGCTCTTGGTTTGTAATTCAAGGCTATGCTCAGGAGGGAAGTATATTCATCTCTTTCTTAATGGCTTTGCACGGCTTTCGTAAGTGTTGGTGGGAATTATAAATGGACTTTGAAGGAAAAATATACCTTTTAATGCTGTATTGTAGTTTAAGTCTCGGTGCACAGCGGGATCTGTGCATGTGTGTCTGTGTACACAATGCCTGGGGGACGTGGCTTTGAAGCACTTTATTACTTGGACAAAAAGGAATGGTGACCTGTCTTGATGCTTTGTATTAAGGTTGCAATATTTGTGCAGAAGTGAGGGAGAATTCTGCTCCTGTCTTACATCGCAAGTCTGGGCTCAATTAAAGTTGAACTATCCTGTAGTGACTGAATCACTGGCACAGGGACTAGCACTGATGACAAATCCAGAGCATTTTAGGTAATAACTTAATGGTTTTTCTGGGGAGTCAGGGGTTCAATGAGTTTGTAGAAAATACATCTTGCTAAAGTGTGACCTCTCAACCTGTCAGTCTTTTTAAGACAAGAACATTTCTGCTAAATATCCTTGTCATTCAGGCAAACTTAGGAAGACTAATCTTAAACCCACAGCAAAAGAACTTGCAGAAAATACTTTAGAGAATGAGAGAAGCCTGTTTTCTTTCCAGTCATGATGTGCTTGTACCCACATTGGCTTGCTGAGATGTCTACAGAGGGAAAAGTAATAGCCTAAATCTTATCTACTTTTCTTTCTTTTCATTTTTTTATTATTATTTTTGGTTGATTGTGCTGCTGCTTCACTCCTGGCTGTCAGGCTTAGAGCCAAGGCATGTGGAAGAGTTTTGGTGAGGAAGAACTCCTTTCACACTGTTCTTCATGTCCCTCTATGTGAATCTAATTAAGTCAATATGCAAGACCTCAGCAACTCTTTATTTTGATGAATATGCAACTATCATATCAACAATTTAAATTTACTGTATTGTGCTTAGTTTTATCTTCAGTTCTGCTGTCAAGGCATATATTCCTTGAATTAATATTCTTTTGGGTCGAGCCATATTAGGTATCTGTGAGCCCCTTGGAAGGGGGAAGAAGTGTAGTTTGTTTTTAACACTAGGTGTACAGGGAAAACTTTCTTTAGGTCATCTCAGGAGCTGTAGTAATAGGACAAGGAGCAATGGATACAAATTGAAAGGGGAAGTCTAGGTTATATGTTAGGAAGAAGATCTTTCCTGTGAAGGCAGTGAGACATGGGCCCAGGTTGCCCAGGGAGGTTGTGGATGCCTCATTGCTGGAAGTGTTCAAGGACAGGTTGGAAAAGGCCTTGAGCAACCTGGTCTAGTGGAAGGTGTCCCTGACTATGGCAGGGAGGTTGGGACAAGGGGATCTTTAAGGTCCATTCCAACCCCTTAAAATTTTATGGTACCTAATACAGGGCCATTTAAGGTTCATTAGTGGGTTTTATTTCCTTTTTGAAAGGGTCAGTCTCACAGAGCTTTTTTTCCCCCTGAGAAAAGCTAGTTGTAGAGTTTCTCTGCTGTGCTTTATTCTGTTGCTGTGACTGGTTGGTCTTTTGTGACTTTCAAACTTGTTTAAGATTTTGAAGAAGGACCTTGAAGAGGTTTTTTGATTTAATGAGGGAAAGGATGTTCCTTACCTGTTTCTACAGGACATGCTGAAGAAAACCTAACAGAAGAGAGAAAATATCTTCTGACTTCACAGGCTTGAGCAAAATGTGCTTTGAGTACCAAGAGCAGCAATATTGCTGCATTAGATGAACACACCACCTACATAATATTGCCTGCTTCTTACCTGGGCTACCCTGTCCTCATGGTTGGCTGATTTGCAAAAAGAATATTCCTGTGTGCATGGTGTTGCACAGCTTGTTCAGTGATGGTGGGGACTATAAGCTTCTTGCATTCCCAAAGTCTGAAATGGGGCTTGATCAAACTGCATCAATATGGATGTTTCTCTGTTATGGCTATTAATTCTATTTTTTACCCCCTCCAAATGAGTTATAAATACAACTGCATTGCAAGTGCTTAGACTGGGAGTGAATTGGAGCTGATGATAAATGCAGCATTCCCAGCAATTTGTAGTTAGCTTTGTCCCCCCTGGTGTGGAGGATGAGGAGGAGGCTGTGCAGTTGCTCAGCCACAGTGACTGTAACTAATGAGGAAGCCAAAGGCCCTTATTTCAGCTGATAAATCCTCATGTCCTTATATCTGTCTTCAGCAGTGTCACTTGAGTGCTTGGCTCTGCTACAGGATTCCTTTCAGAGAGGCAGGAGGTAACCTTAGACTTGCTGAGCACAGTAACTACATACAGCATTTCATGGAATACAACCTTTCCTGAAATGTCTCCAACTTAAAATAACTGTTCCCAGTCCTCTAGCAAAATGCTACTCTATTATCTGTTTACTACTCTGGGACCACAAAACCAGCTGTATTTGTCAAAATATGCATCTCTTGCTAAAGAACTGTTGTGGTTTAACTCCAGCTGAGCCCAGCATGGCCTCTTGCTCACTCTCCCCTCAGTAGGATGGGCAGAGAATTGGAAAAGTGAAAAACTTGTGGGTTGAGATAAAGAGAATTAATAGGTAAAGTAAAAGCTGTTCATGTAAGCAAAGCAAACCAAGGGATTAATTCACCACTTCTCATGGACAGGCTGGCTATCAGCCATTCCCAGGGAAGCAGGGCTCCATCACATGTGATGATGACTTGGGAAGACACTCACCATCACTCAGAATGTCCCCTAGTTCATATGCTGAACATTCCATATGCTATGGAGTATTGCCTGGGTCAGCTGAGGTTTGCTGTACCAGCTGTGTCCCTTTTCAGCTTCTGGTGCCCTTCCAGCCTCCTTGCTGGTGGGGTGAGGAGCAGAGCAGCCCATGACTGTGTAATTACTCCTCAGCAAGAGCAGAAACATCCCTGGATCACCTCAGCTGTTTCCAGCAGCCCCATTCCAGCTACTGTGAAGAAAATCAACTCTACCAGAGCCAAAACCAGCACAGGAATGAATTATCTCTTGGACCTACTAAGAAGTGCAGACAATCCCACACCACTCTCTTCCCCAGGTGAAAAGACAACTCAAAACAAAGTCCAGGAAAGGTTTCCTCCAGAAGGCCTCTGGAAGCACATTTCCATTTTAGTGGTAACTATCTATACACTCATAATAACTCCATTTAAACCTTCTTTTCCGAGTTTACATAGGAACCTTACAAGAGTTAATCTTGCTATTAAAAGCCTTACTGGATTGGGTTTGTAACTCTCCACATGCTCATCAGTGTCAGGAATACCCTGTTTTGGTGACAGCATCAATTTGCTCTCAAGACATTCTCACGCTGAATGGTCACTCTTGTCATTTTAGGCACTGTTCTAGTTTGCTCCCAAGTATAAAAGCAAGGTTTACTGATCTTTAAATCTTTGCACCTTCCCTCTCTCTTCTCTCCAGAGCTGGTGTTCTCTTTGCCCTTCCCCAGTCCCCCAGGAGTTCCCTGCCCTCTGAATGTTCAATCATAATTACTAATGGTTCTTAGATGGTTCAAGTTAATTCCTTGAGTACTTGAAAGTGCATTTCATTTGTCCCTAAGACATTATAGGTCTAACTTAAATATTCTTCAGCTTGTCTTTTTTACATTCCTGTCCTATGCTTTTAGCTCCTAGTTAAAATTGTTTAAGTGTGTGTCTGTAATTACCTTCATTGAAAACTGAAGAAAGGCAGGTTTTGGCTACTTGAGCTTTCCTGCATTTGCTGTTATTTGCTTGACTAAAATAAGGGATCTTGATGGTTCTTTATCTTCTGTTATGTATTCTACATTTCTAGAACTGCTTTCCTGATTTTATTTACATTAATAACTGGTTATAACTTGTTTTGTGCCTCTGTTTTCAATTCTATGCCTATGTCCTTGTGCTATGCATTTATACTTGTCCTTAATTGTGTTTCCCCTTTCAGCACAACTTCACTTAAAATACAGTTTGGTTCTTATTATCAGTTTTGTGAAAGAGATCCTGGGTCTCTTTTTCTTCCATTTTCCCTATATCAAGATTATTTGATATTGTGCCCTCAATAATGTGTCCTTCAACACCAGCTTTCCTGAACTTTTAGAGCTTTTTTGGTTTGTTTTTGTTTTGCGGTTTTTTTGAGAGGGTTTTTGGTAGTTTTTTTTGTTTGTTTGGGGTTTTTGTTTTAACCCTAGGGTCTACCATGACAATTTCTCTGTATTCCTTTTAATGTACGTTTTCCTTTTTTCTGTTCCTTTGGAATAATGAATGTAATTGTTCTGTGAATGCTTACATCTTCAGGGTTTTTAGCCAACAGTTCTTATTCTTATTCCTTCATTTTCCTAATCCTGTAAAAAAAAATAAAGCTGAAAGACCAGGGAGTTCCAATGCAAACTGTGGAACTGAGAATTCGAATGGTGTCTATTTTGATGGGGAGTTCCCTCTGTAGGTTGGCCATACTTGCCCAATGATATAAGCAAAGATGAATAATTTTAGGTGTTTAAACTGCCTGTATGAGAAACACAAATGACATGTGGGTCAGCATATACAAAGTATGAAAAGCTGTTCTGTGAGTTCAGCACAGGTGGCACCTCTTCAGTGTGATACAAACCTCTAGGATTGCTCTGTGCAGTGAGTAGATGTCTTGGTTTTGATTCTTTTACAAGGTACTCAGGCTGTTGGTTCTGAGCAGGTGGCACACAGCACCTGTGAGCAGGACCAGGTCAAACAGCAGGATGGAACAGGGAGGTAAACTGTCAGTCTTGGCCCTGATTTGAACAAGATTCCTTAATTCATCAAAGCATGAAATAGGAACACAATGAAATAAAGTCTGTGCTGATCAAACCATGTTGTTCGTCTGATGTGAAGCCTCCTTGCCCTTCCCCTGCCTGCTCTGTCTGTCCCCAACCAGCTCCTCTGTGCTGCAGCTGTTCCTTTCCCATTCCTTCTCCAGCCTCGCCACTCTCAGCCAGCAGAGCCAGAGCTATTTCAATAACTGCAGCTGTGCCACTAAATTGCAACTTTCAGACTTTTATTGGAAAACTAAATTAAGATATGCCTAATGACCCCAGGAGAAGGACTGCCCAGCACAGCATATCCTAACAAACTCAGTGCCAATCCTAGTGGCAGCAGAAATGAAGCAGTATTGGGAATCCAGGGCCACAACAACAGCCCAAGTGTAAAATACTTCTGGCTGCCTGTATCTGCATTTCACACAGCTATCAGTGCTGGCTTGTTCTGTAAGCTTAGCTCTGGCTCTCTTTATCTTTAAAATCCCTCCTGGAAGTTCCTTGCTGTAGCCCTGTTTCCCAATTAGCCTCCTGTTCCTGTTGTGTGTGGTGACACAATTTTAAGAAAACTCAATATTCACCCAAGCAGGGTCTCTACCTGCCAGGACCACAGTTCTGCTGCCTCCCACCCATGTCTGCATTGTGGGCAGCCTGGCAGAGGCAAAGCACTCACTTCATTATGGGTCAGTCAGTTCTTCTGTTATCCCACCAAAAAAAAAGGATTGCTCTCTCCCTGAGGATCTGGGAGAGATGTGTAGATAGAGATGCATCCAGATGTGGATGATGAGACCCTTGTGGATCCATCAGACCCTTGGCTGAGTGTACCTCTGCTCCACCAAAACCATGGTGCTGCCCTATTCCTTTCTCTGCATCCAGGAAAACAATGCCAACAAAACATTGTCAGGACCCACAAGTGGGGTTTGTCAGCACCCACGTTTCCCTTTGATAATTTTGAGCTATAACCATTTTGGGGGTCTCACAGAAGGGAAGGTGCTGCAGATGCAATTAGCCCCATGTGATTTTGTTCCTCTGCAAGGCCACTCTCACGTGTGTAGATGAGACAATATGGTCCAAGCAATACAAAATCAATTCTCTTGGTGTACAGGGAGAAAATCGCTGTGGAAGAGTTGGATTGGTTCTCAGTCAAAATAAATGCAGTAATATCTATCCATAGCTTTATGGTATCACCAGCAGGAAAGAGTTGGACCAGATGGATCAGAAGGGGGAAACATTGCAAATAAAAACGTTTTCATTTCTATAGACTTGGCATAGAAACAAGAGAAAAGGCACTTTTAATCCTTCAGAAGGTGAAAAGCCTTGTCTGTTCCCAAATTATAGTAAATGATGGAGCTAACTAAATATTCTCCTATGGTCTTCATTTTTCTTTTAAAACCTCCAATCCAGTGTCCATTAGATCAGTTCCCAGCTGGGTTAACTGATACATAAATTTGCAGTTGTAGTCACTTGATGTTAAAATGATCTTTTTTCTTGCACCTGTATACAGCCACATCTTTGAGAGGGCTGCTACCAAAAGGCCTGCATCTATAATTTGCATATTGAAAGATGAAATAGCAATATGTTTAATGTTCCCTGTTAGGTTTTTTAATTAAGAAACGAATATGACAAACTAAAGTCTTGTGTCTGTGCTAAATACGGATAGAAATTGGTTTTGGGATTTTTGGTAACTGTGAGCTCTGTCTTTCCCATTGTTATCCAACAGGCAGTCCTGGAAACACTAATGCACCTACATGATTTTACTGAGGTGAGTGGGTTAGATTGATTGGGATTGACAGTGCATTAATTTAGTGAGTCTGGAGCACCCGGGCCAGAGTTTGTAAAAGCAGAACGAATTTTAGGCTACATTTGGTTTGTGCTTTGGCAAACTGATTTACGGGAGATGTTTATTTCACCACTTTTATGAAACCCACTGTTAATTTTTGATTTGTTTTGGGATTTTGTTTTATTTTGGGGTGTTTTATGTACGTACTTTTGGTTGGTTGTTTTTTTCTATTTCTGTTTCTGGTGGTTTTTTTCCCCCAAGTATGGCCAATATTTTTAAATGATAGGGCAATAAGGTTTAGTATTCCTTGCATCTTTTGTAGGTTATCATACATTCACATTGTGAAGTCCCTTTTAAAGATCTAAATTTATTTTTTTTTCCTGCAGTCTGTGTGTAGATGTAATTACATGGGAAATGAGAAACTTCCAACATTGTATTTGGATTCATTTGGAGGCCAACTTACCTCAACTATAGTGAACCAAGCTAAAACTATTCAACCTTCTTCCAATTATCTGGTTACTGGTTTATGATAGAAATCAAGCTGTATGTATTCAATATATTTGAGCAACAAAACTATTGATCTTGGTGTCTGCAAGTGGAATTATGATACAGATTTTGGAGTATGAGCACATAGATGGGAGAACTCAGTGCATGCACTGTGACTGAGTTTCCCAAGGAGACTTTCTAACATAGGTGGCAATTGTCATTATGGGTGACAAATAGAACCACTTAAGTGCAGAAGTTGATATTTTTAGCATATCTAAATTATTCAAATCTAGTTACTTCTAACTTTAACCTGCTACCATGGCAATAGTGCTATGTATTAATAGACTTAAGTGTATGGCTGACTAATCAGCTCCAGAGTCTGCCTACAGAGTGTAGGGGGTTTGTGCAGCCACCTCCTTCCACGTGGAAAGAAAGAAGTGGTGTGGAGACATCCAGGTCAGTTGAGCAAACCACATGGTCATGTCAGCTGTCATGCAAGTCTGTGCTTCCCAAAATTTGTAGGGAACAATTTCCAAATATGGATGACTTAACTTCTCTGCAGAGTTAAAAAAATATAAAAGTTCCTCCAATGTGTACTTTAACTTGTTGTTAATGCTTTTCACCTAAATGGGACTGACTTTTACATGTTTATGAGTAAAGGGCACCAGATAGAAAATCAGACTTTTTCCTTGCAAAGTCTGTTTTTAATAGGTTTTATCTCTTAGAATGTAGTATTTTTGATTAGTACATTGAAGTACTGTCTTCGTGTTTAGATGTTTCACATCTAACACCATACTCTAAGTTTCTGTAGTCCAGGTTTGTACACTGTTGATAAAATACTGTGGAAATTAAAAAAAAAGCTTTGAGATTAAGTCCCTGCCCACGGCAGTGAAGTTGGAACTTGATGATCTTTAAGGTTCCCTCCAACCCAACCCATGTTAGGACTCTGTGAAGTTGAGCTGCCCTTTGCAGTACTTTAGAGAAGGAATTAGATATCCAAAGAGACTGTTCCTGAGGGAACCTCTTTCAGGTTTGATGTTCCTCCCCCGTCCTTGGTCAGGTCTTTGAGAGGTCACTTGGTACTGTTTTTTTTAATTGATGGCATGTATAATGGGTAACCTCTATGATTTTTGTGCATCATTGCTAGGTTGCAAGATCCTCATTTATGGTTCTTAATACCTAGAAATTCAGTACCTTGGAGAAAATTCCAATGGATCTTGATCTTTTAATTTTTTTCCCCACTCATGATAAATAATGCTATTCTGATTTCTTCTCAAACTTTCTTAAGCCTCTTTGCATTTGTTTTAAGGTTGTTATGGTCATATATTTAACCAACCACTGAGACTACAACTTGAACTGAAGAAATTAATCCCATCCCTGACCTTGCTTAGTTTTGGAGCAGAGACCTGGAAATCCAAGTTACAATTGCACCTCTTTACTGCCAATTCACTTTCACAGGTTTCTGAAATATTAGTTATTGCAAGCAGTGTTTTATTTAATGTGTCTGTTGACTAAATAAGTGTCTGTCCTCTTGGCTATCTCTATTTTCATTGTTGTAATACCTGCAAGTGTAATTCCTGCTGTAGACCCAATTAGTGTTAACATCTTGTCACCAACTAAATTGCTCTCAAGTCAAGAAAATCATAATCCTGACACTCATCAATGGAAACTTGATAAAATAGCAAAACCTAATAATGTTTTTCTAAAAGGGAAAAAAACTTCCTTATTTTCTTTAAAAAACAATTCTTAAAAATGAAACCACAACTCAGTTGGAGTCAAGAGATTAATAATAAACCCACGAAAGAATTGACCCTGAAGTCTTAGGTCATGAGTTGAAAATTATTTATGCTGTACACTACTCTAACCTTTCTTCCTTCCTGTCAAAAATAACAGATCTAAAGGAGTGAACTGCACTCCTTAAAACAAAAGTCTTCCAGCGATTTACCTAGTCCTATAAGAGCTTCTTATTCACAATACTCAATAAAATCATTTGTCAAGTAGGTGGAATCAGGAACTTGTCTTTCTAAAACGTGTGAATAAACATGAAATAGCCCCAAACAAAATGCGTCAGTTTAAAAGGCTTTTGGAACCTTTCCAGTAGTGATCAACATTTATGTGCTCCTTACCAAAACTAAGGCATGAAGCAATCTCATTAGTTCAGCATGTCCAGGGTAGGTAAAATGAGGACAATGTGTATGAAGGAATAAGGTTAAGGGCTGTTTTCCAAGCAACACCCCTGTCCTTTTGCCCAGGGAGCTTTCAAACAGCCTTCTTGTCTTCTTACCTGCCCTGGTCCTTAACTTGGGTCTGAGACTCTCACCCTATTTACTTTAATAGGACTTTCATACCAGCACGGATAAAAGTTTATGAATCAAGGCATTAGCTGATATTTGTGGCTTCTCTGTGGATTGACTTCTTGCAGACCACAGCCCGATCCAGTTATGCCGGGAAATGTCAAGCCAGCTCTGATATTAAGACGTTTCTCCTCTCTTGTTTGTTCCAGTGAATAGCTGCATGATTTTTTTTGACAGCTTCTGACTCCTGACTGCATATTCATATGTTCAAACAGCCACCTCCACATCTCAGATGGAAATCTGAAGGCAGTAATAATGATGATCCCCTCTGCCCAGCTAAGGGGCGAGGTGATCTAGGCATTCACAAGCACCAGGTTAAGCAAATCTGAAGGTGTCTAGGAATGAAAATACAAGTTCTGCCACTTGATGTGAAGGACCCCTTTGAGAACATGATTGCAGCAGACTGTGTGTCAGAAGACAATCACAATGCTGAGTCACAGCCATAAGTGGCTGTGTTGTTTTTCCACCAGTCTGCCTTTGCAGCCAGCACTTCCCGTAGCTGCTCCAGGGCCACTCTGGTGCCACACGTTCAAAGGCTTATGCAAAACAAATCCAGTCTTCCTAACATTTATCGTAGTTTTCAGATGACTGTGATGATGCTTCTCTTCCACCTGCCTCTGAACCTTCTATAATATGTATATTATTGATGATAAAAAGCATCATAATAAAGCCACTGTAATAATTTAGCAATATATTGTATGAGCTGCTCTGTGGGATTTCCATTCTGTATTTGGTATAGGAGCCCTAACACTGAAAATCATCCCAAAAAAAGCAAGGGAACAGACATCTTTCATGCTTTCTGCCTAAAGAAAAGGGCAGAACTCTGTCAGGAAAGACAAGAATTCTAATTCTGAAATTTATTGTATGAAAAAATAATGTGAGGAATTCTTTAAGGCTCTGTACAGTATCAGCAATGTGTTGTCTGTGTGGGTGACAGCAGTAGCCCTTGATTAAAGCTGCACAGCCTTTAGGCATACACAGCCCAGAGAAATTGGCTGTTCTCTTTGCTGGCAAACACAGACCCATGGCTTGTGTTCCTCAGTGAGCACTTGCTCTTCCTTTCTGCAAGTCTGTACACCACCACATTGGCCTTTATTTTTGTCTCTTCTGCTGTCCTGTTTCTGTAGGTTTTTTGTTTTTTTTTCTTTAGCCTTCACCTTATGGCTCTGATGCTGAATGCAGATGAGCCATTGCTTTGTTCCTCTCTATTTGCTGAAACCAAATACAATCATTCTGGAATTTTGTGAAGTTTTTCTATAATACCTCTGAATCAGTTCCTGACCATAAGGACATATTAAGAAGCTGCCATGCAGTTGATTTGGAATCAGTATCTTAGCTGCTTTGGGCTAGGAAAAAATCTGCAACTAATGACTTTGGATTCATATTATTCAATAATGTCTGAAGATTGGTGCAGCACAAGGGTTTGGTGTAATTATTACTTGTGAAGTGTTAGTAGCAAGTATAGGAGCAGCAGCAAATTCTGCTGAGGGATGTTTGACTCCCTGTACAAAACACAGGTGAAAAAATGTTGCTAATTGATGCCTGTGAAGTATTTACTTATAATTATATCTGTCTCCAAAGACTGCATTTTCATTGTGCTTTGCAGCGCTGGCTCTGACTCTAGAAAGGAAGGGAAAATGTGCTCTTTATGGCTAAAAGTGCTTTTCTAAAGTGGATATTTAGTGCTGCTCTTGACAGGAACTTATTCATTCAGAGAAAGTCAATAGGACAACCGCAACAGACCCAGTAGGATCCTTACACTCAATACTAATGGCAAGGAAACTTTGGTTTGGAAAAGCGAAAACACAGAGAAGGCTCTATAATATTAGAGGTTGTTTGCTCTTTAAGCTCTGAATTTTGCCTTTTGCCTCTTCTGCATCCCGCTGTACAAGGATGAATGTGATAAACAGCAAAAGCAATGTGGGGATAAGAGTAATGAGTGTAGGAAAAGGGGAAGTGTGTCAAAATTTTCATTACTGACAAGCACAATGCATATTTAAAGGGGGTCCTTCCACTAGAGAATCCTTCTACTAAAGACTTGTGCATGTTGAACAAATTTCCTTTTCCCTGAAAAAAAAAAAATCTACAAAGGAGAAATTGAAATGTTATTCAAATACCATTTTATCAATTCCCATAGATTAAAGTGCCTTAATTTTTGTTGACTTTCTTTTCTTACTGTGCCTTCTTCAGTTAACGTCCTGGCTTACAGTTCTGCCTTCTGGTTCTGGGCATACAGGAAGGATGTGGCAAAAGCCAATTTCCCCACTCTTTTATTTTTTTCCCAGTGTCTGTGGTGATGGAACTATGCTCTGCACGCACTGCTCGCAGCTTTGAGAACATAACCCTAAACACGAGCTGAGTCTGTGGTCTGCATGATTTAAACATCAGGAGCCTGGAAGGAAGCAAAGGGTCAGAAATCAATTCTGCAGTCAAATGGCTCGGGGGACTTTATTTCTCTGAAAAAGGTAAACAACTCTTCCTGTAACGGGGCTGGCATGGTGAGAGGGCTCTGTGGAGGAGACTAAATGGGTCTGAAACTTTATTCCTTAGGAAAAAATACTCAAGCACTCGTGTATCCAGCCCATATATTCAGCTCCATGTATTTCTTCTTCCACCTTCTGCAAGAAGAGCCCAGAGCTGAATTTTTGCCTTTTTTCCCCCATGGTGAATTAGAGCTCCTCCTCACTGTTTCAGCCCTTTGGGATCAGCTTGTCTCTTGTTGTGCAGGGGCTAATTAAACATAATGGGCTTGTGCAGGGAGGGTCATACTTTAAATACCACAAAGTCTGGTTGCAGTGACACCTCATGTGCTTCAAGTGAGTTTGCAGCCCAGGGGAAGAGGGGTAAGTGAGCTCAGTGCTCCCAGAGTGGTGCCAGAGCTTCCCCTTATAGCCAAGTTAAAATGGGGAGAGGGAAGGAGGCAGTGGAGCAGTGTGAGGATAACGGGAAGTGGTTTCCTTAGCAACAACAGCACTTTGGATGGTTTCAGACAAGAGTACAACAGGGTACAAAGTATCTGATTAAAATTTATTGCAGGGGATAGAAGCAGTGCAAGCCATAGCAGATCCGATGAGTGTGTGGGAGTGTGTGCTGGAGATGTGATTTGAATGATTTCTGTATTGTCTGGGCCATCCTCTGTGCACAAGGACAAGAAAAGAGGGTTGGGATGTGGCAGGTGGGTGAAGGTGGCATGACCAAACTTTGAAGGCACAAAAAAAATCAAAATGAAATGCATGACCTGGGTTCACAGTCAGGGAAAACATAAAGCTGACTCATATCTAAAAAATTACTGAAAAATATCCTGTTACAAAAAATTAAAGAAACTGCATTTAGGTATTTTTATCTATTGAGATGGACCAACTCTTGGCAGTAGCAGTTAAGTGTCCTACTGTGCTTCTAGTTATGAATTGATTTTTTAATTTATAAGCATGATAAATAAACTTCCCAGCCAGGTCCAGTGGCAAAAATGCTGCTATTAATATTTAGACCTCTGGTCTCCCCCTAGGGCTGCTGTTTGGAAAGTTACCAGGTAGAAGTTATAAGTCTTTTAATTAACCTAAGTTGTTGACTAAGTTATTTTTAGTGGTTTATGCATTTTTGTTTGACAATTCCTACTTTAATTGGAGAAAAATGCTCATTTATGAATGTGAATCCTTAAGCCATCATTTAGATGTCTGAGAGTCCATTTTCGATTGAAAGTAAATGTCAATTTCTTATTTACTTTTCTCTATGCTTAAATTTCCTCATCTGTAAAATGACTATTGTTTCTATCTCACAGGGAAGTTGCAAGATTTATTTCTATTAAAAATATAAAATGTTATGAGTTACTTGTATGGTTGGGTAAATATGAATTACCAACTACAAGGAGGACTTCAAAACTTTGGGCTTTTCTCTGAAGTCCTGAGTCTTCACTAGTGTCTCAAAACGTGATGACAAGACCCTTTCATGCAGTATTCCCATCAGATTTGCCTTTGTGAGCATGCTGGGATTCACAGAAAATGTCTGCAGGGAAATTCAACTCAGTCAAACATTTCTTAGCTCACTTTTGGGTTTAGCTCTCTCAAATGTTGCAGCTCAGAGCATACATGATGGGTGGATAAAGAGCTCAGTTGACCTGTGAAGCATAGACTATAAAACAAAGATCTGATTGGACCAAACTCCCCAGGATTTGTAGAATTGTAGAAAAACTCATTTTTTTTTTCGGGCTCTTAATGTTCAGCATAAAAGGAAGGGGGAGTTGTAATGATGTCATTATCCTAATGCAAATCTGTATGTGCTTAGAAAAACATAAATCACTGGGAAGCTCCCATGAGTTACTCAAAGTCAAGAACGTGTGAGGAGAGACCATCCTGATGAGCACACAGTGGGATTTCCACCCAGAGACACCAAGGGGAAGGTTGCACAGCCTGAGGGTCTTGGACAGGGATTTTTCCTGTGCTTGCCTTTTGTAACCCCTCATGCTGTCCCACTTCCTTGGAGGGTTTATCCCTCTTTCCTACTGAAGGAGAGAAACAGTCCAAGGGAATGAGGATCCAGCTGAATGGATCCTCCACAGAGCATTTTACCAGCTGATGGTAAGATAAGTGCCTGAATCCAGAAGTACCAATGAGAAATACTCTAGGCAGAAATATGTAATAGTAAAAAAATGGCAGCTTCTGAGCCAGATAAAACCTATATCTGAATGGTTTTGTGGTATGTTTCTTGGATTACAAGGGTTTTGTTTAAAAATAAATAAATGTTCCTTAGACCTACTGCTTCCTCCTTTCCCGAATTCTGAGAGTTGAAAAAAGCCATTACTTTTGATTTCTCATTATTTAAAAAACATCTGTTAGCAGTCTCCAAGACTTGGCTATTGCTATTTCCTAAATTAATATGATAATCATAAGCAAGCAGGGTTCAAAGTAACTACTCTGTCAGCAGCAGACTAATGGGTTTCTACTCTGCACAGTCTTGTTAGTAACAACAGCACAGGGACAGCCATCAACTGTAAATATTCCCTAAATCTGAGGATGTATCCTGTTCCCTGTGTTCCTCAAAGCAACCAGAATGGACTTCTCTATGGCACTGCCAACCTCTGTGCCGTAACATGAACCTTGCAGAGTGTCACTTTTCCCAGCACGATGCCCCATGAGGTCCTTTTCCCTTGAGCTGGAGTTGTGACCTCTGACTCCTCTGCCGTAACTCCTCTCCCAGCCCTGGCTACCACTGAGCTTGGAGCGAAGACGAGATGACTTTCATAAAGCTTTTAGTGCTACCGCCCGTTGCGTTGTAGTACCACCCATGATAGATTGATACAGCAGGATTAAGAAGTAATTTATTACAATCCTCATCAATTTAAAGTCACCATTTGACTTAATGGATTGAGGGTTTATCGTAAAAGCTTTTATCCACGGTCGTTGACTCGGGTTCCCTTGGCCTGGCTTTGGAAGGAGATGTGCTCTGGTAACTGGTTTGGGAGCAGGAGTTGTACAGGGCAGTTCTTGTTTGCATTTCTAACGGGGGAAAGCAGCAGGCAGGGCTGCTGTCTGACATGTCTGTTTATCTTCTGGGAATTCTTCTTAACTGATATGACATAGGAGATAAGATCTGTTGGGAAGGCATTGGTGTTGGAGGAGCTGGAAGATGCATTTTCAATCCCCCTCTTTAGCCCTGAGTTCCCAGGTAACCATCTAAATAATCTCAGGCAATTGAATTTTCTGTTAACTGATTTCCCATCTATACAATGATAAAGAGAAATAAGAGAGCATTTTTGAATAATTTCCTTGTCAAGGGTAAACTAATTTTTGAGGGCATGTCAGTAAAATCAACCTGGTACAGGAGACACATACCAGAAGGTGCTTCATCTATATGCTTTATAGGTCATCTTAAATTACAACATCTATTATACTGAAGATCTATTTTAAATAAGACCAGCTCTAAAATTCAATATAAGTGAAGCTTTTCAATTAAAATTTAATAGCTTTAAATTTTATGGAGTGGCATAAAGTATCAGAGAAAAAATTAAAGTTAAAATGCAAAATTAATGTTTTATATTTTACTGTTCTTTATATGTAAATGCTTTCATTTTGGGTACCCACCCAAGCAAAATAGAGAAAAAAAAATTGACAGAAGGAGTTGAGAAGTATTAAGATATACCACAAAAGTTTACTCACTGTGTGTGTCTATATATGTACAGAAAAAGGTAAGACAGAAGAAAGTAAAAGTTCCCCAGCGTGAGTGTTGCTTACACGCTACAGTATTTAATTTTCATTTTGGATATAAGTCTCAAGATACTGGATAAAAAAAAAATAGATGATTTTAAAATACCCTTCACTGGATAAAAAACAATGGATGTTTTTTAAAATACACTTCAGCCTTTACAATAACTTTTTAGTAAATTTGATTGAGATCAGACATATGTTATACAGTTAAAATCTAAACTAACTCCATGACTTCGACAGCTTAGAAATTGTGGGGGTATTTCTGCTACATAGGGAACATCACACAATTTTGACAACTATTAGAACCAATTTTTAATGGATTTTTTTATTACTAGACTTTTTTATTTGGGCTAATAGCATTCTCCTTTCCAAAGGTGTACCTCAGAGCTCCTCTTTCCTGCCTTTGCAGTCCAAGGAGAATAGATGAGAGAGATGTATTTTCCCTCCATCAAAGCAGCAGTAAACACAGATCCTCCAGTTTGCCCCACAGTTCTGTGCTGCATATTTTATACATCTCTCTCCCAAATCTCAGCAGAGAATAGAGGAAGTGTAGGCCATGCAGTGGAGTTCTAAACTGTGGATGAGAAGGAAGATTTATCCTTGTCTGAGACACTGTGAGTGATGCCAAATTTAACAATGATTTCAGGATGGGTGAGGCTGGTGCCTCCCTCTCTCCCAAGTGCAAAGGATATTGAGTATTGGCATTCTTTGCCACTTCTGATTATTTCTATTTAACACATGAAGCAAATCTGGATAGTTCTTTTTTATTTTTCATCTGTAGGAGAGAGAGTCTTTTTTAAATTTGAACAAGGTTTCATTGTTTAGTAGATTGAGTGAAACATTTATCACAAACGCATTTGTGTCATGAAAAAACTCAATTTAAAACTAAAAACCTAATATGCCTGAGGGTGTAGCAGAGAGCAGTTCTCCCTGATGTTTGGGGACCAGGTTATAGGGATGGGTCTTACAGGAATTGCTCTGTATGAGCATCGTGGAAATGAAATGGAATGAAGAAAAAGTGGTTCGAGGAAGGTGTGTTTTGGCAGGAGAGGAGGGGGATGAGGGTGAGAAGGAATAGGTAGGAGGCAATGAAACCTGCCAAAGTAGCAAAAGACAAAGTTTTTCAGCTGAGCAGAAGAAATGCCTTGTTAGCAGAGGATGAGCAGAGCACCTGGCAGCACAAACAGTGATTGGGGCTGGCAGCCACGGGAAAAATCCCTGAGCCAGAGAGCAGGAGGAGGGTAACCTGGCAGGGAAAGCCAAAGGGCAGCTTGGGTGGCTGAACTCCTGCACAGTCCACGTGGCTGGGGAGGCTGGTTATGCTGAAGCTCCCATTTGAACTTTTATCTTTGCTTTTATTAGTGCAATGCAATCTCTCAAATAACATTTTCATATCTCTGTGTGCCTATATATTTAGATATATGCACATTTATTTCCTCCTAACTAATTTCCAAAGGGGAAAAAAGTAGTATTTTTTTTTCAATTTACAGAAAGGATTTATAATATTAAAATGGGAACTTGCAAAATAAGTTTGAAATCAATGCATCTTTAGACCCTTCTGAATAAAACAGAGGACATCCTCCCTGTACAGCTCCTGGTCTTATGCAATACTGTAAAGTTACTGTGCAGTGAGGGAATTCAACTTTCACAGTGTCACTTCCCACCATCAATAGTCCTAAATATTGAGTGGTTTATTTATAATTCCAGCATTAATCCTGATATGAAAGCAACACGGTACTGTACATCAAAATCCCAAGGGGTGGAAATCAAAGAAATTTTTCATGGAACCAGGAAGCATTTGATATGACAGATACTTCATAAAATTAGAGAAGCCCTATCATTTAAAAGATGAATGGCACAGAGTTGTAACTGCCCTGCTGTGCTTTGCATTCTGTCTGCTGATATCTAGCATTTCAAGTGTATATATCACCGACCTCCTTATCTGTACTTTGCAATCTCTTTTAGTTTTTTTTTTTGGTGTTGTTACAAAGTTTTTGCTGATCCCTCAGCTTTAAATTTAGTTTTGGAAGTGTTTGGTGGTTAATTTAAAGTATGCTTAAGGTAACGTTTAAGCTTAAATTGCTGTTTTGGGATTTCTGGGGAATGGGGGAGGAAAACTTTATTTTATATACTGTCTCTTCCTCCAAGAACACCAGGGAAAACAGATCTCTGGTACAAGCCACACACATGACAAGAAAAGATACTGTGTTTTTCTCAGTAATTTATCACCTTCTGTATGATGGAAAGCCTAGTTTTCCAAAAGAAATATCAGGGAGAAAAAAACACCCTGAAACAAACTCCTATTCAATACAGCTGAGAAACTCAATGACTCAAACCCAAACTTATTTCTTGTATTTCTGATGGACCTTGGTCTACTAGTTACAAATTCTAATGGGGATGCTAAGCTATGATCCTGCTGTGTAATTACTGCCTGGCTTGTGGTGGGTTTGGGGAGAAAGTTGTTATTCCATGAAAAATATGTTTAGACATTTCATAACACATCTCAAATGAACACCATTTTCTAGTGTGTTTTCAACCAAGCAAAATGTGATATCTCATCGTGACTGTAACAGAGAACCATATTTTTAAACAGATGTCATTTTTCTTATGATTACTGTATTCCATTATGAATCACCTCTGTTGGAAGGGGAAAAAAATCATATCTAAATGTACAAAACCTTATACCTGAAATACACTGTGTTCTGGAAACAGCAATAATAGCACACAGGAGTTCTCCTCCTGTGTCAGCCTCAAATGCCGGGAGCTCTTCAGAGAAGAAAAGTTGAGGTCTTAGAAGATATCATGAGGTATTCATATTTTTATATGAAAACCAGCATATTACAATACCAACAAAGCCTTTCAGTATAAACAAACATCAAACCAAGCATATTACAATACCAACAAAGCCTTTCAGTATCAACAAACATAATTGATAACATTGGGTATCAAATGATCTATAAAGTACTTTACTTCATATAAGATGGCTGTGGAGGTTTAATATCCAGGAGAAAGTTGCTATAAAATGCCATAATGTTGCACATAAGAGAGCTGCTAATTAGAATTGTCAATCAGAGATTGATCACCGCCTCATAAACTGCCGAAGATGTTGTGCATCCAAGCAATTGTGTTATCTTAAGGGGACAAGAAACTGCAGCTTTCAGCTCGGAGCTGTCAGCAGGATTTCATGGAGTGAAGGTCTGCTCTATCCCTGCAGTCTGTTGAGCAGCCTCGCAGAGAACACCTAGAGCAGCCTGAGCTTCACAGCCTGCTGGCAGAAAGGAGTGCTGTGCTGTATTGGGATATATTTATAGTCTTGTACTTTATTAATATAGAAAAATAAATTGTAGTATCATGTTCACTCACCCATTTTCTTCTTTTGTATATCAATACATAAAGGGAGACAGCTCCACTTGGAGCTTTGAGGCCCCTAACACAAGCAGGTTGTGGACCTGCTGAAGGGGGTCCAGAGAAGAACAAGGAAGATGCTCCAAGAGCTGGAGCCCCTCTGCTATGGAGACAAGCAGAGGGGGGGCGGTGTTCAGCCTGTAAAGAAAAGGCTCCAGAGAAGCCTGTAGAGCCCTTTCCCATACCTAGAGGGGCTCCAGGAGAGCTGGAGAGGGACTTTGGACAAGGACATGGAGTGACAGGACAAGGGGGAAATGTCTTCAGGTAGGAGGGCAGGTTTAGACTAGATATTGTGAAGAAAACTTCTTCCCTGGGAGGGTGCTGAGGCCCTGGCACAGGTTGCCCAGAGAAGCTGTGGCTGCCCCATCCCTGGAAGTGTCCAAGGCCAAGTTGGATGGGGTTTGGAGCAACCTGGGCTAGTGGGAGGTGGCCTTTGTGTATTTTTCATGCTGTGCATTGGGAAGGAATTGTACCTTCTGTAGCTGCACACCAAGAGGTGATTGTAAAGCATTCCAATATAATGAAGGATCAAAGGAATATGCTGTACTAAAAGTATTGATAAAGATCTATAGGAAGTAGAGTGTAAAGCAAGTTGGTAGCTGCTGCTTTCAGGATAAATTGAAGACTAATCTCTTTGTAGATGAACAGGAGCCTGATATTAAAGTGCTCTTTCTTTTAGAATTCTCAGTATATCTGTTTCTATCGATACACATTGCGTTCCCAGTGTAGGAAAGTGTCTCCTCAACCTTCAGATATCCAAAAAGAGGTTGGTTAGTTTGCTGTAAGAAGCTTGGGATGGCAATGCCATGTAGCTACTGAAGGGTATAAAATTTCAAATAACCATGTCCTAAGTATTTGTATTTCTCCCCATGATAATCTGCCATCAATCAAAATACCTTTAGAGAATCTGAAAAGAAGCAATTCCAGGAGAATAAACTTTTATTTCTCCAGAAACGCCTGGTGTGGTAAGTTAGTGTCAGCCCTGCTAAAGGGGAAAAAGGTGAGATCAGGGGTGGAGTTTGGTGGGAAATAAATCAATATAATGACTCTACCTTAAACTTGTGCAGGATTGGGGAGCACTTCTGCATCTAAGAAAGGCAGGATCAGCCTAATGTCTATGAATTACAATGGTGGAATATTGTGTGAAAGTTGACTATTTTGGGATCTGAGGGTTGCAGAGTAATTTAGGTGGGAAGGGGCCCCAGGAGGTTTTGGGTCAGATTTCCTGTTCCAGGAAAGTCAACTCTGGGGTCTGACCCTCTTGCCAGGTGCTTGATCCATTTGGATCCTGCAAGCCTATGAGCCTGGAGATGAGCAAGTTGCTTTCCCTGCTTGACTGATATCATGAGGGGAAAAGTTTTTTCTTAATAACTGCTCTGAATCACTCTTCCTTAGTTTTGGAAGATTACAGTGATAAATGAAAAGGTGATGGTGATAGTGAGTCAGTCATGGCCAAAAGTAAAATTACCTTAGAATATTGTTTTGCAGATAGATAACAAAGCTCATCCAGATCCCAGATTTATTTTATGGCTGTTGTGAATAGCCATGGGAAATAACATCTTGTACTTAAGGCCCATATGCAATGTTTTGCAAAGCAATTCTCAAACAGTAAGTGCTAGGAAGGTTAATTTAATACAGAATTAACAAAGAGACTCTATAACTCATCCTCCTTAATGTTAATCATTCAAAACATCTTTACTTGCTAACTGACTACTGTCAATTATCATCTCTTAGAGATGCTGAATAGGTAATCTCTTGTATACTGATTCTTGTCAGTATTTTATAAAACAGTCAGCATCTCATTCAGAAAGCTCAAATTCGGAAAGAACAAAAAGCCCTGTTAGAACAGATGGTTTCTGTGATTGACGCCCTAATGCACAGTTTCAACTCTGTCTAGTCACTTTAACAGGGAAGTGTTTTAAGGATTCACCAGTTGGCTTGTCAAATTAGCATCAGGGACCAGTTTGGCTGTAAAATCACAGGCATAAATCATTTGGTGACCTGAGGGTGGATGAAGCATTAACTAAAAGGAAACTTTTGACTTGAAGAAAAGCCCTTTCTGTGTTCTGATAAGATGGCTGAGCAGAGAGTTGACCAGTTGGAGCTGACCACTTTTGTGTGGGGTCTGTGTCCTTCTATGCTGAAGTTGTGGAGGTGCCTACTGCTCTACCATGAAATAGTGGCAAAGCCAAAAGGTATTTGCGATGTCCCATTACCAGCTACTCCTGAGATTTTGACTCTAGAGCATCATTAATTTGGGGCTGTTCAGAAAACCAAGTTTACAGGACCTGTCAGTGGTGGGGTAACATCTTGTAGACAAGTATGTGTAGCTGATTAACTCTAACAAACATCAGAGCCTTTGTGCTGCCTCCATCACTTCATTCTCAGGAAATGTGACTTCCAAATAATAAGTGTTTGATTTAGGTCAAATTCTCTTTAGGTATTTGTGTTGCATAGAAAGTCTTCAGCTATGAGGGGGTTGAGGGAAGAAGTGGCAAACCAGCTCCTTCAGTTCACTGAAAAATGAATAGTGCCAGAAGATTCCTCTGAACAGAATAAGACCTCTAAGAAATCCTGCTTCTTAGGAGATGTGACTCTCCAATTCCTCCTTAATTTTGCAGACAATATTTTTATGCCAATACTTCATGACTGAAATGAGAAAGAGAGCACTGGAAACTGGAGAGAAAAATAAATGTAGAGGACAAGAGCAAGGAAGTAGGGGTAGAGTAAAAAAGAGAAGCAGTAACTAAATAACAGGGGAAGGGGAGAAGGGGAAAAAAATGGTATTTCAAGAGATGGAAGATAAGGGGATGAGTAGGAGGTGGCAAGTTCAAAACAAACAAGCTCTGAAATGTGGGGGTAAGCTCTGAAACTCTTACCACAGGATGCTGGGGAAAATTGTACTCTCTGCTTTTTCACAGTCAGTATTCCTTCCATATGCTGTACATGTTCAGCTTAGATGTCTTTACCAGAGAGGAGCAAATAAAAAGGCACAGTAAAGAGACTTGAAGTTCAGGTAGAATCGAGACCCTTTCATTGACAACAAATCCCCTGTGGGTATCTTAGTACTTGGAAAGCATGTTTGGTGGGTGCTGGGTCTCTGGGGTGGGGAGGGAGGGGCTTTGGGTTTTTCCTGCTGTTGGGGTTGGGATGTGGGATCTGGCTCTCTGTGGCTCCTGTGTCAGGAAAGAAAAACAGGCTGGCAGAAAAGCACAGTCCGTGCATGTTGCAAAGGAAACACAGACCCTAAAAAGCAGAATGCAAACAGAGCCAGAAGACTTCCTAATGGTTAATATATCCATTTCCCTTTGCCCTTCTGATGGCAGTCGACTTCCCTGGCTGTCAGGCTGTCCCCTTCCTCCCCATAAGGGGCTTTCCACTTGCCTCCTTCTTTATGACTTTGCTGAAACCCATCCATAAGACACTGCTGTCCTTATGGCTCCCCAGGCAGGTATTATCCCTCACCACTCACTATTCAGGCTTATGCTGTGCTCAAGCATGGTTTTTGCTAATCTCCCTCACCCTGAGGAATTCTTAATATTTATCTAGAGCATATGCAAGGATTTCTTTGGAAAGGTGAGCGTGAGGTACATCTCTGAATTACACATGGTGTTCAAATGAGTTTTGAGCTGCACAACTGAGCTGTTTGAAATGGTCATTTGAGAGGAGAGGAACTTGTCAAATTGCAGTTTGCTTGGTGCCATAAGGCTGTGCTGGTGGGATTTACCTCAGTGCAGGTCCAGCGTCACATCCTCACCAGGATGAGCAGGAAACTGGATCCTTCCTCATTCCCCTGCCGATTGTGTTTGATTGACCCACTGCAGTGGTGGAAGGTACAGGACAGTGCATGGCACAGCCTTTGTTAGGGTGGAGAGGACTCAGTCTGTGACTTTGTAAAGCATGGTTTTGTTTTTCCCCTGGTAGCAGACCAGTTTCCCTTTTATGTATCCTTTATTAAGGAAAACACTGTGGTCTCAGTGCTTTTTTGTGGACTTTCACAGGTGTGCAAGGGTTCACCTTGCAAGTGATGGCCAAGCCTTCTTCTAAACCTGATCAATTTTTTGTTTGGCAAACTATTGAAGGTAAATGAACATATTGCATATAAATTTCAAAAGTATCCTTGCTTTGCAAAATGTCATCTCTGCTTAGACTAATTTTGCATCTCTGTTAGAAATACACTGCTCCAAATACAATGAAATGTATTCCAAAGATCCATAACTAAAATGCAATCAAAATGGAGAGATTATATATGCCTATAAAACAGAAATACTTTTATTTTCCTCTCAAAGATGATTTTTCATAATTTAATATATATGGAATATAATGATAAACTGGATGTTTAATTTCAAATCTACAGGGATAAAACCCCACACAGTGTTAAAGTGAATAATTTGTGTAAGTTTTCAGTTTGTAATCCTTTCTAACAACTTCTTGGAACCAGCCTTGAATCACAGACACAGCTTTATCACCCATTGCATAAGGGAATTAAGTCAGTTTTATTGAGAGTATAGGAGACTATTTACATCTGACAAAATTACAAGGTAATAAATACAAGTAATGTCAAAGTTTAACTACCCAAACCATTGTTAATTACCCATTTCTGGGTGATTATTAGGAAAAAAAAAAGAAATTAAAAAAATTACTGTTTCTCTGCATGAAATGCTTCTAAGAGCCTTGAAGTGAGAATAGTATAAGAGTGCCTCCAAGTGGCACACATCTAAATTCCACTTAAAAAATAAAAAGTTCAAACAGGCTTTAGGATTTAGTTCACAAAACCAAGCTAAACAAATTCTGCTTTCAATTTTTTTTCTTTTTTATCTCTTAGTCCATTTCATTCTTTTCACCATTATGGATGTTTATGTGTACCAGGTAGTGGGACTTGCTATGTGTAACTAAGAAACCACATGAGAAAGGTATTTAATATAAACCAGTGTCCTTAGAGACACATCTTTACCTCCTACATTTGCAGAGGTCATTCTTAGATTAGTTTTAAGGGTTAAATTAAGTTTATTGACACAGCATGTCACAGCATTGGTGTTTCCTGGGAGCTGCTGCCTGGCAGAAATTTTGTTTGCCTTTGCTTTTGTGATGTTTCCTGCTCGGGAATCCCCAGGATCAACACCCTGCCTGGCTTTGTGGGGCTCCTCCACACAAATGAAGTGGAGTGACTCCCAGAAAGGGAAAGATGTATGGATTCATTCAGCTGTGACCTGGTAATGCTGAAAAGACTGGAATTCCTTGTGTGCTCACAGGGAATTTCTGAGGCACAGTGCTGGAAAACCACAGGGAAAGAGAGAAGTGCCTCGTCCTGTGCCCTCGGAGTTCTGGGCTTTGGAAAAACCAAAGGAGCATTTTAATACAAGCCCCTCTTGGTTCTGAAACTCATCAGGATGAGAAGAAAATCTGTTCAAAACATACATAAGAAAAGTACTTTTTTTTCTGCTGTACAGTTGAGGTCTGGAACTGACTGTCTCAGGAGGTCGTGGAGACAGACAGAATCAGCCTGTACAAAAGAGGGTTAGAAAAATCCAGGGATAGCAAGTCCATAAAAATATACTGATGGAAAGGAACGGGCAGAGGTGTCTGCACTAATTCCCTAGTCCAGGAAATGTTGAGGTTGGAGAAGAATGAGAACCATGGCAAGGCATGAAGGCTCTCCCAGCTGGATTAGATGGATCCAGGGGCTCATCTAGTAGGGATTCCTTTTTTTTTTTTCCAGTAAAAGTGATTATACTCCACACATTGAACACAATTTATTACAGAGTGATTTACTTTTTTCCCCCGGCTCTGTACTAGAAAATTAGTAACTGTAGTCCTGAAGTTTTAATCACCAAAGATGAAAATAACACATATATAGGAGACTTTATATGGAATTTAAGAATAACATCAAATTATACATTGGAACAAACCTGCAACTTTCATGAGCTTCATGTGTTCTTTTTCATGCAGGTGTCTTGAAGTTATTGTATCTTTTTTAAGAAGGAGATAACTTGATATCTGGGAGAAAATCACTGCCTAAGAAACCTACTAATTTAAATAATCCTGCATGATTGACAGGTTATAACACCCACAACTAAGATGGAGCTATTTGATGGCAGACTTTACAGTTTACAGATAGATTAAAAGGAAGCAGAGTCCTGCTCCTTGCTTTAGGTTGAGCCAGTATAGCATATATACAGCCTTCCTTTGAATAAGTAGTCTGTTTTTCAGGAGAGAAAACCAGCTGATATACATTTAGGAAATACAGAAAATGAAAATCAATGTGGCACTCGTTGGTTTGAGTTTTTGTAGAGTTCTTTATAAAGACCATAGCATTTAGCAACACCTATTTTTACAAGTTTGTCTACACATTAAAGAGTTGGGACTTGAGTTTAGACATGAAATTAATAACATCAACAATCCAGCCTGGGAAAACACAAGAGCAAATATCTGGTGTTTGCAATGTGCATCGAGATTTCCCTTTGCTCTAAATGAATGCTTGCACCTTTTTTTTTTTTTTTCTGAATGTTTTCTGTGTCAATCTGAAGACTGTTTTTGTTTTGCTTTTCAAAGATAAATCATGTTTAGCTCACTCTGAGATTTAAGCACAAAATACTTTGGATAGTGACTTGCAGTTTGGTAATCCTTGGAATGGCTTTGTTGGAGGAAAGAGCTTTGTCAGAGATCAGTCTGCAGGAAATGGAGATTTAAAAGACTACCTAAAATAGTGGGGAATTTTGGGCAAGCGTATCTGAATAACCTGTCTGAGAAGAAAATGGTAAATGAGAAAAAGTACTTACAGAAGTTTCTGTGATTTTAATATGTAGTTTATGCAGCTGGCACATAATTATGGAAGGGACTTTAAAGAGCATCTAGTTTCTATCCTGTTGCCATGGGCAGGGACACCTTCCACTAGAATAATGTTCCAGACCTTGATCCACAGGAATAACAAAGCAAGTTAAACATGGGTAGACAAAACTGAGTTTGCAGGAGTTGGAGTGTGTGGGAAAAAATGTGTCTCATTTACCAGTGGCATGAAGAGTATTGCCCCAAATTATTTTCACAGGAAAAGTGTTGATAGACTCCTATTTTTGCCGACTGACATTGTCAGTTCTTTTAAAGACTCAAAAGTAGTTTTCCTCTCTTTGGATTTCACTAGTAATTGATTTTTTTCTTGCTTTTTCTAATGAGGGCCCTTTTAATTCTCCCTGACCTGTGATCTGTCAACAAGTAACAAATTACATCATCTTATCAGTATGCAATGTGTTCTGCAGGAATATTTAAGTATATGTGAGGGATGAAACAGCAGCAGCTCAGGTTTGATGCAGCAGAGATTTTGCATGGACAACACTATTTCCCTTCCAAATTGTGAAATAATTTTTCCTTGTATTGCTTCTTCCTCTCAAGACCTCTTGGAGAAGTGTCTGGTGATACCACCCTGTGCTCACCACGCAGTGACAAGGTAGGGAATAGAGCAGAGCCAGGACGGTGACATAGCTGATGGCAGGGACAGCAGTGGTTTGGCATTTTAGTTAAAAACCTTTAAGAACAATGAATCATAAGAGCTTTGGGCCAGGTCCAGCACAGCTGATTTAAGATGATAGGATTTATGCCCCTGTCAGCTCTCGTCTCAGTATGCCTTGGAGGATAAGACTCTTCTGCTGGATTACTGTCTAATTAAAATTACTGCAGAAAGGGAGAGAATCTGTTTCCCCGTGGTTAAAAAACCAAGGGAAGGCAGCCCACCCATGCTCAAGTGTCTGGTTTGGAGCTCTCAGGTTGTGCCCTCCAACCAGCTCCTGTGGAAGAGGGAAGCTCCTGCTGCGTTGCAGACCTGGACCTGTGAAGTAGCCACAGCTCCTTTATTCTGCTCCCTCCCAGTGCCTCTGCATTGCATCGATTTGTTCCACAGTTTTCTTATCATCTCTCAAAGAACAAAAAACAAAGAGTGATTGTTGCACTCCATCTCCAGGCGCTGAGAAGATTACTCCTCTGCCTTTTAAATCTCTTTATTTCAAAAGATTATCTGCTAACTACCCATATCACTGTAATCTCCTCAAAAAGTAATCGTTCAGAAATGCTTTAGAAGGTAACAATTCAGAATTAGGTAACTTTTTAAGATCCTGTCAAACTCAGAACTATATAATGAATATAATTTTTTTTTAAAAAAATTAAGCTTAGGTCATGATTTTGTGAAAGTGTTACTTGTAGCTAGAAAATTATGAACTAGCATTGCCAGCATGATTCAGCAATAGTCAGGAGTGTCACCATTGCCAAAATAGTGACTCAGGCTCTACCAGGCTTTGCAATTAGAGAGGAGATGGACCCATGATTCTGAAATACCTTTTAGAAGTACAATAACTTAAAGGTCAATGGGTTGGAGATGCATTTTTCCCCCCAAGTAAATAGAAATGTAAAGATTAGTTAAAAGTATGAAGATATAGTTAAAAGCATCCTTATAAAAATATTTAATTAATATTTGATGTCTTAAGACACTAGTTTCAGAGACAGGATAAATTGCTTTTCTTCCTGATTTTCTTTGGTTATGTTCTCCCAGACAAAGGGAGAGTCCCCATTTTTTTCTCCCAAAGAAATCTGTCCAGTGACTTAGGTCTATCTCTCCTTGGATTGTCCCTGTTCTTCCATGAAGGTGAGTGAAGGTCACATGGGAGACCCGGCAAGGTCAGCTGCAGTTTGTGCAAAGTTTTGAAGGCGGAACTGAGAGCCAGCCTGGTCAGGTACCTTCTCTCTTTTTCATAGGAATTACTGGTATTTTAAGGACTGCTCAAACCACCTTTCCAGGTTTTGTCTCAGGTTTCCAGGTCTGTAGAAGATGAAAGATTCCAAGAGTAGAACCACGGAATTGTTAAGATTGGAAAAGGTCTCCGAGATCATCAAGTCCAATCATTAACCCCGCAGCAAGTTCAGCACTAAACCATGTCCCCAGGTGCCATTTCCATGTGTATTTTGAACACTTCCAGGGATGGTGACTCCATTGCTTCCCTGAGCAGCCTGTTTGTATTCAGCCCATTCAGAAGACACCTTCCCAAAGGGAAGTCCACTCTTGCAGTTCAGTTAGAGAGTCCCACACATTCTATACCTTCCCATGTTATCTCTAGTCTACCAGTCTGTGACCACCTGCTTGTATTATTTGTGTCTCTATTTATCTGTGTGTGTGTATGTTGGTGAATATCTCTCACAGAGGCACTTTCCTTAAATGATGTCTCCCAAAACCCAGGAGCTTCATCTCTTGAGCTAATTCTCACCCACCAGTGTGGAGGAAGAACTGGTCCTAGTCTGTTGCTATAGCAATTTTCCGAGGTGTGAATGTGGCTTAATAGTGTCATCTTGGAGCACTATAAATCTAAAGTAATGCCTGCCAAACTATTACATTCTGAAAATTCCATATGAAGGAAGTTAATAAAATTTATATGTGTTCAAATGGCATTTATAAGTTGCACATTACCAATGGTGTGCTCAGTCCCATTCCAGTAAAAATCAGTGGCAAAACTCTGGTTGACTTTATGGTGTTCAAGATGAGGCCCAAGATGTATCTGTGCTTAAATGTGCAGTCTTGACAATTGGATGAGGAAAAGATGAAAAACAGTGTTCCTATGGAAAACAAAGCTCCTTGAATGTTTATCAACATGCGTGTTCAAAATATTCCATCATTAAATTATACATCAATAATATTATAAAATAGAAAGGAAGAAAGCAAGTGTCAGCCTGAAATCTTTGATGCATAAACTTGTGCGAGATGATGAAAAGCAAAGCCCAATATAGCTGTCTAATAAAATCTGCTAGGTGTATAAAATATATGTGCCTCTTCTCTACTATATGACTTTGTAATTAACTCTAAATCATTTATTGTTATAATTAACAATGATTAAATAATGGCCTTCAGCAAAATTGTGATATATACTCTGACAGTACTTCTGCAGTTTTTATGTATTAGTGTAGTGAGACCAAAAGGTCAGGAAGGGATTCAAAGATGTGTTCAGCCCATGCCAGTTTTAAGGTTAATGTAAATCACTTCTATTGTTTAGAAATCAATAATATTATGGGCTATTGTTGTGGAACAGGGACAATACTAAGGGCACTGTGCATTAGGCTGCCATGTCCCTGGGGTCTGTTTATAAATAGAGAGCCAAATCAAGCAGAAAGTATGGGAATTAGTTGTTTTTCTCCCTTTTTTGTGCATAGATTTTAAGTAGAAGAGAACTCTGTTGTATTTTTTTCATAGCTAAGGGATACACCTCTTCAGTCTCTTTAGAGTAACAGCTTTATCTGTATGGAACTCAGAGAGTCAACATTCCGTAACTAAGATGCTCCAGTGCTGGTTTTCCTTCTTTATGAAGTTTCTGGCACTCACCAGTCTCCTCCCAGTAGTGCTGGGAAGGTACATCAGGTTATCCTAAGGTACTGTGGGTAGATGGGGGTAGGGATTGGGTGGAATTAATGACTAATTTCTAAACTGTAGCTTTGTGGGTAGAAAAAGTTGTGTTCTTGAACATGCTCAGTCATATGTTTCCATGCAGTAAATATTGGTGTGTCAGCAGCCAAATTTTGCAGATCACAGAACCCTTGGATGGTTTGGGTTGGAAGGGGCCTTAAAAATCATCTAGTTCCAATCCTCTGCGATGGGCGGGGACACCTTCGACTAAAAAATGAAACACTAGTTATTCCAGGAATCCAAACAAAAACAATTTTATCCCTTCCTGTAAATCAGTCTACCCCACACTGCAACTTTATGTTAAACTATCAGAAAACCAACATATTTATTATGTATCAAGGTCATTCTTTATTACAGCAATCCAAGACTTTAAATAAAAAGAGAAATTGAAAGACTGAAATATTCTGAACCGATGCTTTTTAATTATATGAACTTGATCCTGTCTTTTAAAATTATATATCAATGCATCATGGTTACTTTACAGTGTTTGCTTTTCAGGGGGTGGAAATTGAGGACATGATTCTTGTTGCAGTGGAAAATTAATTCAGAAAAGAATGGAACAAGGGAAAGGACAGAAATACTGTGACCACCAGTCCTTCACCAGGGAGGTCCAGGGTCATTTGAGCAATGGTTTCTGCAGTAGAGAAGGAGTAACTTTGTCTCAGAAAACCTTGAAAGATTTTGTATCAATTTCCGCAGGAATTACCTGGCAGGTTGTACGCTTTAGTTCATGCTCTGAAGTTCATATAAATAATGAAGATTTGCTTTCACCTTGTTTTCCCTTCTCATCTTCTTTCTTCCCAGCTAAGCCTCCCTTTGTTTCTCCAGAAAGGATTGGAACTGGTTTCCAGCAATTATTCAGAAGCAAAGCAGTTCAGCATAGCAAAGTTAAAGCTATAAAAATAACAGTACAGACAGGGAAAAAATATTGCATGATGGATTCTGTGTTTTAGCATTAATCACAGTATTGATTTTAACAGGGATGACTTCTCAGCATAGTGACTGCAGCTGCTTTTTTCCTCTTTATTTTACTGTGCCCAATGAGTTTCTGTCCGATGTCCAGTGTAGAACCATCCCCCGGAGAGAACACTTTCAGAAATACTTCCAGTTTTTTTGCTTAGTAAAATAATTACTTGAAGAGATTAGACCCAATAACTGTGGTTGAGTCATCTCGTCTTCTTATTGGATTATTATGCAAAGTTAAGAGGTAGCCAATTCAGGTTATGTACATCCAAGAGGTCTGTTGCAATGCATGCCCATCAGCTGTAGATTATTTCAGTTCAAATAATGTGGGAAATAAAGGTCTTGCAGGAAAATATTGGGTTGTGGCATAGAAGCTCTGCAGAAGTGAGTAAAGTGCTCAGGGAAAGTAATGCACCAATTGGGCTGAAGGTGGGACTAATATCTGGGGACAGTGACCTGAATAAATAATTTTTTGTGATTAAAAATCACAGGTGGGGAGATACTTGTTTGGTTGGGGTTTTTTCGTGGTTGGTTGTTTGTTTTGTGGGGTTTGGGGTTTCTTTGTTTTTTTGTTTTGGGTAGGGTTTTTTCTTCAATGAATTTAATGTTGTCTTTCTGACTCATGTCAATATCACAACACAATCACATATCACAACATTTCTCCTCTTTGCTGTCCTGTCCATCTGCCCCAGGCTGTTTCCATTAAAAGGAGAAATACTTTTCTTGCTCTCAATGGCAAAGTCACTTTTCTGTTCATTCATGATCCTTGTTAAAACCTCTTTTTTTCAACATTTTTTTGGAAGCTCTTTCTAGGAAATGTCACAGTCTCAATTACTATTGACTTCAGTGGTGCTGCTCAGAAATTAGATTGCTCAGAATCTTTATCCTTGAGCTAGAGCTGAATAATCAGATACTTCTCTTGGAAGGTTTAGGTGCATCTTCACTTCTAGCCCTTGATGTTTCATTCCCTGCCCCCTGTTGCTTTGGGGAAACACAGATATTTTGCTGTTTGGCAAATCCCTTGGGGTTGGGTGTCACAAATCTGATGCCAAGGGATGGGGGATGCAGGACGTGGTTCTTTTGGTGGCAGTGCCAGCTTGAACTGAGTGCAAGGTATGGTATTGTGGGCACAAGAGATTGCTGTGAAAATGTGTTTTGTTGATGTGCAAAAAACCTCTTAAACCCCCCCAAAAAGAGCAGGTAACAAACTGGGAACTGGGGGAGCTGAGGGGGTACACATAGCCATGCTGGGTCCAACAGTGAGCTCTGGGACAGCTGGCTCGTATTCAAATGTTTTTATCTCTATATTTCCTATAAAAGATGACCGTGAAAGTGGTAGTTCTTCATACATAAACAACTAAACTTTCAAGTTCTTTACTATAGGAACAACCACAACTGACTTCAGCACAGTGTATTTTATCATTATTAAGGCTGCCCATCTTTGTTAGTTCTTCTGCTGCCTAATCACCATTCTAAATATTTCTGCAAATGTGTCTTGGCTTCCCTGAACTGGCACTTTAACCTCTGGAAACCCATTTTTCTTGAACTAATGTGCAATTCTCATTCAATGAAGGGTGGCTGGGCTTGACTTTGTAACCTCTTGAATGCAGTAAAATTGTTAGAGTAATGCTTAATGACACACAGGGCTGAAAATATATTTTAAGATTTGCAGGGCTGTTACTTTCTCAATTTCAAATTTATCAGACAATTAAAATAATTAAATATTCAGTCTCCATTTAACTTAACAGAGAGGTTGGGCCTACTTAACAGACTTTATTAGGCTCACGGGTCAAAATTAATTTGTTAAAACTACTTAATGGAAGAGATATTGCCCTGTAATACATCTATTTAATGCTGGTCTACAAAGAAGCCACATACCGGATTTCTAATTC
Organism: Campylorhamphus procurvoides; assembly: GCA_013396655.1. Classification (NCBI taxonomy): domain Eukaryota; kingdom Metazoa; phylum Chordata; class Aves; order Passeriformes; family Dendrocolaptidae; genus Campylorhamphus; species Campylorhamphus procurvoides. The sequence continues at coordinate 1,915,024 of WBMV01006647.1, read as the reverse complement.
AATGCTCACCAGTCTTTAGAACATTGTTTCAATCCATTTTACTGAGTAAATTTGACTGTGGTGAAATCAAATAACAAAGACAAATTAGTTGCATCTTCTGTTAATCATCGATTATAAATTAGACATGCTAGCTCCACTGAAATGTCTCTGAGGGTGTGAATATTAGAGCTAATTGTTTAATTTGGAAAAGAGCTAGAAAGTTTGTTTCCATTTGTACTGGTTGTAATCCTTTGAGATTAACATGTTTAGACTGTCTCTTTACTCCTTAAGTGACAGTGTCTTCCAAATGCTCGCTGATTTAGATGGACCACTGTTTAGAGAGGAACTGGTGCCTGAACAGCCAGAGCATTTGTTTCACTCTCCTGTTGACTCTCATTTATTGGTGTGTTTTCCATGCTCACACTTCTTGCATAGAAAGATTATATGGTTTATCAATATCTGTAGACCTACTTAATAGGACCTGATTCAAGTAACTAAGTACAAGCCTAAGTCCAATCAAGTCAAACATATTAAAATTAAGCTTTTGCTTGAGAAGTTTCCTAAGAAAGCGGAATGAGTAACGAACCATCAACCAACAGAAAAATGTTTAAGCTTAAATACTGCTTAAAGATATTAAAGTAATTTATTTCAGCCACTTTAAAAGTTCTGCATAGGAAAATGATCTTTTAATTTTGTGTCACTACAATGCTGGATATATAATGGAAATCAGGTTCTTGGCTGATAGGCCTGGGTGCTACTGTGTTATAAATTTAAATATACACTTTAGACATAGATTATATATATAATAAAGAATTTATTCATAATTTATATAAATGTTTCAATTATTATAGTAATTTATGAACAATACTTATAGTTTTATAATAGTTTATGTTAAGTTTTATATTAATCTTTTGTAAATGATATATATATTTTTTAAATAATTGTTATAACAGTTTTAAACTCTTTTAGATTTGATATAGTTGCTCCTTCAAAGCCTTTACTCTTCCTCCAATCTGTTCATTAATAATGTAAGGCAATAGGGCTCTTATAAACACTGCTGGATGCATGCTGAGCATTCATTCATATTGTCAGGATAGTCAGCTGTGGAAATAAAGCCTGCACAAGTTTTAATGCAAAGATTTGGTGGTGACTTTGTTGACTCAAGAGCTCAGCCAGGGAAAGCAGAGAGAGATGTGCATCAAAATGAGGGAAAGCTCCGATTCAGGGGTGAACTCACAGCACAGACCTTTCCCTTAGCACTTGATATGAGAAAATTCTCCGAGGAATGTTGTGAAGAGCAGTTAGCTCTGTGAATCCCAGAGGAACAGTGTAAAAATAAAAATAATATAAGTGGAGCTCAGAAAGGAGAACAGGCAGCAGCGAGAATCAAGAATATTATTTAAATGAACTTTACCCTTTGGTAAATAGCAAAGTTTTCCCCTTTCCCTCTGCTATTTATGGCAGAGTTTAGATGAGTGTGTGCTGTAGGTCGATATGTTGTCTGAGTGTGTCTTCTGCCAAGCAGCATCACTTCTAACTTTTGACAAGAAGCATCTCTATAAATGCCATACATCCTCTAAACAGCTGTATAAATAGGACAAAGAACATTTGGAGCCCCATTTATTCCCACGAATAGCTGGAGGCACCTGCCACCCATTAAACCTGGGGAAGGGGCTTTGTTCCTTCTGTGAAATGCAACAAACCAGTGGATTTTACTGAAGCAACGAATTCTGTTAATTTGGTTGACAGAACATTTAAGATTTTTTCTTTCCAGTGATTTTTCTGTTCTCAAAATACAGCTTCAGTTTTACAGGTGCATCTTACTCTCAGCCTGTAGCATGGAGGAAGGTGTTGAAGCTGATGAAATGTGTTTTTGGTGAGTTCTGTGTGTTTTCACAGAGCAAAGGAGGGGGAACAGGAGCTCAGTGAGAGCAGTGTGGCTGGAGCAGGTGAGGCAGAGCCAGGGAAGCAGGAGCTGCAGGGGACAGCAGGGCCAGTGCAATCAATAGCCTTCTCCAAAAAGTGCTGATATGGAGGTTTCTATGCAGAAGGCATTTAAGGGAATTATTGAAATGCTTTCCTGCTTTCAGCAGATGCTTAAACTCAGAGTCAAGTGAGTACATGTTTAACTCTATGCACAGATGCTTTCCTGGGCTGGTGCCTAAACCTGAGGGGAAAAGGAATTAAACAGTGCTTCAAATGGCAAGAAATACTGTCTTAGAGAAATCAATATAATCACTGGAATAATCTCCCCAGAGAAGTGGTGGATTCCCCAATGCTGGACACTTTTAAGATTCTTCTGGACAGGATGTTGGGCCATGTCTAGAACGTGTCTTTGCCAAGAGAGGTTGGACCAGATGATCCCTGAGGTCCCTTCCAACCTGGTATTCTATGATTTATCTTGCCATTTCAAATTAGTATAATGACCAGAATGAACAAGCAAGTTTAGAAAGTGTAACGTATCAATGCCATGATGAATTGGACAGGCTTCAGAAAATCTGGTCAGCCTTCCTGGTGATTTATGAATGTCAGAGGCCTAATAACTGAAAGAAATTGGTTGAATCTTTCTGTCTCACTGATCATGTTTGCTGTGCTTTGTGGTTTAAAATAACCCCTGTGAGTATTTTTATCAGTATTATAAAACATTGAGCTAAACGTAGAGATAAATCTATGCTGATGTAATTTGCCTCCACTTCTGACTGCTTTCCACGTGAGCTTCTCCAACCGAAAATCCCATAAAGACTTCCTTCCAGACTAAATAAATATGTTTTCTTTTGTATCACATTGATTTTTTCTTAATGGTATCCTTCTTGAAATGTACATTTCCCTTTCATATTCCAATCACCTCTAACAGCTGCAAAAATATATTTATAAAGCAACTCTACATGATATAAAAAAAAGTAACATGTAAATTATATTCAACGTACCGTGCCATATACTGTAATGGAGTACAAAACATGTGATCCAGAACTTAAGCTAAGTTATCTATTTATAAACCTTGAGAATTTGGGAATGTGTTTTGGGGGGTTTGTTTTGTTTTTTTTTGTTTCTTTTTGGTTGGTTGGTTGTTTTTTTTCTTTTCATTTGAATTTAGCATAAGGGAAGGGTTGCTTAGGGTCATTTTACCCCGTTGTAAAAATAGAATAGTTAATAGTTGTCTGTTTAGATTGGAAAATGCCACTACAGTAGTGCTGAAAATCAAAATGAAAATTACTTAATTGCAGCTGTGAGATGTTTTAGACTTTATAATATAGATGCTGCAAAATCAACACCAAAATGATAGTTAAATCTGATTACATTGTGCCTTCTTTCTTACTACTTAGATTTTTGAGGATTTAACAGCGCTTGTATGAATTTTTAAATACTCCCAATAACTTGATATGCTCTGTCACAGTGGCACTGAGATTACTTCTATAGCCTCATGAAGACTGGCCTCGTACAATAATGCCACAGCATGAGAGGTCTCCATAAGACATGTTATTTTCATTTTTCTGCTCAAAGTTTAAGCTGATCCCCCTCCCTCCTCAGTAAATTAGACACAAAGCCTTCAGGAAATCAAACTGAATAATCAAACACTTAATAAAAAATGCATCATGGTACGTCAGCCTCTGTTATCAACATGAAGAAAAAGCAGTATGAAAATGCTCAGACATAATGATTTTCATGAATATAAACATTAATGCTAACTTCAACCTCATTGTACTTTGGAGATGTTTAAACCCTTTTACCAGATTAAGTTTTCTTCAAACCTTTCTGACAAAGAGTACTTTGCAAAAAAACACACGAGTTGATAAATGATTATGAAGGAGCAGATTATGAATATGGAGTGAAATTAGGTCATGTCAAAGATATCTGGTTCCTGCACACTTGTAAATATTTATCACAATCCCATCACTGTCATTGGTGGGTCCCACTGAACAAGGTGACTCCAGATATTCCTTCCCCATTTGTAATTCTTCGTTTTCAAACAGGTAAAAGAGTAAAACACAATCTTGCAAAAGGCTTTTTTACTTTTCAGTAGAAGAGCCTTTCTGGGTTTTTTCTGGAAAGGAAGAGAAGGCAACTGCATTTATGGTTTTAGGTGATGACTTATTGGAAAACAAACAAGAAAACTCCAAACAAACAAAAACCGAAACCAACCTTCCCCCCCAATATTCAACTTACTTTGGCAATGAAAAAGGGAACATAAGTAATTGAAGAAGTAGTTGTTGTATCTAATCATAGAAATTTCACAAATGCTAAATGTGAATAACAGATTGTTATATGGAGGAGATACCTCCTTAAGGTATCTCTCTTCAGTTTACTTTAAGGTTTTGACTGTAATTCCCATTATTTTGGATTGTTTATAAAAGAACTGCAACCTTATCCAATATATAGCACATATTTATATGAATAATTTAGATACACATTTACAGCATTAAATTTACAGAACAGAGTCACATGAGCAACAACAACTTTCTCTTTATATTTGCAAAGAAAATATTGCGGGTTTATAATATTTGCTTTCTATGTAATAATCTATTGAAGCACAAACTGTTTGCTGTCCTTATCAGGAAATGTCTAAAAATGTTTCTAACAGAAGAAACCATGACGATGTTTTGGGACAGTGTGAGAAATCACTATGGAATGAATAGATTTTTATATTCTGTACATGACATTTACATCCAGCCCATCCCATGGTGGCCTTAGCCTTTACTGACCTGTGGATAAAAACTGAAACAAGTAATTTTAATTTGCTTTTTCATTTCTGATATAGAATGATCATGGCCAACCTTAAAAAAGCCCCAAGAAACCCTCATGTATGGCCATGTGCTCGAAGGTCACTTTCCTCCTTAATATAAGGTTTAATTTTCCAATGTTTAGTCAAGCCAATTTCTCATGGACGCTTACTCCTAGTGAGGATCTAGTGAGGGAATGTGCCCACGTATAATACTCAGTCTTGCATTAACTTTAATGCAGTGTTTTATAGCACAGGTTTTTTACAGGATATAGTTTAGTTAATGTGATAAAACATTAAGTTAATGCTCTGCTCCTCAGAATTTATTTTGCAACTGTTTTTTGTTCAAAATTAAAAAAAATAACAAAAAAAGTCTCTTTAGTGGGACAAAGTCACTTGAAACTTGATGCGCCTGGCTTGGCAAACACATTTAAGATGGCCAAATATCAGTGGCCATCAAATGGCTGGTGGTAAATGTTGCTTGGAAAATACTTGTTTTACAAGGAAAAAGAACAGTACAAGCATAAAAGTTGCTTTCTAATACATTGTTTGTTGTACCTGGCAGCACTTTGATGTCTGTCAAGCAACCCATTATAACAGTAACAGCAAAGACAACGTGAAGTGAACAAGTTCACCATTAAAGTACTAATAAAGTTCCTCTATATTCATTAATGTACCTTGTAATAGACCTGTTAGAAGACAATTTGTTCTTTCTTTCATGCAAATAGTTCTATTAATGGAGCAAAGAGAGTGGTGACAATTTAAAAGGTACACTAAAACACTCTGATGAATATATGGGCTGAGTGGTGTTCCTGTGGCTGGAATACTGAGGGAAAATAGAACTAATGTTCTTGGTATTGCTGTTGTTATGACTCAGTTGAGCCCTTGGTCGGGATTGGTTTAGGTATTTAGCAAAATAAACTTACATTGCCAGCAAAATACTTTCCACTGTTACTGTAGGGGTAAGCAAATAATTTGAGGATTAATACAGAATCAAATACACAGTGCAAATGTGTCTTCATTTCATTCAGTTCAATAAATTTGTACCAGTGTGGAACAGTAGGTATTGACACACCTTTTGTTGTTGATTCAGGATGGTTCACCACATATTTCATATTTTCTAGTCATGTAACTTAGATATTTCAGCAATCCAAAGCTAGAGCCTGAATAGGCTGTGTAGGAGAGACAGGTGTCTGCAGATAGTGACTGAAAACACCACCATGAGACACCAGAAGTTCAAGTTGCAGGTTTCAGAAGCACAATAATTGACAGGGAATATTTCCAGTCTCCAACCCAGCAGATCATTGAGGCTATTACTTATCTTTGAATATAATTTGGAAGTAGTCATTCTGAGTCTCCCCATTGTGAATTTATTAGTTGTGAAAAGGAAGCTTATTGGAGAAGTTCTATCTGTGTTTTACAGCTTAACATATACCCTATTCTGGAAAGGGATTTGTATGCATAATGTTAAACTCATCAGATTTAATAGAACTATTTGTACACTTAAAATTCAGCACTGGCTTTATTATCTAGCTAAATCAGGATTAAATAAATCAAAGTCTAAATTCTTACTGACTGTAGGTAAGTTTGGATCAGGAACCACACTGTCGTCACCTCTCAAACTTCTTGAAAGGTTTTAAGAATATCACTGAACATAAAAATGAAATGAGAATAACTTCATGGTGCTCTTAGTGCTACTGTTAGATCTTTTGTGAATCATCAGCTCATGAGAATAGGCCATTACAGGAAGGAACCTTTCAGAGCTAAAGCTTGCAAGCTGTGATAGAGTGTACAGGCTGATAACAGAAACCTGCAAAAAAGAGTTGTGCAAGAACCTAAAGCGTTTTCCTCTGGGATTTCCTTTCCAGGGATAAATACAGAAGTGCTGGTGGCTCTCTGGAGGAGCTGCATCAGCTCCTTGTTCTCTGAATGGCCTCGATGCAGCCTCAGGAATTGCCATGGAAATTTAGCACTCAGTGATCTCAAACTACCCAGAGAAATAAACCCCTCAACTTTGCAGTATTTCCCATCATTTTTATGTAATTTTCCTTTTTGAAGCATGAAGGGCAATCTGGAACAGTTTTCTTCCAGGAAAGAAGAAACTTGCTTCTTTCAGGAAGCAAGTCCTTCTCTGAGGGCTGGACTTTTCCTCTGCATTTACACTTCAGGGATGTGTTTAGAGTCACAGTGGCACCTTTCCTCCCCCAGCCCATGTTAGAATATCAGACAAGCTACTAAGTAAAAGCAAACAAGCTTTTTAGCTTTTTTATAATTATTAGCCTTTTTGCCCTAGAAAGAAAAGCCCTATGGAGATATTGTCACTTTCTATTATATCTGATGGTTCTTGGAGTGATTTTTTGTAGACTCCTATTACAAGTTCATAGTGTCCTATTGATTTTGTTTCTCTTAAGGGCTTTCCCACCAAAAGATTGTATATAATATAAAGGACAATAAAAGAAATTGCTAAGCAGTAAGGATTATTATTCTCTGTGCTTACTGCTGTACCAACTATATGAAAAAAAACAGAAAAAAAAAGAAAAAAAGCTGAGGCAGTGTACTTATGACTCCTGGGATTTGTAGTATTTCCTCTGTAAATGTATGATGACCTCCAACTGTCTGAGATGGTAAAATCAATAATAAGAAATCCACCCCCCGTTTATTACACTGAAATTGTTATGCAGGATATATATTAAGGGAATGTTTCATCTGCAGTGTACTGCATCATGTTACATATCTGGACTTTTTTGAAGGCACCTATCATATCTGTGTGGATATTATATTACTCTGGCATAATAGCATTGCACTGGCAATCCAAATTCCATATTTTTTCTTCTTACAGGCTATATTTATGGCCAAAATAGCCACAATTTTCCTCACATAAAATATGAAGTGTAATCTAATCTTTCTCTTCCTGACAGAACAGCATTGTAATTCTGATCTTTCTCTTCCTGACAGGAGGGTATCGTAATTCTATTCAGGCTTCAGCCATTCTTTAAAAAGATTAATGATGGAATTTTGGGAAAAAAAATATAATAGTTTTTAAATATAAAACTGATCAATGTTTTCTCAGTTATGAAAGCAATTGTGCCGTTCTAACAAGTATTACTGTCACTCTTTTTAGTTGTGTAAGTAATCCTTACTCAAGTATCTTGTTGGATGTGAATTAGCACCTGTCATGGATGTAGAGAAGATGGGTTTGTGTTTCCTTTGCAACAAGTCCTTCTTGGGTAAGAAATCCTTGAAAACTCTTTGTTGTGCATCAGTTCATGATTGATGGCATTGATGAAACATAAAACTTTTCAATGTCACCTGAATTTACACTCTTGAACGTGGTACCATTGACTCAACAACAGAACTCAGGTTGGTATCAGCCATGCCAAGAAAAAAGGAGTTTGGATTCTGAAAACTGAGGGACAGCTACAATTTTAAATAAGACAACTGAATGTCCTCCAGAGATCCAGCATCTACAGTAATCATGCAATGACCAAATATACCAAAAATAAGTACATACTTTTGAAAATATTGTTCCTAGTATGACAATATTCCCTTAGGTATCACATGAAAAAGAAAAATCTTTTTTTTTTTTAATGATTTATAGGGCTTTGAAACTTTTACACAGCTAAGGAATGGAATGCACAATGTAATTAAATAACACAGTGAAATGCTAGAGACAGAACAATATATTTTTTTAAACAAAACGCTGCATTTACCTCCAGGCTACAAGACCTAAACCCCTGTGGTTGTTAAAAATTATCAAGTACACAAAATTTACCTTTTTAGTTCCTCAGAAAAGGAAGTAGGGAGAATTTAGTTTCAGACTTCAGTATCCAGGGAAAGAAAGAAAAAAGCAGAGTGGAGAAATAACAAAATGACCTCATTTGCTGAGATGGAAATGTGCTGTTTACTCTTTGATGTAAGGAATCTCCTCCTCCTTCCTCATGAGGATGTATTTTTTATTTCCAGGTTTATGAAGACAAGAAAATAAGAAGTGGGCAGAAACCCCAGGTATTATACAACAAGAAAAAAAATGACAGTTTCATAAAAAGATCTGTTGATCAAAAAAAAGTTTAATTCAGTTTGGAATATTTTCTCAAAAGATATTATGCTACTTGGACTTTTAGCTTTCAAGGGACTCATGGTAGTCTATAAGTAAGGTAAAGCTCAGTTCAGGAACCAGATGATACTGCAATGGATTGGACTTGTTTTCTTCATCTCTGTCTCCTTCTTCTTTTAATTGGGTAACTGAATACACTGAATGCCAAACTGGTATAAAAGGTCAGAGCATGAATTAGTCTCCTCTTGGGACACTTTACTGTGTGTCCTTGCAGCTTTTAAGACCATTTCCACTATGTTTAAAGAAATACATCACTAACCTGGGCATCAACCATTCGTTTTCATTGAATCTGCCTCCTTGGTTTGTCCTCCACGACACAACGGGAAGCCCAGGCAGTTGTTTGCCTACAAAGGAGTTCTGATAAATAATGTTTGCTGAATTTGCTTGTTGTAAGCAGGGAATGCCTAATGAATGAACTGCACAGAGAGGGAAACTTTTAGAAATGAAGATTAAAACATGGCCTAAGGTTAATGATACATTATCCAGAGTTTCTTTTCTTCCACTAAAGCATATCTCAGCTTGCATATGCTGTAGTTATTGAAATTATAATAGAAGAAAATATTTGGGGGGAGGAATTATTGCCAATATTCAAATTTAAAGACAATGTGAAGTATAACATGCAATTTAAAAGTCATTAAAATTATCTTACTAGTTATTTCTTTTACAAAAGGATTTGGACTGGATTAATTATATCATGACCAAATGTGGAGAGACAAATGCAATGTTTTGCTGATATTGTCCTTTATAGTTACATTGTAAGTCTTAACTTTCCAATGTTCTGTTTCCATCCTCTTTTCAAATTTTTACTTTGAATCATTGTTTTAGTTTGTGTATGTAAAAATGACTGTAAGAACACACTCATGATTTCTACGCTTCTTTGTAGGAAGGAGTTCTCAGAAAGACAACACATTTTTATTTATCAATCATTGGTCATGACAGGAGTCCTTCTTCCTGTATCATGACCTGCAGGGCTTGATGAAATCTGGTCCATGGCCTGTGTCCATGGAGTGGGATAATAGGGGTATTTTACATCAGAAGGACATTGTATCCTCATTAATGGGTTTTATTGTACCACCTCAGTTAAAAAAGAGAGATGAAAGAGAAGGACAAATGTAGTCTGTGTTGTTTCTGTAAATGCTGGGTCGTTGGTGTAAGGAATGCAAATGTGGGTTCAGCTTGATGGTCAGCACTGATTTTTGGAGAAGCTGAGCTGGAGGGTGAAGCCATTAAGTCAGTCAGCTTTGTCTGCATGCTATTGGGGTGCACCAACTTGGAGCTGAAGAGCTTAAAAACTTTAACATGTCAGACTCTTTTCACTTTGTTACCCATCTTGTTATTCAAGAGGTATCCATATCTTTAATTTAAGAATAAATCAGATTAGAAAAAAGTGGGGAAAAGTTGTGCTGTACATCTGCTTTCACGTCCAACCCAAGCAGCCCAGATGAGTCACTGTGGAAATCTTGTAATTTTCTGCTAAGCAATAAATTATTACCTTTTCCTTCACTGGAAATGGGGGGAAAGTTAGCTAAAAGGGTTTGAGAAAAGCAAAGCCTCCTACCTTTTTGCTGCATAATAGACAGAGCCCTCTTCGATGAGTCACGTTATGGGAGGTCATGGTGGGAACTGCAGAGGCAGCATCAATTCGATATTGAATTTAAAATAAACCAACTCAGATGGCTCTAAATAAATATGCTTCTTTTGCCCCACTGGGGAATATTTTCAGACATTCTTTAAAAGTATTTTACAAGAGAGTTGAACTGCATAAATAAGTAATATGTCAAAATAAAATGTCATTAACTTTATAGTTTAAGTCTGAATGGAAAAGAGAAAATAACACTTATTATTCAGGCTTACATTTAGAAAAACAGACATTAAGGAAGTGGAATAATGTACCACTGGAAGTGATAATGTGTGATTGGATCAGAAACCCATGAAAAAAAATGCACAGTAACTGTAAATATTAAGGAATTACTTATTTTATGTAAAAATAGACATTTTTATACAATTACATTATGATGACCTGATATGACAGGAAAGGTTCTATTTGCAGTCATTTAGGGTCTAAAAAAAACCCAAAAAACTGGCACTGAATGGTGTTTGGGACCAAGGCAGCCTGATGTCTCTGCACTTGCAGGAAGAGGTGAATCACTGATGTAATTAAATTAAAAAGCCAATGCCTTGCAAGACGCAAATCCATTTCTTCAGGTGTTCATGAACTTCTTGCATTTTAAGTGATGTCCCAGAGGCAGAGGAAGCTTCGGGAGCCCCAAGCTGTAGAGGAGCTCCGTGGTAGGGATGGATGGGCAGAGAGGAAGGGCTTGACTGGCTCTGAAAGTATCCTAATCCAGTTTGCAACACATTCAGTGGGGGAAAAAAGAGTATTTCCTTCATATAGCTGAAATCATCAACATTAAAGGTGATCTGGGAAATAAAAAAAGGGAAAAAAAGACAATTACTTCAATGATGGCAAAATTAAGCCTTTATTCTTAACTTTTATAGTCCTGAATGAAGTTTGGGAAGCAAACCCAGTGTCAGATGCAGACAGTGCCACATCCCAACACTGGAAACCTTGTGAGCAGCACTAAAAGAAAGACCATTGGACTGTTTAAAGCTGTCACAGTGTTTTCTGCAGGCTTTAAATAATATTTAGTGTTGTCGGGAACATTCAGCTGAACAACAAAAAGCGCAGAAGCTCAAAAATATCTTGGCTTGTAATTTTGTGCAAGTATATTGGAAAAGCAATAAATGTGCTGTCCTCTGTTATTAGGAAAATTGATGATTACAAGGTAATTTCCATGTGATACAAAAATTGTGTAAAAGAGGGAGTTCAATTATTATTCAGCACATTGACCAAGCATTTAAAAAAAAACCAAACAAACAAACAAAAAACCAAACAAAAAAACCTGCTAAGCAAACCGTATTGAACATCTGTCTCAAAAATGTTTAAATCAATAGGAAAGACAAACTTTATTTGACTTGTAGCCCCAGCCTAATTCCATTCCCAAATTTTCCACAGGCTAAATAATTACAATTAACCAATGATTAATGCTTTAACTTGTAAGAATTTTGTTGAGGAGCTGAATCTATCGTACTTTTAAAAAAATCATGGGTAAAAAAGAAGGTTAACGGGGGATTTCGAAGGCAGAGTTACAGACAGATCTATTGCAGAAAATGGGTTATTATTTGATAATTCCTGAAATTTGTTTTGCTTTTGATTGATTACTTTATAGTTTGCATTTTAGTTTATCAGTTTCGTTATGCTCATAGACAAAATTATTTTCTCATTTCCTGGAAGTAAAGCCAGGCAATTCTATCTTGAGCTGATGGGTGAAGAATATTTATTTTTCTTCAGAAGTATTTCTTGTGTTAATTAATATCTCCTCGATTTTGATTATGCAATTTCATTTCACTTTTTACAGTGTTTGTTCTGTACAGCTACAGTTTCTTCGTTTATTTTTTTTAAATAAAAGTAACCTGATGAAATATTTGCTGCATCTAAATAGCACAACATTTCATTTCAAACAAGGCCAAAAGTCTCCCATCTTATTCAGATAAAAACAGAATACAGGCATTTTATAATTTTTCACTTCTTGGTCTTCCATTTTTTACTGTTATCACAAACCCAGAAAAAGTAATTTAAAACAGCGAACAGAGATACGCCGGTGCCTTTGACCTTATGAAAATCAGTGGGATTAATTATTTTCTTTCTGTTTTATTTGTACAGTTTCATCAGTCAAGGCACTCTGACTGAATGTATCACTTTCCAGAACTGAATATTTCTTTCCAATGCAAAGCATTTTCATTAAAAATCTCAACTGATTTTACTGCCTTCCTGTGGGTTATCTCCTGAGGTAACTGGCTTTGTTGTGTTCCACATATAGAGAACACTCCTCGATGTTAAATAAATGCCCAGGTTGGACTTTAATGTTTAATTATTTGAGGAATCGAGACATGACAAAAATCCAGAAGGTGAGGGACTTGCTCACCTGTGACCTGGTGGCCTGGGATTTTAGATCTGTGGCCATGCCTTGCTTAGATATGACGAACTCCAAAATCTTTTAGTCACATCTCAGCTCCACGCTGAAGGTCCCTGGTCCTCCCATCCTCTTCCCTGCTTGTTTTCCTTTGCAACCTGGATTTCCCCTGCCAGACTTGGCCTTGCAAGTGACCAAGAGGATCCATCACATGCACAGACTCAGGGACATGTGTGGGCAAAGCAATGGAGGTCAGGTATTCTGGCACTGGTGACTGAAGTCCTTAGGAAATTTCCCTGTTAAACTCGGATCTAATATGGTTTGGTTGAGTCCATCATCTCTGGGTCTCCTCAAGATAACCTGGAAGTTCATCAGGTACATATAGCTGAGCTAAAAGGAAAAGTAGTTGGGAAAAGTTCTATGGTCTTTGTTACAGAGGATGTCAGACAAAATTAGACCCTGCAAATGGTACATTGTACATTTCTACAGATATTTCACGTGGTAATAAATTAACAGCAATTTCCAGTGGGAAGTTTTCCCTGCAGACATGCCAAATCTGTTGGGATTTTAGTAATTTAGAGCCTACTGCTACTTCTGAAACAGTTAAAATATTTTACCTTTTATCTTCAATAATTGCCTAATTTTTACAATAAATTTTACTATTATTTTTTAATTCCGTGCATGCTTTGAAAGCTTAATCAGTATTCTAACAAGTTTTCAGGTTGCTGATTCCTGTGTTGCAGAATAACTTGCACTGGAGAACTTAAAAGGCATCTCTAATTTCTGTCGCTGTCAAAGACCGGGTAGGTCCAACATTTTACTTTGAAATTATGTTCTTCTTATGAACTGCTTATTAGGCAATTAAATGTGCTGTTTAAGCTAGAACCAGCTAGAAATTGAAATAAAATTATTTTTAAAAGACTCAGTGGTAGCTCTTGTTGAAAGACAGTTATGACTGTGCTGCTGTCAGATAGGGTTTAGAGTAATGAGACACACAGGTAATCAGCATGAACTGGCAGGAACAGTTTTTCCATTATTTCATTCCAAGGGGACCTGATTAGAAAAAATATTGTGCTTATTACTCCTGAGCGAGCATTTTAAGCAGGCTTGGCTAGAAAGAGAATTACAAATGGCATTACTATTTCAGGCACCTAAAAACTGTAAAATATGCGTAAAAGGAGGAAACTTACAATTTCAAGGATTAGCATTTTAGTAGGCCAGGTAGCCAAATGTTTTTAGTAGACACAGTGTAAATGTGCTATTCTCCACTTGTGAAAAAGATGCCAGTTGTGACAGGCTCCAACATCTGTGAAACAAGAATCATAGAAATTAAATATGGGAAGTAAGGATAGGGTCGTGATTTCCATCTTTCCCACGCAGGCTGGCGCTTTCTTGTGTATTCTAAAATCTTCAGTCTACTCTTTAATTACCAGTTCTCAATTATGAGGCTCCCTTTATTTAAGTGGACCCCAAGACACACCACAACATTCTTTGTGCTCTGATTCTCTGGTGTGTTAAAAACTTCTTGTTAACTTTGACAATACATCAAACAGATTAACAGAATTAAGTAATAACAAATACATCTGGTTTTGCAACACAGAGAATCCCTGTTTTAGCAGGGAATAGGGAAGACAGAGCAGTGTTTCTGCAAGCTCTTCTTGCTCCCCTGACTTGAGCTGCTGCAGAGCTCAGAAGCCCTAAAAGAAACCTGCAGTATAAAGAGGGGGTGAGACAGGAACTACCACAGAAATACCCCATTGTTTCAGCAGGAGAAAACCGAAGATCATTAGCAGGACTGGAGCAATAGCTGGAATCTCTTGATTCAGCACTCCTTGCCCCGGGCACTGTGTCAGGCCCCTTTGGTCATGGACATTTTGATGACTCAACTTGTGCTGCTGCAGGAATGCAGAGCTGTTTTCTTTTGGTACTTAATGTTTCAGAAATGGCTTTCACTGTCTTTTAGAGTGTGAGAATATGAAATGAAAAGGTAAACAAAACTGAACTATTGTGGTCAATTCTTAATGGTTAAGGTTGTCCTAGAAGATGAAATTTTTATGCCTTTATAAAACCTATTTCAGGCTCTTCACCCATTTTACATTAACTGAAACCTGATGAAGCTTTTACAAGTAGCTACCAGATAGTGCTTTATCACCACAGTAGGTCCAGTTCATAGGCAAAGACAATTCACACTGATACAGGTAAGAATAAAGTCTGATCACTCCCTTTTGACTTTTCAAAGAAAAAAACCCATGATGTAAGGAATCATCAGAGCCCCCACAGATTCTCTTGAAGGAGTCTGTGACATGCTCAGAGACATAAAGCTGAGCTACAAAGCCCTGTCCTTTTAAAAATCTACTGGTGTAATTTAACAATGCTTTTAAAACTGAAATTGTAATTATAAACTAAATAAACTGCTCACAAAGGGGAAAAAAATGGGCTGCTCAACATTGGCTGACTACCTGGAGTTATGGAAAGGAATGCCATCATTCATTTGAAGACATAATGAGATCCTAAATTTGAAGACATAATGAGATGCTGAAGTTGAAGAATATTTATCTGGTAGTCATCTCTTACCTGCTTCCCTACTATTTTAAGCTGAATAAACTCAACAGACCAGCATTAGTAACAAGCCAACAGAGCTCCAGTAGCCTGGGGCATCATATGGGTAATGGATTATAAAATTCATCTCAATATGTAAATCTGTTGCCATTTCCCATTTTATCCAAGAACCTTGGTAATGTTGTTGATAAGATAGAGCTGTTCTTAAAAAAAAATTAAAAATAATAAAAAAGGAAGCATTAGTCAGGAAAAAAAGGAAGCACTGGGCACTGATGGAGTCACCATCCCTGGATGTGGCACTTGGGGACATGGGTTAGTGGTGGGCTTGGCATTACTGAGTTAACAGCTGGACTCAATGCTCTTAGAGGTATTTCCCAACCTTAATGATTCCTCAGTTCCCAAACTGCTGGAAGGACTGGTCTCCCCACAGTATTGGTGATGTGCTTTACCCAGTGGACTGTGTGCAAGAATATTTTCAACCTCAACCTCACCAACACACAGGCTGAACGAGTTGCCTTCTGCTTGTGTGAATGATCAGGACTGAAATCAAACACGGGGAGAAAACACCTTATGTCAGCTGGATGCAGGCAGGAGAACATGGAGATAGAAATCCCATAAAATGGGACCTGCCCCCAGACAGGAGCACACGGATTAACTACGGAGTGTGTTCTTGAGCAGGGAGAGCCCTTTGGAGAGCGAGGAGAGCTGCTGACATCTAGTGTTTCCCACTGAAACAGATCTGCTTGTGCTCCTCAGCAGCAGAGGTGCCTGTGTGTGGTTCCAGCCCCTGGGCTGCCTGGGGAGCACAAGGTGTGAGGCTCCACAACACCAGTTTGCTGAGGGGCTTGCAGAGGATGCTGGTATGAAGATCCTTGTCCCTGCTAGTTGTGTTTCCAATATCCCAATCCATTTGGACACCGAGACAGGAGACTGCAGGGGGAGCTCCTTTTGGACATTTACTTTCTTTTACTCTCCCAATATTATTTTCTCGAACCAAGAAGCAATTTCTAAAATCAAGACCATGAATTAATTCAAGGAAAAGTCAGGGAAAGAAACTAGGAAGAGGGCTTTTTTCTGCCTTGCTTCCTAAACCAAACAGCAATCAACTTTTACTGTGTTTGCTTTACATACAAAGCAAAACAAACCAAAAATCTGGAAAAGAAGGCTTTCACAGATACCATAGATGCAGTCAGAGCACATAAATATTGCATGTCCTCACTGTGATTGTCACTATGCTTCCTTTTAACCAAACATAATTCTTCTATAATAGTTTCATTGGAGAATATGTTTTGCCTCCCTACACAAGTTCATTCTCTTTACTCTGTCTATTTACAGTTTGTGCACACTGTCTGATTATGTTAGGACTGTCATTCTGTGCTGTCATTATTATCTGGATTGTTTTGTTAGCTCTGTTGCTGTTAGACTCATTATTTTCAGCCTGCTAAATGTCCTGACCTAGATTTGATTGCCTACCAGGTGACTCATTATTTAAATTAACTGGTAGATCTACATCAGGCATTACAATCTAATTCCTTGAATTAGATTGCCTGCTGATTCTTCCTCTCCAGATGATTGATAGTTTGAATGATTGCCATTTATGGGGAAAAAAATCTAAGCTTTTATATATGAAATGGTATTTAACTAGTCCTTTTCTCTTATACTTCAGGCTCACATTTGTCCTTGAGGTCTCAAACAGAACAGTTTAGGCTGGAAAAGAACTCTAAGATCACTGAGATGCAGCAGTGTGGGGATTATAATGATTTTACAGGGGAAAATATTAAGAATTTAATATTTTGCCTGTAATAGCCTTTACTTAAATATTCTAGAAATGTATTTTTTGCCTACAGTCGAGGCTGTCTTTACTTGTACTGCAGATCCTTTGACATGCCAGCTGCAGGGAGACCTTTGTGCTAAATGTAGAAGGAGGTAGTAACTTCCCTGAACATCTCATTCAATCTAAAGGTTACATTGAGAACATCTTTTTTGCCGTGATGGATGACTGCCTGCACGAGCTGTATCATTATTGTGCATGGGACAACTAGTGCAAGTGCTACTCATCAATGAGAATAACTGGTTCACAATCTGTCTCTCAAAGATAAGACAGGAAAAGGACACAGACCTCAGGAACGACTCCCAATCTGTTACCTTAACCACAAGATCATTCTGATGAGGATATCAGTTTTTCTTAATGTGTTTGTCTAGGGAAGGCACTTTGCATAAAGAAATGAACTATTTAAAAAACTTTGTAACCATTACCCTCTGTAAAATGAATTTTAAATGCATCATTTTGTACCATTATAATTAATATTGTTTCCAGATGACGGTGGGTTTTGACTCTGCAAGGTCATTGTTAAATTGCTGCAGTCACACTAAGCTCTAAGCCTGTTAGTGTTTAACAGGACAGGAGTGTCTTCCCTTGGGTTGCTGCTTTTACAGTGAAAGGGATGAGATCTTGCTGCTCTGCTAAAGGTTGCTCTACCTCTTCCTTTTCCCTAGAGCATTGATTCTCTTGTTTTTAGTTTGGCAGTTTTGACTGAGGTTAGAAGAGTTCATCTTGTTTACAGCTTCTCTAGATGGAGGTAATGCATGTGTATATTCATGTGCCAGAGATGTAAAAGCTTTGTGTTTCAGGGATGGTTTGCTAACTGTCTCATTGAGAGAGCTCTGTCTCTGTACGTGCTCACAAGGCACTGAGAAAAGGAGGAATGGTATTTTTATTTTCAAATCCATCATTACCACAAGGCAAATAGAAACCCCTCAGCACTGCAACTTCTGTTACTCAAAACGAGGGGAGGTGGGGAATAGGACAGCACTTGGGCTCATTGCTGAATGGTCTCAGCTCAGTGAACATGCAATCACAGTCCTAATTGTAATCAAATAAGTAATCCAGGCCCTAATCCATAAAACACATAAGGGTATAATTAACATTAAACAAATGCCGAGTCCTATTAGGTTTAATAGAAGATAAGCACAGTAATGTTAAGCATATACTTACCTACCCAGTGTCTGTGTACTTCAGAGCAGCAGCCTTAAAACAGGCTCAAACCCCCTTCAGAGGGGCTTGCTCTGGTGTGGATTCCAGTGGTTTGCAAAATCTGGAGTGTATAAGAAATGCAGGTGTATAACATGGACAAATGTAGACAGGAATATCAAAAATGAAGCAATGCACTTAAGCTGGCTTAAATTCCCCTGGGGAGTGTGGGTCAGGGCATAAGGCAGCCCACGAGTTATTTTGTCCGCTAGGAATTGTGAGAGAGGGTTAATGAATTGTTTCTGCTTGTTAAAGAAGGAAAAATCGTGGTGTGAAGGTCTGCTCTGTGGGATAGGAGCTCTTCACAACACTAAGGACTGGTGTGGCTAAAGTCTGTGGTGCCAAAGGGATGACCCAATGCCAGGCTGGATGGGGTTTGGAGCAAACTGGTCTAGTGGAAGATGTCCCTGCCCATGGCAGGATGCTAGGACTAGGTGAACTTTAAATTCCCTTCAAACCCAGACTATTGTAGGATTTTATGACTCACAGAAGCAAATAAGTCTGTGGGTGCTCAGACAACCTGATTCAAAAACATCTCATGAACTCCAGAATGCGAAGAGGGGCCAGAGAGCCCATGTCTTTCAGAATTTTGATTGCTGGCTTTCAAAATTACCTGTCACTGAAAAATCATGTGTCTCAAACCAGGTAGAAATTACAGGGGAAAAGAAATCAGGGAAAATAGAGTGGGAGAGAATGGCAACTTACTATCAGTACCGTCAAGAACATAGGAAATTTTTTAGCTACTGATTGCAAAAGACATAAACTATCAAACTGCTCTGCACAGCCAGGGTAAAGACTGCAGAATTAAACATTAATGCTAAGCTGCTTAAGATGAATGCTGTGACTCCAGATTGTGTACATTAGAAAGGTTGACAGAAGACTAATTTCTAAAGGAGAAAATGTTTTAAAAATTAAGCACAGCCATCAATAAATCAGCCAAGCTTAAAATAAAAATAGGGGTTTGGATGTATTCTGACATTTGAATATAATATAGCTATAAGAATAAAGGGTTTAGAGAACTATGTTCTAAAGTAGTCAACTATTTCTTATACTTAATATCTTTATGCTGGTAGGAGATTGTGTTTAAAGAATTGTAACCAATGGTATAGTTCATGGATTTGTATCAAACTTCACATGGTACTAACACTACAATAATGATTTCTCTTGGAATATATATACCAGTGCAGATCTTCAGAGTGCTTTACCAGCATTATTTAATGACAGGCACAATGGCCCTTTGAGGTACGTATTGTAGAGATGGAAAAGCTGAAGCATGGCAAGATATTTCTTAAAGCTATTTTGTGAATAAGCAGAAGGGTAAGAATTAGAATTTAAGAGGACTTAGTTCCTCAAAATGACTGGGGATCGTCTCTGCACAATGCTTTTCAAAAGTGATTAAATTATTAAAATGCTCTCATTCCAAATGCAAATAACATGTGTGGGCTCCAGCCCACTCTGATGTCTTTGGCCTAAACTGCTTCTTTTCACTGCTGAGGGCTAGATCCTCAAAGAGGCTTTGTAATCTGGCCCCTTTTAACGAAGTGCTTACATCAATAAGACTCCATACGTACAAAGTTTAAGCACCTGCATTAATGCCTTGGGGGATTAAAGCCATGCAGTTCAGCACCTTAAAAGAGTGAGCTGTAAATTTAAGTTTTAATATCACATACTGCTGAAGACAATTAATTGTTAAGAGCAAAGGCATTGCTCTTGACACGCTTCCTCCAGCATAAAAGGGAAGATTTCACTGGCCCCATCCTTTTACTGATGGGCTCGCTCAGCACCACCAATCCTGTTCTGTGTTGGGCTGGCAGTAATAGTTTGGGTAATACACAAGTATTTTGGGACATCACCCCAAAAATACTGGAAGGTCTTTCTCCATCTGGGCTGAGCCATATTGCACAGGGGTGGGGAAATTCCTGAAGACACCTGTTTTTGGGCAGTTAAACCCAAAATTACTCACACAAAGGTGAAGGTTGGGGTTCTTTCCTTACAAAGGGCAACAGAAGAAGGGCAAGGGTGGCATGATGGGTGTTCAGATATGCTGAAAGTTCCTTTTTATCTTATTTATGGGCCTTGACTCCAAGTCATGCTTCATTGTAATAAAGAAAATTGTATATATATACACACACACACCCCTATACATACACAAAAAATGTAATTATCTTATCTGTTTTCTCAAGCAAAACGTTTTTGTTGCTATTTTGCAGTTAGTCCACCAGTATTTCAACTGAATATCTGTCAGCATTTCTTAACCAGTTATCAACACAGTACCTGAGCAAGGATGTGAGTTCTAGCAGGGAATGAGATCTGCCTCCAAGGCACTCCATCCTGTGCCTTACGTTTTGATTACAGCAAACAGACATTACTTGTGAGGTTTGGATTTAATTGTGGTTTTAATCATGGACAGTTGCATTTGATTATGATTTTTTTTTGTTTGTTTTATTTCTCTCTGAAAATGAAACAGCAAAGAAGTGTGCCTTTTCATTTGACTTGTAACTTCTGGAATTATTTTCTTATTTCCTCTTTTGGTGAGATTTTTTTCAGAGCTTATCTTCCATTTTAGAAGGCTGTACTTAAAAATGGAGTACTCTTAGGGTCCCAATGCAAGATGTCCCGAGTGTGACAGACCTGGCACACAAGATGACAGTCACTGTTTTCAGCTCTCTGTGGAGACAAAACTAAGATAACACAGAGTCATTCTGCTCTTCAATCAGAGATGAAAAATGTGATTCAACAGTACATGAATTTGAACACTTCAGGGATGATTTTATTCATCTAGAGAATGTGTTGGAATTTGCAAGTTTCCTGTTTAATATTCAACAATCTTACTATTCAGTAACCTGTAATTTAGGGTTATTAGCATGGCCTCTTAGATCCTGAGTTCAGTGGGCTCCTCCAGCACTCATGCAGTGATCCTCAGTGTAATCACTAATATTTGATTTTTGAAAAACAATGAAATTTCTCTTTTGATCAGGGATTCGTGCTGTTCTAAGGAGCTCTGTTTCCATGTTAAATGCACACTGTTTGCTTTTGACCGATGAGCAGCTTTTTATTTTTCCTGTTTTGTGGTAAAGTCTTTGTACTTGAAATAAGTTCCAAATCAAAGAGAAAACAAAATGCAGAAGTTGAAGAGAAACAAAACAAGAATATTCAACTGGGGACCATCAAAGAGTATGGCTGCTGTTTTTCAAGATACATAATATTATTCCAATGTATTCTATTTTACTCATGTTTCAATATTGTGAGGAATTTCCTATATACAGAACATCTGAGTTCTTTCCTAGACCTCTGTCTGAGCCTGACAGGGTCCTGCATTATTGCCTGTTGCAATCTGGAGGACAGTGATTAGCAGTAATATCCTGAAGGTGGAAACTCCTCTCCTGGGAGCTTCACCTGGCACATACAACCTGCCATATGGTCCTGTGTCCAGATGATCACTGTGCTGTTCTTGGGCACAGTCAGGATTTCAGGAGATCAGTTTCTCAGTACAAAGAGCTCTCCCATGTCTTTTCCAGGGCAGGAATGTCAGAAGATAAAGTGACTGGCAAGACTCCCACTTTTCCTGTCCATTACACACATTTACACTAAGCTGTGGACCACATCTGCCTGTGGAGCTGGGGCTCTCTTGAAGGATTCTCTGGGATGTTCCCAGGTGCAGTCCCTAACTAGGTTAGGTATAGCTACAGCTGAACCTACTTCTAGTTACATATAAATTAGTGGGAATATTTCCAGGTTTCCATGCCCTACTTGTGTCCTGCGAGTGACAGGACAAGGCTTAGACACTCAGCAATTTTCCTCCCCCTGACCTGATCTCCATGAAGGAAAACCTGCACACACAGAGTCTGGAATGGAGTAAGAGTATCTCATTCTGTAGTTTAAATGATGATGAAAGCCAGATCCCCGGGTATGCCTGGGCACAGCAGCACTATCAGCTTG
Source organism: Campylorhamphus procurvoides (assembly GCA_013396655.1). Classification (NCBI taxonomy): domain Eukaryota; kingdom Metazoa; phylum Chordata; class Aves; order Passeriformes; family Dendrocolaptidae; genus Campylorhamphus; species Campylorhamphus procurvoides. Next base: position 1,892,711 of record WBMV01006647.1, on the reverse strand, counting down.
TCATTGACCTTTTGTTAGTTCTGGGTTTCCACAAAGCAATCCTAAAGCTCTCTGTGCTCCATAAAGGGGTGATCTGGCAGGATCATCCTCCCAAAGCAGCACGGTGAGCTTTGTCCTAGGTCAGATCCAAAATAGAGGCTTATGAGACATTGGCGTGCTAAGGCTACAACAAAACCTGGGGCTTGGCCCTTACCTTGGCTGCAACTGGTCAATCCCTGCTTTCCTAATCTGCTCAGGAATGATGGTGCAGTGCCAGGCATGAATCCAGCAAGTGAGATGTTGTCCCAGTATGCAGCATTTTCTGTACAAGCCTCAGCCATCACAAGGCAGAAGCAGCTTCACAACATATGCAGAACACAGAAGGATTTAGGAGGAGAGTAAATAGGAATATTTCAAAGATATTTTCATAATTTTCTTATGTTTTTCTTTTCAGGTCTAAATCTCTCTGTAGGATCCACACCTGGCAGTGTAATTAGCCAAAGTCTGCAGCAGTAGCCACTTAAGCTACCGGGTTTCAGAGGACTGAACATTTCTCAGCCTCCTCAATCCATTTTTGCAAATGTGCAAAAATGGGATTACTGGGAGGCTTTGTATGAGTTGCTTTAGCTATAATTCCCAGAGTTTTTTGAGCTCGTCTCTGGAGGCTGATGGCTCTTAAATCTATCTTGCAGATTTAAACACCTTACCCTTAGTATCCAGCATTGGGGTTAGAAATGCCACTTACCCTTTTCATCCCCTCTCTGCTCTCTGAGAAGGATGATAAAATTACCAGGAGAGACAGATAAAGAGGAGCAGAAGGGTTAAGAGGAAGGAGAAAGACATTTTTCCTGGCTCAGCCCAGCTTGCACTCTAACAGGTATTTACAGTCTCTGGCTCGTGGTGCTTGTACTCAACTGTGTCAATCTGCTTCTATCCACAGGCTGACTGTAGCTAGGAGCAAGATAATTTATCTTTCTTGCTCTTACCCTTGTCTGTGTCCCCACACATTAAGGATGTTTCTCAGGCAGCACAAATATGTGTGAAATCTCTTGATTGCCTTTGCCCCTTGTGAAAAGACATTGTATGCTCTGTCCTTGACCAGCTATTGTTATGCCATCAGAGCTGGCTGATGGATTCGAGGAGCACAAACACAAATTCTGATGGTCTGAAAAAAAATTATATATATATATATATAAAAATATATGTGCTCTGTAGTGGAAGGGCATGGCTCTTGTGACATTGCCTGCCTGAGAGCTGCCCAGCACTCTGTGAGCTGGATTTTCATATTCATGGGCTACTTTCTTAGCAACTAGTTCCAGGTGCTTAATGGACTCAGTGCATCCCTCCTCTGTCTTTCCAGATTAGTGTTTTTGGGTAGGGAAGGAAGATGCTTTCGTAAAGGTCACTGTTCCCAAAAGGATCAGCACCATTACCCTTGCACAAGGTATTCCCCAATTCTGCAAAACATAATGGCTCACAGTAATTTCTTCCTTGTCAGCTGCAAGGATAAAAATCTGTGATCTTTTTTTCTTTTCCTTTTAATGTGCAGAACTTCTGTGAGCATTTTTCACAATAACTAAATATTTCTTAGGAAAAGACTAAGAGTAAGTGGAAGCTGGGAGGGAGACACAAATTATTTTCCAGTGGTCATGTTCCTCATTCTCTATTTAATTCCTGATACAAATGGAGCCTTCCACAGATATTTATCAGGCTAAAGAGGGAATTTTTGGTGCTGGTAGACTTCTCACAAAGCCTAATCATTCAGGTTGCAGTTTTATATTCAACATCTCTCAAGAGATAAAATATAACATCATCAGTTTTAGAGAACAGTACGAGAACAATATCTAGAGATTATAGAGGAATAATCTGTAAATGAAACTATGACTGGAAACCACCTTTGGGAGACCAATACATCATTCTGGAATTGCCTCAATATATTTAGTTTTAAGATTGCTGGGATAGTTTGTGCAATGGAGACTCCCCTTCTGCTGGCCCACATGCATAACTAATGGAATTGGCAAAAAAAGTCAGGTGCCTGATTAATCTGAAGAATATACTAAAAATCAGCTTAAATATACAATCATTATAGCTCTTGAAAGTAGTTATTTAAGCCAAAATGGGTCAAGTACAACCAAAGATTACAGATTCAAAATCCAAGGTTTGACTAAATTAATCATTTCATTTTGGGAAAAGTGCCTGTGAAGTATCAAATAACACAGATATTAGTATGCTTTATGTCTCTGGATTCCTCACTTCTGTCTTTTTCAAATGCATTGGGAAGAGCTTTATAGACTTAGTCCTAATACTGACTTGAAGAAAATTGTGAGCTGATCTGTATTTTACAACTGTAATCAACAGTTATGTAGAAATACTGGAGAAATATTGGGAAACAGCAAAGAAATACTGTTGCAGATTGGCAAAATGTATGGGAAAATAATATTCTGAGGCTGTAAAAATCCACCTCAGATTTCAAATGCTTAATACAAATATTAAAGTTTTAATTAGGAGAAAGTATTATAAGTTCTGTGCAGCTCTTTTGAACTTTGCATATTTGTTTCTAGCATAGGGGCCTCTCCAGTAGATGAATTTGGAGAGCAGATGCCGACAAATGGTGCTGTGTGCATTCCCAGCAAAGCATTTCTGCAAATGTACAGCCATACTCTAAATTAAAGACGAAAACAGGGCATAATTAATTCCAAAGTGAAATCAGAGTGCCTTTTTCAGTTGAGTAGGGAGAAAATCAAATATATGCTGCTGAAGCCAAAAATAAAGAACCAGGTTAGGATGTTAATGTGAATTTAGCAATGTAGCAAAGAGCTAAGATATGGGGTAAGTCAAAGAGAAGTAGCCAAAGAGCTCAGGTGAGCTCTGGGACCTCTGTATTAGGGAAGTCAGGCTCACAGCATGAAGAAAGTCTGTGAAATCTTGGGTTTGGCTTTATCTACTGCTGTGATCCTACAGGCACACATATCTGCATCAGATCGACTGTTTTCCTATAAATCAATGAGGGGCTGGTATAAGCCCTGTGGTGCCTGTGACCCATCACTGCGCTGGTTCGTTACAGATAGATGGATAATTAGTGACTTCAGATACCATCCAGCCCTCATCTGGCCTTTGCTCACATGCCATGAAATCATATCAAGGCAGCAAAAATGGACCTACAACACTGGCTGGATTTACAAACAGCTGGAAGCTGATTTTCTTGTGTGTGATCTTCTCTCCTGGGTGTGCCTGAGGTGTGTGTTCAGCAACCCCTTTAGCCAGGTTATCACACGAAATCTCTCAGTTCCCTGTGGCAGGTTATTAAACTGTGTAAAACCCTTGACAGACCTCACTTATTGGTCTGGAGAGCGTCAAAACTCTTGAACAAGCAGGAATTTCTTGATGTAGGAGCAGTTTTCTTGTTCCTTGTATGGGAGGGAAGTTAAGTGACCCAAAGGATGCTGAATTTGAATCCAAATTCTTTATGAGTATATATATATACGTACATATATATTTTCCTCACCATAAGTGGTAGGACTACAACTCCCCCATCTGGTAAAAATCCCAGCATCTTGTTTTTCCCCAGACCACTCCTGAGGGAGGGGAGATTTCATCTGTTTATGAAGCAGCACCAAAGGGAGTGAACCACAAATTTCCGCCCAAGCTTTCCATTACTTTGGGGAAAGTTTGTCCGTGCTGAAAATATTTTAGCCTCAATTTGTTTGGTGTTTTGGTTTTGGACTTTATTTTTCAATTTTTATTGTAAATTAAAGGTTTTCCCCCTGTTGCTCAGACATATGCTGCTCCCTCATCACCTTATCTGGTGTCTGTCAAAAGCCTCTGTTGGCTTCAGATGTATGTGCAGCTCCTGTTGAATTCAATGGCACTCCTTAACCACAAGTATTCAATTATCTGATGTTAATGGCCCATCCATTTTGAAAATACCTATTGCTTTCTCCAAATATTCTCTTAACTCATGCTAGTATTGACCAAGTTTGTCTGGAAAAGACATCTGCAGAGCAGGCTGTCAGAACACCACTTACCAGTGTAGCCACTTCTTCATGGGATGCTCTCTCAGTCTTATTTTAGTAAAATCCTTTTCTTTTCTACACTGGTGGCTTTCTCTGTACATGAATCATAGAAAAACATGCAAAACTTGAACTTCAACAAAAATAGTGTCAGAATTTAAAGTAACATCTCTGTGAGAAGCCAGGAAGACTGTGGGGAACTCCAGCTTGTAACCAAAGAGCCACCAAGCTCTTAAATGCCCCAGTGGAACAGACATGGTTCCCTATTTTAATATTTCACCCCAAAGGATGCCAGCACCTGTAGTACTAAAGGAATTTCTGCTGCAGCAAGATAAAAACCAGAGTAACTCCTGGAACTGCAAACTTTTTTGTTCCTGTCATCTGATGCTTTCATCACAGTGGTGATGTGGGTACCCGAGCTTCGGGATATGAAACAAACCTGTTTTTTCCTTCAATCCTACAAAGCAAGTAATTTTTTCTCCACATCTTGCCTTACCAACAGCCCCTCTCTGTGGGTTCCTGATGGTTGCACCCCTCACACTGCACAGAAAGTTGAGTAAGTTTCATGTTCAGACACCGGGGAGTGCTGCTGAAAGCTTCCCAACTCCCTGACAGCAGCACCTTAGCAGGGACAGCACAGACTGTCCCTCCTCCAGCCAGTCTATGGGAAATTGAAGCCTTTCACATGTTCACCTTGACAGATCTAGGTTAGCAGCATCCCTGACAGCCCAGCTGTCTCGTGTCCCCATGTCTCTATTTGGACACAGCATATTTTAGGAGGGGCAGAAAGAAGAACAAGAACAGCTAATTTGCCCTTGTGAAGGAGCTGTGGTTTGATGAAATCCTGCCAGCCGAGTCGTGCCACGCTTTCCGCTGTGCCTTGTCACTGTCAGACAGGTTCTCACTCCTGAGCCGTGGCTGACAGTCTGAGACACAGAACAGGAGATGTCCCTTTTCCTCTCTTTATGTGCTTCATGTACTTGCTAATTACTTCCGAAGATGGTTAAATTTTACTTTGCAAACCGTATTATGCAAGGTATTGTTTTTGTCTTTGTTCCTGGCAAATGTAGCGTGTTGTTTTCTTTGGCACATCACATCGACAGTAGTCTCAGTGCTAGCTATTATTATTTATTTATCAGTTCAGTGACTCCACTGTGCTAAGGCAAACACAAGGTATTGTCTTTGGCCACAGGGGACACAACAGTGCATTTGAATCCTTTTATTTACTGATTGATCCTTATTAATATAAATTTCTAGGTTTTAGTCAGGGCATTTTCACATTCATTAAAAATGTATGGTGAGGAAAAAAGAAAACTGCACATGGTACTTCAAATCAGAGCCTTTCCAGATACAGAGCAGGCAAAAGCTTTCATGGAATATTTGCCCATTTTGTGGATGGATCACTTTGGAGGTCAAAGCAGGCTTAGCCCTCAGGCCACAGTCCTCCTCTGTGACACACAAAGGTCTCCTTCTGAGCATGTACAACTGGACATGCACTCATGCAAACTTCTGTTCCAGTGGTTTATCAGGGCAAGCAATGGAAGCAGGACACTCTCCATCCCACTTCAGTGTCATCCACCAGCACACTCTGTGAGCAATGAACAATGTTAAATAATCTAATTTTGGCCTGCGCAAAGATTTTGTAGCCAGATTAACCAGGGGTGTGAAAATCTCCTTCCTTGACACTGCTGGCACAATCCTGCAGTGTTACCCTTGCATAGATATAAAAGTTCCTTAGTGACTGTAACACTTCCCACACAGGAATAAGCTCTTCCAGAACACGTATATGGCAGCTTCTGTTTGTTTGCACTTTCTCCACAGTTGTTTTACATTCCTTTGAGAAGGTGTGACAGAGCCAAGTGAAACTTTGAGAGAGGAGAGACTGGCTTGTGTCTGCAGGGATGGAGTAGGAGGGCATGGGGGGCTTGGCATGGCAGGGCCCCCACTGGGAAGATCTAGGAAGTGCTGAGGGTGAATTTTGGGGTGAAACCATGGCCACTAAGGTTTGAAATAGTTGTACCTTTGGCTTAACCTCCACGGAAATATTGCAGTCTTTTTTTTTTCCTTTTTTTTTGGTGTCTCTAATTGCTGTAATATATGGAACTGAGTAAGTCCCCTTTGTTATTCTAGCATGAAGTATCTTTCACATTAATCACTGTGTCCCTGAGGCCCACTAAAGTCCCCATGCTAATTTGAATTAATAGTTCTGTTCTGGCCAGGTATCTCATGGTATAGTCTTTCATTATTCCTATAATTTGTTTTGTTTTGTTGTTTGGCTGGTTTTTTTCTTCAGATGGATGTGAGATGCCAAGCAGAAGCTGGGGGTAAACAGGCAGCCGTAGAGCACACAGGCATTGGTTTCTCAGCTATGTTTATGAATTGCCAGATGACACAGAAGATGCAGTGGTTGCACCAGCAGCACAGTGATCCCCATGCAAGCGAGATGGTGCACAGGTGTTTGGGCTCTAACAAGGAGATGAATTTCTGTCTGCTATTCCAGCAGGATGCTCAAGTTCTGTACCCATTGGAGGAGAAGGAATGGCAAGAGGTTGAAATAAAGAAATTATTTATAGTCTTGACAGTGCTGATCTGAAGTAACTTACCGGGTGAGGCCAAATGGCTGAGCTCACAGGCATAGACTGGTGAGAAAGAATGATGGCACAGACTGTTCACTGGTGGCTTAAATTAGGACTAAGAAGGTCTGTTTTCTTAATGACCTTTTCTGAGCTCATCTGTGTTTTGTAGCAGCAAAAGGCTGACCTAAGGTTTCAACTCAGCATAAAGCAGCTCTTGTCATCTGAAAATGGGTTCCTGGCTGTGTTAGTAGAAAAACTCTCATGTTTAGAGATCCCAAATGGGTATAATTAGATGGGAAACCAGGTGGTACCCAGCAGCCTTTACTGATCTGTGCGCTGCAAGGCAGAAGGGCCTGGTGGGAACATCAACTCAGCTCTGCAAGGAACTGCTGTAGATCCTGTGATGGCATCAGTTCTCTGAAGAATCCACTTGGAAATACGAACAGGCTCTGTTTGCAAGCCAAACCATGCTTTACCCACACACCATTCCCCAAGTGGAGCAGGAGGATGGATAGGTGGCTGCTAAGCATCTTCCAAGCCCTGACAGAAGCAGCCACCACATTGTAAACCCTGACTCCAGAAGTTTTCAGTGGGTTAGAAAAGCAAGAGACTTTTACAGCCATATTGCAAAGCATTCTCCTTGAGGTGAACCTTAATGTCTGTTCTGAAAAGCCTTCTTAGCACAATCTAGGCTATTTGCCTTGTAAATTTATAAGCATAATGCTGAGTAAAATATAAGCAGTTGCCAGTGCTCCTTTTCTACCTCTTTATTCTCTTCACCTAAGGAAAGTATCTCTCCTGTGAGGTGTTTTATTTGTAGGCTTCTGTACTGACAACTTGCATGAAGCCTTAGGGCACCATACTGAGGATATGATTTGGAGAGGGAGAATGAGCAGAGGCAGCTGGGGAAAGGGGAGGTAGCCCCATCTCTGTGAGGGAACAAGGCAAACACATGGCAAAAAAGAGTATTTCATGGATGTATTTAAATAACCACTTTGGAAAAGGAGGAAATCAGATATCACATGCCTGGGAATGGGTGTCCACATGGATATTTTTGTACAGCGTTTAAATTTGGTGAATCACCCAGTTAATGACTGCGTAGGATGCTTCTGGTTGGTGTGGGTTTTGAAGGCCGATGCTTCTACAAAGTATTACAGGAACAAATTCTTATGGTGAATTAACTACTGCTAATTATGGCATGGGAGGAAGAAATCTGTCAGGGAGCATCCAGGCAAGGGGATTGTCATACATTTATTTCCTCACCTCTCCTTGTAGTACTGGAACTTGACTGGGGCTGATGGCACTTTCCATGCTCTTCACTGAAGCATAATGTGAAAAGCAGAAGTCATGGCTGAATAAACCTGATTTTTGAGGATTTCAACCTTGACTTGTTGAGCTCAACACCCAGTGCACCACCATTCTTACACCACACTGTTTATAAAACCAGTAAGAGGGTCTTTGGTGAACTGGATGCAAGGACTCTTACACAGGTATGTTCCAAACCTTGCCCAGAAAGGTCTGGTAGCTGTGATTAGGCAGAGCACTTTTTAAAGACTTTCAAGTGACAAACTCCACGCTTTCCACCATGATCTCTTTAAAAAGGTTTGTTAAATAGGGCATTGCACTTGCAAAGTCTTTGTTGTTCTGACACCTCGGAGTAATTCAGATTGAGTTTCAGTCTACTGGACTTACTGATTTGCATTTCAAAGACTCAGAAAGTGAATTGCAGAGCCAGATACTTCTTGAGTTTGGGGCTTACAAAAAATGATAATAAAAAACTTTGGCAATTGTTAGCTGAAATGCTGACTCATCAGTGGTGTTTTTTTTTTTTTTAACCCGCCTCAGTGGCTAATTAAGGATTTCCAAAATGAAACCTGGTGCAAAATGGTGAAGAGCAAAGAGAATCTGTCTGACAGGAGATTAACAAAGGACAGAGTTGGATCTAAAGGGAACATTATCCCTGCACATCCCTGAACTGAGCAGCAGGAGGGTACCTGCTTGCTGGGACCACTGATGAGTGCACAGGATTTATAATAAACTGCCAGGTCTACTCTATCTTTCATTAGCTGACTGAATGTTTTTTTGGTCTCAAGTGAAGACTACACAGAGCTAATACCCTGCTAACCTCCTGCCTTGGAACTGGAGATAAGCTGCCAAGACTTGAAGTGCTACAAAAACCCCTATAAGCCTATATGTTCCAGTAAGCAACAAAGGAAAATGAGGGCAAAAGACTAAAAAACTGTTAATTTGTTTCTTTCTTTTTTTAATTTACAAAACTGAATGCAGCCCATCTCTGAGTGTGGGTCCATTTCGATCTCTGGTCCTATGTCTGTCACTTGGCTTGGAATTCACATAATTGTAGTGAAACAAGGCACCTTCAGATATTAAAGGTGGAATAGTAAACACACTCTTATTTATGCATTTTATTATTTCAATTACCTTCACTGATGAAGGAAATCAACCATACTTGAATGTGCCAGTTTAGATATCCCAATATTGGATCTCAGTGCAGTGTGGAGGAGTTCTCATCAATTTATTCACAGGTTGCTATAGAGGAATGGTGAATTGTATTGGCTAAACCTTCAATTTTAGTGTCATTAGAGAAGGACATTGAGCCTGGAACCAAAGGGTAAGGAATATGATTACTCAGATGTTCTTGTGCACTCTGTTAAAATAGTGACAAGTGGTTTTTTCAGGTATCTTCTGATAATTTGGAATATCTCTGGATTATTCTAATACTATATTATACTAATATAGTAATGAATAGTTACAAATATAAGCGATATCAATGGTTATGATAGTTCCCATGCCAGAGAGTTAGAAATTCCATTCCTAATTATCATGATTATGGCAGGAATTAAACAGTTGACAAATAATTTTCAGAAAATCAAAGGACATCTTAATCTTAGCATTAGTAGACAAAATTGCAGCCCTAAGAAAAGCTTTTGAAATAATTTTCAGAAAATGGGATGATTTATTTTGGAAAACAATGTTTACTAAAATTCAAATCATACAATCTGTGAGTGGAAGTTGTTCTTTTTAGGTGAACTATATTTTTTTCCTATTTTTCTTTTAGGGATGTAAATTAAAAATAACTAATGTCCCAATAACATTTATTTCATATTAAACTAAACTTTTTACTTTCATGTTTTTTAAATATATTTGTTTGCAGGTTGTTTTGCTTTGTTTTGTTCTTGTTTGCTTTTCACTTTTTAGACTCCTTTGCTAGCACATGAAGTTTGGAAAGGTATTTCGAAACAAAAAGCTTGAAGTGAAAAAAATAAAAACCTTTTTTTACCTTCTTTCAAGTTTAAAACCAATGTTGTGTTATTAATAAAAAGGCTCCTTTATAAAAAAAAAGTTTGCATTTTTGATATCAGAGAACAATTTAAAATATTTTAGAATTCCAATGATTATGAAGAAAAACTCGACACACATTTATGTATGAATTTTCCTAAGTCATATTCTGTATTTTCTTCCTTTTTTTGTTTGTTTTGGGGTGGTGTTTTTTGTTTGTTTGTGGGTTTTTAGTTTGTTTTGTCACCTACATGGTCTCTGCTAATGAGTGTGCAGGCCCAGCACTGCAGCAGGACAACTGGGGATTGAGTGAGATACCCCAGGAGGAGACAGGCACAAAAATGCTGGGATACACTTTAAAATTTAATTAAAGAAGGAAGCTGGAACCAGGGCTGAAATTTTAAAGCAGATTTTAGAGCTCACTAACTCAGGAAGTTTAACTAAACACTTGCAAAAGGCAAAATAATCCAGTGATCAGTAACAAGACGTCTCTTCTTGAAAATGAGAACAACTGAGATAGTGACTCAGGTAATCAAAACTTCACTATTCAAGTGTAAAAATTTCTTTATAAGAGAAAAAAAATATTCCTTTATGGCTCTGAACGTTATACATTTATTTACAATATGTCATTATTATTTCACAGTCTCATGTCCTTTATTATTTCACAGTCTCTTGTGACTCACTAAGCAGGAGCAGGAGGAAACTGAAGAGGAATCAAAGATAAAATCATTAATATTTAAGATTTGAGAGGTCTGGTTAGGAAGTTTATCCTAACTAAAAGAACAGTCTGTGCAGCTAAACTCCGGGGTTATTTCCCACTCCCCAGTTCTGGGCTGGCTCACACTGGCTGTGCCACTCCTGCAGGTTCCACCAAGAGCCACCTCTCTGGATTGTCACCTTGCTTTCTGTCTGGTTCCTTCTTAGACTCGTGGCAAATAACAAGCTATTTAAGGAGTCTGGCTTTATTAACATGGAAATTACTGTTTTTCCTCTCCTCTTTCTGTTTGGATTTCCAGTTCTTCCTTATTTCTGTCTGCACATTTCTTGTGTAAACCATGCCAGATTTTATGCAGTCTCACTACTCCAGGAGATGCTTTCCAGGGTACACCACTGTGTCCAAACACAACCCACAGAATACAACTGATTCTATACAGCTCCTTCTATTTGGTTGTTTAACTTCTGGAATACTTTAAAAAACCTTTTTTTTTCAAGTACAAATGTATTATTAATATTAAAGGGGAAAAATCACCATTATGTTGACATAGGAAAGACGAGTATTATGAGGAAAGTATTCATGAATTTGCTTAATGGTCTTGCTGCTCCGGCTTTTGGATTAGGTTGTTCTCCTGGTGGGATTAAGAGACATACACTGAAATAAAGGGCAGGAGCACCTGATGAATATTAAAACTCAGAGAGCTGCAGGTATAAGCAATGATTAACCTGCTTGCTTTACCTGTGCCAAAGCCCTAGAAAGCTGAGCTTACTGCTTCTGCCACCCAGGTGTCAAGGTTTATGCAGTATAAATTACCAAGGAAATCATAGCCAGACTGCATAAAAAACACCAACAAATGAAACACAGTAAGAGCTCCTGCAGCGATATATGTAGGATGATAGAAATGATTTATTTATAAGTCTCAATCATTAACCATGTTATTTTTTAACTAGAGGTTAAATAAAAATTTGGAGAACAGCAACAGATTTATCTGTAGGTAAGTCCTTTTAGAGGAATGCTCACCTTGGTCAAGTCTATCTTTTCCCACCAATTTATCATTTGTAATTTAGTTGAGACTTTTTTTTTCTATAATAAAATTAATTTCTTACTGTCCTTTAAACATTGGTCTTTCTGCATGGGACAAGTGGCTTCTTTATTTAATGAACTGCATTAAAAATTCAACATAAGTTTTTATTTATACATACAGTGGTTCTCTGAGAAAAATTAGAATTTTATCCAATTTCTCAAAGGAGCAAAGTTCTGCAAAAAGGACCTTCTTCTGAAAATATCCCCAGTTACACTGAGAATTTGGCTTTGGTCCTTTGAGATATGTAGAGAAGCCTTGACTTGCCTAAGGGAGTTTCACTTTGGAATTCAAGTCCTCCCCTGCAGAAGGATGAGAGAGCTGGGGGTGTTCAGCCTGGATGACAGGAGGCTCCAGGGACACCTCAGAGCCTAAAGGGGCTCCAAGAGAGCTGGAGAGGGACTTTGGACAAGGGATGAAGGGACAGGACAAGGGCAATAGCTTCCCACTGCCAGAGGGCAGGGTTAGGTGGGATACTGGGGAGAAATTCTTGACTCTGAGGGTGGTGAGGCCCTGGCACAGGTTGGGCAGAGAAGCTGTGGCTGCCCCTGGATCCCTGGAAGTGTCCAAGGCCATGTTGGATGGGGCTTGGAGCAACCTGGGCTAGTGGAAGGTGTTCCTGGAGGGAATTGGAACAAGATAATATTTCAGGTCCCTTCTAACCCAAACCATTTCAAGATTCTATGACGTATATATTACGATATAATTAGGGAAATTAACCTTTAGACCACTCTGCATGGGAATGTTATAGGGGAAAGTGTAGAAAGATGAATGTAAAGAGCCTTTCCCTTTGTAGGGTGCTGATCTGCCCCATCCCACCTACAGAGAAGGGGTGACATGATGCAAATCACCCAAGTCCCTGCTACACCCCCCAGAAGCACCTGCTTGACCTTTGCTTTGTGCTCCCAGTGCCTTCCCCCAGTTTTGGTTAATGCTCAGGGATCAGAGGGGGCACTCCTGCCCCCAGCCCCTTAATGAGCCTCATCCATGATAACTATGGAAAAGCAGCCATCGCTCCTGCATGGGGAGCTGGGCAAAGTTTCAGCTGCACTTTAAATTCATAACAGAGCTTGTTCTGCACTGACCTCCCCGTGTAGACAAGCCCTTTATGAGATCATCTGCAGTTTTGATGATAATGGAGGCTTTATTTTCTTCTATTAGGCCTTGGGGTGCAAGAGCTATTGTAAATCCTCTTGCACTTGTGCATGCTACTGCTCCTTATTCCTCTCCTAATTCACAATTCCTATCCCCTAGACCAAAATACTGATGTAAATAAGCTTTTTATTTTCATTTTTCAAAGTTATAGCTCTGCACAGTATGACACAAAAAAATTCACACACTTTCTTTTTTTCAAGAAAAGTGTTTTTTTTCAGGGAGGGGAGTTTTACATAAAAAAGGTCAAATACTCCCTCTCACATTTGATTCATTTAATAGCAGGATGCTCTTTCTGGCCATCTGCTTATTGTTGAATTAATTGTCAATTAATTGTCTCCTAATTGAAGCATTTGTTTCCAATTTTCAAAGATTAGCAGGGTATTAAACAAGAAGAGGTCAACGCAATTTAGGAGAATGTTTTAAATTTTGCATATAGAAGCTGGGAATTGTGGCTTTCATTAAACAACACTCTGGTATAATTTGTGTCATTAAAAGTGGCAATTTCAGCCGATTACCGCAGCTGTTTTGGGTTTACTTGCTTGAATGATTCCTGATTCCAGGAGTCAAGAAGCGCTGAACTCTCACTACTCTTGCTGCTGTTGTGTCTGTTTAAAAATAGAATTAGTCATATATAAAACAAAACAAACAAAAATTTAAAAAGTTATTATTGTTTTACCGGAAAATATAACTTTTATAATAATAGGAAACAAATGTATTCAAGTACCTGCTGATAGAGACACCAAACTGAATTAATTGGGTTTTAAACTGAGCCAGAGTGTAAAAGTGAAAGGCTGATGGCAATGGAAGCAAGACCCAAGCCCTGACTCTGCACGAGGGCTGGTGAAATGTTCCCACATGCTTCAGAGTGATCTGTGGAGGCCAAGAGAGGCCAGGGAGCACGAAGGCAGCCTGAATTATATCAAATGTAATTACACCGGGCAGATTATAAAAACCTCCAGGAGCTGAGCCTTGCAGTGTGTGAGGGACCATTAGGGCTGGGGTTTGGTCCTGCAGCAGGCAGAGACTTTGCCATCAGCTGGGGGGCCCTGCAAGGTGGCTCTGATGGATGAATATTGTCCACAGAGGAGTCAGTTCAGCCCATGGCAGCTCAGGGCTGCCCATGGCCATCACTTCAAAGTTTTGTTTCTGTTTTACATTCCATTAAGTAATTTAAATGCTTAGATTCAATAAGGCCTTGGTCCCTTAATGCATCTCCTTTATTAAATGGAAATACGAGCTTAGGAAGATACGTTCTTTTTTTTAAAAAAAAAGTCCAAACTATTGTGGTTTTTTCCCTAGAAAGTTACATACTAAAGAGAAAAACATCATGCTTTAGTTTAATTCAGTCTATAACTTTATTAACCATTGATTCAGCAAGTTCTGGGGAGGATCTTTTCTTTCAAATGTGGGATTTGATACTGTAATTTCTTTTTCTACTGAATAATTTTATGTAAATTTTGGTAGATGTAGAGTTGGGAAAGCAGAGTCTGCCCCCCCTAAACTGATGTTACTTTATTGAACAGACCACTACCTTCTCCCCAAGTTTTGGGTTGCAGACCCAGAGTGTCCTGTTCCCCCAGTATCATTGCCTAGGCAGTTGTGTACCTGCACTGATACAACCATTCATTTGACCACATTATACCCACTATCTAATCACAGAGAAAGATCTTCCAAAGGCCAAGCTAACAGAGTTTAGGAGATCAGATATATCAGTGCTTGAGTAGATAACACTGATTACTTGAAGAATACAGCATGCTCTGTCTTTTATGATAGAGAAGAAATCAAATTTGACTTTGATGTTTTCCTGCACTCGCGCTGTACAAGGTTGGATGTACATTCATCTGTCACCATGTGGAGACTCTCTAAACTCTAACCTCACCCAACCCAGTCTTGTTTGTCTTTTCTCAGAAGTATTAAATGTTTAGAATAGCCACAAGATATATATATATATTGGATAAATAAGGCATAAGAAACGTAAAGAGTTTTTGATGCTGCCCTTTGACTCTGCTGCACAATGTCTTGTGGCTCTTCCCCAAATCCTGCCAATTCCTGGGACAACCTGCAAAAGGCAGCTCTGAGACAGCTGGGAGGATAACTGCAGTGGAACAAAGGGCCAGGTATCTGAAGCTGCTCGGGGCTGGGAATTTCAGCTTAAACCCCGAGGAAATGAATCCAAAAGAATGGCAAGATGAGGCTACATTATTTCTCCCCCTGGCTCTGCAGTTTGTCCATAAATTGCCACTATTGTGTGTGATCAGGGTAAAGAAGAGGATGCTCAGGCAACAGTGGGATGCCGGGGAGAATCAAGGTCTGAATCAGAGTTTGAATGGGATCACAACTCCTACTTACAGTAATTAGCTCACTGTGTACATTCAGGGAAGAACAAAGTGATAAAGCCTGTTACAAACCCCCAATTCTAGGCATGTTCTATAAAGCAGGAGCGAAGATAAATCTTCTCTTTACTTGCATTTAGCGTAAACCACAGAATCCAACAAATCTTTCCTGACTAAGCCTGTGCTTAACAGCTGGGAACCTGTTCTCACTGGGTCACGCCTGCTGGCTGCAAATGATTTATTTGTGATTTACATAAGCATGAGTGGAAAATATGGCCTGATTGCTCTTACTGAACAGTGGTGTAGAGGTGCACACAGTAAAGATAATTTAGTGGTTCTATGCCAAAGTCTTTCAAGAAAAAAAAAAGGCATATTTTCAAAGGTCCTTTCACAAATTCACCAGGAAAAAAGCACTGAAGTGGAGGATATTTATTTATTTTTAAACAATGTGCTTTGTAGAGGTCCTTACCAAATGCTGTGCAGAGTAATCTTGTAGAGAATGAGGAATATTTAAAGTAAAATTTAAAAGGAATGGGACCATGCAGCTGAAAAATAAGCATTATTTAAACTGGAAAAACATATATTTTCTCTTTGAACAGTCATAACAGTCTGTGTGCATTTATATATTTGTTTATTTAACACAAAAATAATTTTATCTAGTATGCATCAAGGTTCAGGATAAGAATTCCACTAGAGAAGCTTTGGTTAATTAATTTCTGCAATAACCTAATTCCCAACATTGCATATTTTCCTCTGGAATTTTTTTTTCCCTGAATCCTTTTACAGGTGGAAATGGCCTTTTTTCCCCAAATACTTTCTAAGTAACATTTTGGTACATTATAGAATTAGACAGGATTTAATCTTTAACCACAAAACCTGATGTCCCAAAAATGTTGGGTTCACTGCCAAGATTAGTTCAGATGAGATAGACAGGTTTCACTGCAAGAGCTTCATCGACTAATTATAAAAATTAATAGCTTTACTATGAAAAAATGTAAAGGTTTGGTTTGCACTCATGTACCAAAACCTAAAGAGTTGTCTACGACAAGTCATTAAGGGCAGAAAACAAGATGAACTTCAGCCCTTTTCCTTTTTTTTAACTTTTACATCATTTTAATGTGGTCTGGTACATTGAAAGGCTGTTGAGTCACTGGTACAGCCCAGGAAAGCTCCAAATAACTGCTCTCAGATGCCTTCATTAACTATGCATTCTTGCAAGCACATCCTTGCCCAAATTACTCTTACATTTTCCTCAAACTGCTATCAGCAATTTTCATCTTATTAGTGGAGCTTTAGTCTGAATGTAGTTCCTGACAAAGGCAATTCCTGCAGGTACCTTAAATGTTCTAAACGTTTTAACATATCATTGTTTTCCTTTATAACTATCAGGCAAGATTATTAATAAAGTCCTTGTAGACTTTCATTAATGAATCTCCACTACTCATTCCCTTATGTCAAGCAAATTTCTGAAGCCTAAATTTTTCTTCCTGCAATTTTGAAAGGCTTAATCTTTCATAAAATCAATGCATAGCACTGCTAGTTTAATGTTGCTTCTTCCTGACATCCCTTTGAATTGGCAAACTGCTCAGCAAGACAGAGAGCCACGTGGGGTGCATTCACTTTAAATGTTTAGGACCTCATTGCATTTCTTGGTAAATTGAACACAAAAAAATTTGTGAGTTTTACCCTGGCTGATATTAAATAGGTGTCTTGTTCCTGGTGTGAGTAAAACCCTTGCAGAAGAGAAAAATGTGGGATGTGTGATGCGCTGCCACAGTGTAAAAATTGCCTGGCTTGTGTTACAAATGGCTTTATCTGTTTCAAAGCCATTGAAGAGAGAAATCATTTTAAATTATTGTGGGGTAATGTTCGAGCATATAAAATCAGAAAAGTGTCAGCTACCGACCACTGAATGGAACAAGTGACTCGCTCTTGAGACATCTATCAGTAATATTGGGGGGAAATGCTGTGTTGTCAGAAAGGACTTCAGCTTGAGTGACATAATACTGGCGGCCTCATGCTGACAAGTCTGAAATGTCCTTGAAATTTATAAATATTATCAATGGCAAATTCCTATTAAAAATGTTACACTTGCAGGCATTCTATAAGAAATATCATCATGCAAAAGAAATCGATATTCATCACAGAAGTAAAAATTAGTTCTGGAGCTGCTGAAAATAATCCCAATTTAACTGCCTTGGATACATGCAAAAAAACCTTCAAATCCTTATTAAAGTTAATATTCTCAAATGTAGACTCAGTACATCACATCACAGGCACTTTGCATGGAGGATCTTCATGTTTTGGAATCAGTCATGAGCCTGATCAAAGCAGGACCAAGAAACAAAAAATAACCAAGGGGGATCATTAAAATAAGATGAATAGCTCTACACATGGAGATTAGCAGATCAACTGGCTTCATTTAATAAAAGAAACAAATTAAACTATTTTTGAGATGTTTGCATTGATTTTAGTCCCACAGCTCCATATATACTCATAAAGCATATGTTACACACAAAATAACTCTATTGGCAAAGCAGTATTTTAATTTTGAAGGTAAACAATTCAGAGTTAAGAAATGCTAAGTGTGTAATTTTCTGTAATTTTATGTTTGTCCATTTGTGTATCTGTCCTATAAGAGCTCCCCTAGATGTTGCTGTGGGGCAGCAGAAGTGGACAGAGTGTTTAAATCTCAAATTTGAGACTCTTTCTTAATTCCAGCACCTCAAGGGGTGGTGATAATACCTCTTCAGAATTCCTCATGCCTGATTTTTCAGCTTTCTGCTTTTTCATTCCTCCTGTTCAGGATATGCTCAGCCCAGGAAGGAGGTGGCAATGTGAGGCTGAGACCAACAGTTCTTCTGCTGATGCTCAGGTCCTGCTCTGTGAAGAACACTAAATTACACAAAGTTGTCAGGGTTTTTATCTTTTTTTACCACATTTTCTTGAAGAACTGTACACCCAGTACTGCTGTCAGCCAGCTGTGTTAGAACCATAGAATCCTTTAGGTTGGAAAAGACCTCTAAGGTCATTGAGTCCAACCATTAACCCAGCACTGCCAAGGCCACCACTGAACTGTGTCCCCAAGTGCCATATGCACATGTCTTTTAAATCCTTCCAGGGATGAGGACTCCACCACTGCCCTGGGCAGTTTTTCCAGTGCTTGACAACCCCTTTGGTGAAGAAACTATTCCTAATATCCAATCTAAACCTCCCCTAGCACAAGATGGATATGTTTAGATGAATATGAGATTTACATCAGAGTTGTTTTATCACTCCTCAGCTCATCTTGGAAAGGGAAGAGTGTTACTGTAGGTTTAAGAAAGGGAGCAGAAGCGTGTAAAATGTCAGCTCCCAGCACTTTAAATTCTCGTGACACTGTGATGGAGCAGTGCTGTCACTGTGACTTGTAGATGTGACTCAGCTGTAGGCTATGTTATATGTGGTGGCCAGGAACAAGGAAAACATAACTGTATAGAAATTATAATTTTTCAGAGAAAATGGTGCCATTGGAAGCCTCCAGCCAGTTCCCAATGGACTCACTGATATTATCATTGTTTTTTCAACAAAGATTTCAAAAACATATATTTCTGGTGTTTTACTTAGTTATTAAGAATTGCTACCATAATTACCAGTGCCACAGCAATGAAAGCACTGTGTTGAAAAATAACTCACCCTCAGGAAATGCCACCTATGAAATAAAGGCCACGTTAAAAGTACAGCTCTTTCCCTGTGTCCTAAATTGTATCACTTAGATTATATAGAAGGTCCTGATTTAAATGTATGGATATTGTGCTTCTTTATTTTCATTATAAAATTTAAGAAAAAAATATTGTCAAATTCTTTTGTGTAGAGCCAAGGAAGGCCAAACTTGAGAAATGGATTCCTTTGTAGTTCTTGTGATTTATCTTAAATTTATCTTCCTTATGCTAAGGAAGCATATCTGTTTCCTCCGTTCAGAAGGAAAAGCTCACGTTTCCATCACAGGCTCACCCCTGTGCTACAGCACCAGCTTCAGTTTTAAAGTCCTCAGCCAGAGAAGGCAACAGGGAAGAGGGGGCGTAAGATTTTTTAGTCAAATCCTTTTTATCTCTACTGAGCACCAGGCAAGGCAATTTGTTGGAAGGATTCAGAGAGTCTGAGAGGAGTGAGGGTTTTAGACATGTTCAAGGGTTGCTTTTGAAACTGCAAGAAGTTTCCACTGAGAAGAGTGCGAGTCTCTCAGGCTCACCATCCAAATTGAGAAGTGGAGGTGGGAGGAGAGTTACAGTACGTGCAGTAAAGCTCTTGCACAGGTGTGAGCCCTTCCTTTTCCAGTATTCCCCATAGAGGTGTCTGCTGGGAAGGCTGCATCAGAATGTGTGCACCTCTGGTGATGGGGGATCTGGGTGAGTGTGAATTTCAACAATTCTCCTCTCAAAAACCAAGGACACAAGTGAGAATGAGGGATCTGACAACAGCATCTTATGAATGTTACTTTGCCAATGGATTTCTGGCTGAGAGAAAAAACAGGAGCTTCTGGGCTTTGGAGAACCCAATTAACAAACAGGATCTTTTAAGGTCATGTTAAAGCCTGATCCTATAGGATGCTCTTAATATACATCTATGAATATACTACATGTAAATTATGCATAATGCTTTGGAAAATTGCAGCACAATATAGTCATGTCAGCAAAGGGTTTTTAAATACAGAACAGCAGAGATTTACAACCTCACAGCCTTATTTAACAAATTTTAAAGCATGGATCCTAAAATGTTAGAAAATATTCAAAGATGAAATAAACAAGTTCTCCCTGCAGTAAACAATGAGGTGTTTTCTCTGAGGCTGCCTGGCAGCTGGTACTATTGTTTTCTATATTTTTGGTTAATGTGAAGTCCAGTGAGTTCCCTCGTGTCAGTGGGATGGAGGGCAGGGAAACGTGGCTAGCGGCTCTGTCCTGCAATCTGTGTTATCCCTTGCCCAGCTGTCTGGTGCTTTGGAATGCTTTCTGCCTGTTTCGGGTGATTAAACCCAGATTTCTTGGTGCCAGTCAACATTCAATTCATTTCATGCACAGAGAGCAAATAAACCACAAAAAACCCTTCACGAAACAGCCCAGGACATCAACGCAAAAGCAGCACTGAATATTTTGGATACTTTGTCTCCTGCAAGTTTGGCACACCAAGCTTGTCAGAATATGTTTGGTGAGACTCCACCTGCTATCCTGACCCTGTGAGTTTAGAAATCTGAGCTGTTTGCTCTGAGCTCAGGCTATGCCAGTGGTGAGCTGGAGCTGTGGTTTGTCCTCTGCATCATGGCTCTGGGGATGTGGTTTAGTGCTGAACACGGTGCTGCTGTTGGGTTGATGGTTGGACTTGATGATCTTAAAGGTCTTTCCCAGTCTCAGCAAGTCTATGATTCTATGATTTCCTCTCTGCCTCCTGTCAGCAGCTGATGAAGTTTCTTGGATGCTGGACCTACCCAGGGCTTTCTTCTCTTTCTATCTTTGCACCAAGACAGATTTCCTCAGCCTGCTTGTGTGAGGTATTTCCTACTCACTAGCAAATAGCTTTGGGCTTCTCTTAAGGGTCCTTGGTGTCTTTTGTGGGGCTGTTGTGCCCTGTCTTGCCCCAAATTTAATTTGGTGTCTTTGGGCTGGGAAGCATCACCTAAGTGAACTCCTAGCAGGACTGATCTGGTCCTGCAACTTGGTAAAGAAATGCATTGGTTAAAGGAAGTGCCTATGGACAAAAAGTGATACAAAAAGGGATAGAACACACCAGTTAGTATGGAAAGGACATAGTTATGTTCTTTTATTTCATTATTTTTTTTGCAAAACTTACTTTGGGAAAAATATTGGGGAAATAAGTGTGCTTAAAAGGCACATCAGATGGTAGGAAATGCCATGCAGCATCTTGTCAAATCATTTGTGGTTTATTTTTCATGTACTGCTTTCTCTGACTACACACTAAAATTTTTTATGGGGTCAAGGAATGCCTAACAGCATTTCTGGGAATCCCAAAACTTCTGTGCACATTGGGAGTGTGTTATAAACAGAATGTGATATAAGTGGCCCATACACACAGAGTGAAAATCAGTGAGAGAACTCTATCTCACTTTTCTCCCACCTGCTGGATGTTTTCTGTTGTGTCCAGAGTAGCCTGGCAGTCCTTATTTATACCTCTGTAACTTATGTCTTTTGTTCAATGAAATCACTTAGGAGAATATGTTACTTCTGAGAAAAATTAAATAACATCTTTGATGCATCTTGAAAAACTCTCAGCATGTGTCTCTGTTAGATCTATTTCATCTACCTCTTCAATAACAAACCCAAAAGAACCGTGTGAGTAAAATGTGTTGCAGATATATTCCTATTGTTCCTGCAGGGTAGGTGATTGCAATCTTTTATAGTAAATTAAAAAAAAAAAAACTGCTTCAATAAATTTTGTGTTTTACAATGAACACACTCAACATGTTAATCTTTTATATGGTCATTGTCTAGAAGAAATATCTATGGTAGGTAGTTAAGACACCCCTGCAAGGCACTAGAGCAATATGCTTTCTACTTCAAATTAGGGTAGCCAAGCAGTTTTCTTCTTTAAAGCTGCTGTAAAACCTTAAAAAAAAAATCTAAATGAAAGGTATTAAATGGTGAAGTTACATAAAGGTGTGTTTCATTAAAATCTTACTGGAAGGTGATTCTGGTTTTTAACTCTTACTGTATTTCTGAAGGTACAGGATAAAGCTGGGCAATTTCTACTGGCACTGAACAAGCCTTGGACTTTTATTGCTTAATTGCAGATAATTGGCCTGACCATAGAAAGTGTAGGCCTTGCCATTCCAAGATCACGACATATAAAGGTTAAGTATCACTTCCAGGAAAATATTCTCAGGGAAGTTAAAAGTTGCAATGTAGTTTGGAAAGATATCTAATTTTCTTGCTGAGTCTGATTTTTCTATTTTTTAATTTAAGGTTAATACAGCATTTGAATTTATTTATAACATGGGTGCCCTGACCAAAAGTGATTATTAAAGCACTTAATGTTACTTTAATAACTGCATACATTTGGGACATTTGTTAAAAATGGCTACAGAAATGTTAAAGTTGTCTCAGTATAGGCTAATTATTTGAAATGGAATAGGACAATAAGGATATTCTTCTATGAAACAGAAATATCAGGGAAATAAGTTTAATATTTCCATCTACAAATTAATCTGATTATTGGACAAAGTAAATTGTGAAATAACCATTATTCAACATCACTATACTAAGAAATTCATAAATATTTATTTAGCACTGCCACCTCAAAACTCTAAACCATAATTTAATGGCAATACTGGTATGATATAATTTATTTTGTGGGCTGCTGTAATAAAGAGTGTGGCTGAGTTAACTCTCAGCTGGGGCTGAATTGAGCTTGATTCCTGTGTAGGTAAAACTGTATTGAAAAACAAACATTGCATCTTCCAGTTGTAGGTTTGCCATGGGGACACATTGGATTTTCCACTGCTCCACGTGTCACCTAGAAATGAAATATATTAACTTGTATCACAGTTCTATTAGAAAACAAGATTTTTAGGTATTTATGACTAAGCTGTAAAACTTGTTTCTGAGTGAAACGCAGAGACTTCCATCTTCTCTAACAAGTTTGTCTCACCCATTTTCAGACAGAACCAATTTGTTTAATTATATTGAGTGGTTTTGCACTGCAGTTAACAGGTACAAACACATCATGAAAGATTGCATGGGGCTTTGAGTAACATGGACATCTATGTTACCTCAGACGAGGATAAATCAGACTGCAAGTTTGCAACTAGTTTGAAAGGTCCAAGTTAGCATTGAATGTCTCATTCCTTCCTCCTTCTTCTCTCTGTGCAAAAATCCAGGTGCCTCCCACATAAGCCATCAGTCCTACTTTTGAGGGACTTTTTAGTGAGCTGGATGATAATCTGAAAATTAATGTAGGTGGATGAAAAAAAAAAAAGGAAGAAATTAATTTTTAAACAATTTGATTGCTGGTGCTGGCACAGGAGAGGTGCTGGAAGTTTGTAGCCAAGACAAGAGAGGATCCTAAAGCTTCATAAAATTGTGTGTTCAATTTTATTTCTTTGCCATAACAAGGCCAAAAGTTTAATTTCAAGGGAAATAGGGAAGAATTTGCTCTCTTTTCCCAATGGCATATACTGTTCATCTTCAGTTTTCACCATGCTATGAGCTGCCAGAAACCCTTAATAGGCACATGAATAATAAGAAAATGTTCTTATGCAGGTGTCTGTGTTCTCTGCTAATCACATCTGTCCTACAGTAAGGAAAAACACTGGATTAGAGAATAGGATTTTCACAGCACACTGTTAATTACTCCAGCATTTGATATCACACTTTTAAAACTGCCCCCCTGCTTATTACTGAGGTGGTGCTAAACCACTGATTTTTAAAAAATAAATCAAATTTTCTGCACACATATGTGGCTGTTATCGTCAATATTCTCCCAGAATTCTTTCATTTTTTTAATTATTACTGTGGGTTTAATTCAGTACTCATTTTCCTCTGGGCCCTATGATGCAATTGGTTTGTGCAGGAGCACGAAACAGCCTGGCTTTGCAGCTCTGCTGTGCTTTGTGCTGAGCAGCCCCTTCCCCCCCAGCACAACCATGGACGGTGTCCCTGCAGCTCTCCGTTGTTTCTGATTTCATGAGCAGTGCTTGCTGTGGCACTGAGGGCTTTTAGCGGAACATATATATATATTTTTTTTTTCCTTAAAAATAACCCTCCGAGGGAGGCAGGGTATTACTCCAGCAGTGCAATCTCCAAGACTTATACTTGGAAGGCATCTAAGAGGTTTTATTGGTGGTATTTATAGATCTTCAGCACTACAAGAACCGCAGAAAAAGCCTGTGGTGAAGCTGAGAGCTTGGTTGGGAGGCCTGGCCCTTACCTAGTGGATGCTGCATCTTATCTCTGCTCTGAGAGCCTTGAAAATAGTAATACTTATGTGTGATACAGAACAAAATTAGGTATTGACTGATAAGAGTTTGGGATAACCTGCAGTGAGGTGTTTTTCCGATCACTCCTGAGACATCAAAATTATGGTGCTGCCTTTAGTAAAGCTGTAATAAAGTCTGTTTTCAGGCTTTTGTAATGGAGTGCAGAGGAATGTCTGAGGACATTTTTGGGCTAAGCCTGGCACACTGTAGAAATACCTCAGGTATTTTATTTTCAAAGGTAGGTTAATACATTTATCACACTGGGGCAATTTGAAATGCTGACCAGGGCTCCAGTGCCTGTATTAACGAATTAATCATTATCTCATTTTCTTTTATTTTTTGGCAAAGCTCAAAGTGGTCGTGGGGAGGCTCTGAGCTTTCCTAATGAAAGGATGCAGCACCCTGCTGGAAAAAGTTTAAGAAAAACTTAGTATTGCAACTGATTATGATTATTTAAAAGACAGATAGATGTGGCACTTGGGGACATGGGTTAGTGCTGGGCTTGACAGTGCTGGGTTAACAGTTGGACTCAATGATCTTAAAAGTCTTTTCCAACCTAAATGATTCTGTGATTCTAAAAGTCTAGTTTAAATGACTCTAATCCTCATCTAGCCAACAAAGGATGGGACCTTGCAAGGAGAAAAGGTCATCTAGGAAAAGAAGAAAGTCTGTTTCTACTTTCAGGCTACACCTTACAGAGGAATACAGACATAAAACCGTTTTACTGTGGCTTGAGTATAGGGTTGGCCTAGAGGAAAAACATATTTATGTAAGAAAAGTATCTCATAAAGGGAACAGCTTGGTTCCCCAGACTACATCTCTATCTGTGTCTGGCTGTCAGTGAAGAATAACTGCCCAGGCATTGCCCTGGGACACACTTCCGAAGAAGATCCATGAGCAGGTATCAGGTGGCCCCATGGACAGATCGTGCTGTGGTCACTGAGCATTTATCTCCCTCCAGGAGATAAATGGTGAGTGTGCCAAGCATCACACATCACGAACAGCCAGTGGCTGGCAGTCCCACAGGGTGTGAGAACTGAGCTCTGGGATGTCTGCAGAGGTGCTGGGGGATTTTAGGGCCATTGCAAAGGGCACCTGCCCCAGTATTTCAGCTCATATAAGGATGAGGAGGAGTTTTCTTTGCACCTGCCTAAACTGCAGTGTGATCTTAGCAAAGCTGTCCTTCCCCTGTCCAAAATTCCTATTTACAAAAGGCCTTTCCTGTATCCCAGGTGTATCTCCTCTCACCTCCCATCTGAACTGTCAGAATAGCCAAATCCACGTGGTGATTTGATCCATGGTGGCTCCTAGCCCAGCTCAGGCAATGCTGAGCAAACCTCCAGCATGTTTTGCAGCTCCCATTTGGAGCACTGCCTGTGACAAGGAGCACACAGTGGTGCCCAGAATGTTCTACTCAGCAGCTGGGCTAATCACCCTGCTCCTGATGCTGCCTCCCATCTAGATTTTGGAACTGTTCAGACATTTGTGAATATAAAACAGAGATGCCTACAAGTTTGATCTGAATCTAACATCAGACCCAAGGACCCAGCCCATAATCATTGCACTGCCCAGGAAATTCACACCTTTTCCTTTCTTACCAGTGGCATTAAAAGTTTTTCCATGTATCGGGGCATCCAGACCCTAAGCCACTGCCCACAAGATTCAGCATATTAAAATCAGCAGTTGTACATCTTCTGAGTTATGCAGTTTTAACACTATTACATA
This sequence comes from Campylorhamphus procurvoides, assembly GCA_013396655.1. Lineage (NCBI taxonomy): Eukaryota > Metazoa > Chordata > Aves > Passeriformes > Dendrocolaptidae > Campylorhamphus > Campylorhamphus procurvoides. Next base: position 1,866,875 of record WBMV01006647.1, on the reverse strand, counting down.
TTCTTTAAAATATTTGGTATTTTAGCTTTAAAATTATGTTAAAATGAAATGTTCCAAACCAAGCAGCTTTCAAGAAGCCCCTGGCTTTTTCTTTCTTTTTTTTTTCCTTTTTGTGCAATAGAATATACAAACCGTGGCAAATAATTAAACATTCTAATTTGAGATAATCTTTGATTAATGAAGAAGCTGCCTTCGAATGCTCTTCTCTGGCTCTAATAATTGATCTCTAATTGTCCCATCTAAAGGTTATATATTGCCTTTCCTCCTGATTGTGTCCTCCTAATGCCTTATAACTTGGATCCAGCTATTAGCAGCGTTCATTAATTCCTCTGGAAAATGCTGTGAACTTTCCAAATTGAAGCAGTGCTTTATAAAACCAAGTTCAGTTTTGTATCAGTTTTGAGTCTCTTGAGAAAACCATGCCAAGAGACACCACAAACGTGATGTGTAATTATTCAGTTCTAAATTGTTTTACAATTTACATCTAAACTATTTGAGGACATTGGACAGAGGAGCTGTAGGAGGATAACCTAATTAAAAATAATGGCACAGATGCTTTTTGTTCTCTTGCTGCACGTAAACAGGTGATGGGTTGCAATTAAGGGATGTCTGAGTAGTAAGTGCATTTATGCAAAAATTGGACAACACTGGAATTTAGGATGTGGTGAAATGTTTGTGATAGCAGAAAAACTCTGGCTTGTTACAGAGCAACTGTGCTTGGATCTCTATTTGGGACAGCAAAACATTTTTATTTCATTGTGTACTTGAAAGATGAGGCTTCTTCATAAGTTATTAACTCCTGTCTAGAATAAGCTGCATTTTCATCTTATTCTACTTTTGTTAGACAAACACTTTTAACATGTTGCCTAGCAGACTTCCTTCTGTGAGAGAAAAATGGCTAAGACTTCTTTGTTTTTCCTACTAGATGTTAAATTATGTGCCCCAAATGCTGGTGTGTGCCTGGTGCTTGACCAGAGAACGACAGCATCAAAGGCTTGTGCATTTTCTTCATAGTTTGATATTAAAATATGCATAAGGTACTTGAATGAGCACAGGTTTTTCCAAATATGTCTAATTTATACAATTTGAAAATGTTTTTACTTTCTTTGCTACTGAGTTTTTTGGTCTAATTTCATTAAAAGTGAAATACTTATTCATGTGCTGCTTTCCCCAATTTTGGCTTAATTGTTTCCAGTCTGTACAGCCCGGCTGTCTGGAGATGTTTATTACTGAGTAAATGTATTCTGGAAGGAAAGAGCCTGGCTAAATTGCTGGAAAGAAAAATTCTACAGTCTGACCTTATCAAGACAGGTTCCAGAAGGTTCTTATTTTTCATTTTGACTGTGGACCGTTAGCAAGGAACAAAACAATCCAAAGAAGTTCACTAAAGTCTATCACAACAGTCAGTGGTGCTGGAGAAAGGGAACAAGGAAAAGCAGGAAAAAAAAAAAAGGCACTGTCAAACACTTATAATCTATTCTGCAGAATTGCAGAAAAGGCATTACATACCCTGGAATAATACAATGCTATTTTTTTCTGGCGTTGGGAAACACAATTCTCTTCCACGCAAATGCACTTGGTATTTAGGGAATCTTTTAATATACTTTAAGTATGTGATAACACAGAATGAGAGTATGGCATCAAAGTATTCCATCATCTATTTTGGGTGATCTTTAGCAACTCTCCTGAGCATTTATAGCTTGCTGGAGGGAAAGGCACTTTTCAAAGATCATGAGCAGTCCCTATGGAGACCTGTAACCTTCCTCAGAGCAATTCACCACAACCTGATAGATCTGATCACAGCACAAGGGAGACAGGCAGTGGAAAATGCTCGGGGAACACTCTGGGAATACTAAACAGAGCCCTGCAACTGCTGAGTCACCTCCTACAGTCAAGGAGGGGCAAACACAGGGTTATTTGGGGATTATAAATATCAGTAGGAAGCTGATTATCGGCAAAAGCCTAGTTTATACCTTGGCCAGTTTGTGGTCTGATTTGCCACATAATCAGTTTATTAGTGAGTCAAACAAAGCTAAAATCTGTGGTTAGGAAGGTCTGGGAGGTTCAACTCTGCGGCTGGCGAAGGAAGGAGTGAGTGTGTTGGTAGCAGAATCCTCCTCTGAGCGGCACAAGAACCTGTATTTGTTCTTCTGGACAGAGTTTGAAAGTGGTGTGTCATTCCCATGGAACCTGCTGGGTTTGTGAATAAAGGACAAGGTTTCCTGCTCACCTCTGGCCCCTTGCCAGAGCCATGCTGTGCTTTGGTGGCCTTAATGCACTTGTTGCTTTTCTTGTGTTATTTGGCATTAAAGTATTTTCCAGGAATTTCAGTTGTGCTGAGAAGATCTATCACTGCTTTTGAGTGTGTGTACTGTTAAACCCCCCTTGGATAGAAAGGTGCAGAATGAGTTTCTTGTCACAGGATGTGTATGACTATACCTCCTTCCTAAGCCACCCCATGGGTGTCACATGCCATTTTCAGCCTGTCACCCTCTTTGTGTACAATTGCTTCCTTGACTGATTCAAAGCCATCCAGAACAGCAGCACACTAGTCAAATCAGGCAGAGCCCATCCTTGCAATTCCAGCATTTGGAGGCTCCACATCCACATGATTTTTCATTCATCTGTGCTGTGTTTTGAGGGGAATTTGTTTATTATTATTATTGTTTTTATTATTATTTTATACAGCACACATATAGTACAAGCTCAGCTTGTTATTTTCTGTCCTGTCTTTTCTTCCCTCTTCCCTCCCTCAGCCTTTTTCCAGATGGTAACTGCTGCAAGAGCTCAAAAATAACAGTGAAAGTGTGAAGAGCATTCACTTTTATGGACCTGCAAACAGGGGACAGGGGAAGGAATGAAAAGGCACCGAGAGGGTTTGTCTACCTCAGTTCAGTTCATGTCCTCAGCTATTAGTCAGCCTGCAATGGTGTGAAAAGCATCATAAAAAACATGGTACGAAATATTTAAGACAAAAAGAAAGCTCTGCTGTTGTGGGGAGCATCTCAATAAGGCCTTCTTATTACCTATTGCATCTGGCCTGCAGCTAGTGTCTGATTTCCCCTTTCCCAGGAGCCCTGTGACCACAGCAGGAGAGGTGCTACAAGGAGGTGAAAGTGGCTAGATAGGGGTTATATCTGAAACACAAACACCTTTACCTGTCTTTGAGAGGACCTTGGAGAAAGAGCACTTGGGAGGTTTGCTGTAAGTCCATCCCCAAAGCACTCACATTGATTTTTAAGGAGATTTTGTAAAACCCAGCGAGCAGCCGCCTTGGGAAACATGGGTGCCATGACCCCCATTTTGCTTTCAGTCTCTCAAATGTCCCCTTGGTCATACTACTATTGCTCCCTTGGGAAGGGACAGACAGACACATCCCACCACCTGTCACCACATTTGATAAAAGCCTCTTCAAACATCCTCTCTGTCCGAAGCAAACATTGAGGCCAAATATTTGACCAGAGGATAGGGAACACTTATTCTTTGCAAAACATTAATATAAACAACAGTGGTAACCCATTCCTTAGAGCAAAAGGCTTTTAAAATGTGTATTTTTACATCCAGCCTGGAAGTGCAGGTAAGGGCATCAGAGGTACAGTGGTCTTTTATTAGTAGCAGCTAACTCAGAGGCATACAAGGAAATTTCACCTATTCAAAATATGTTCTCCTGCTGTTGCAGCTACCACAGATTTATCAAAGCCAGAGGGAGTTACTACTCTTGTTTTCTTCACGTGAAAATCACCTGTTTCTGAATCCCTTATTGTCCCTCTCTGGGTATTACTATTATGAGTGCATAATATTTCTCCTTAAATGTTGCTGCAAAAAACTAAATAATTTATTATTTTTCTGATTTTTTTTTCCATAGAGACACTAGATTAGGAATAGATTTAAAGGGCAAATACTATGTTTAGTGACTCAGAGAGAAATGAAAATGGTAGCTGACACAGAGGCTGAAGAAAAATTATATTAGGAACAGGTCACATAATAGGAAAAATCCATATGTATGTAGGGAGGTGTGCCTGACAGCCTGACTGAAAAGAAAATAGGGAAAATTGGTTGAGACAAGCAAGAAGATTTCAGGGGCTCACTTTGGCCACCCAAAGGGCAGTCAATTATTTAACAGCAGCTACTCATAACTGCTTTATAAGTAATTAAAAAAAAAACCAGAACCTCTGCATTGTCATTATAGGGAATTAACTCCCTATATGGTAAAGATAAATGGACTGAGTGAGGCTTTTTTAGTCCTAATGGGGAGACCAAAAGTAAAAATCGCACAACCAAAATAATCCACTGCTGCAAATAGGCCAACTATGCACATTCCCTTCCAATCACTTCTGAAGGAATAGGTAACTCCCTGGGGTTTGGGAGGGAGGAGAACAAGGTAAGTGAGTGCAGGTGCAGGGCAGCCTCCTCACTTAGGGTTTAAATGTGACCTGAGATGACCCAGGAGCTTTTCAGGCAGAGCAAGTGTGTTGATGGGGTGGAGAGAAAACAAAAGTGGTAAGAAAGTTGTTGTAGCAAGCTCAGCAGGAAGGAGACCAAAGGTTCTGTGTTGTCGTTTGCTGAGTGATGGCTGTGAGGCCCGAGGTGAATTGTATGCTGCCATCACAAGGTGCAGATGGCATGCTTTAAAATTAGCTGTGGGGCTTGCCTTGTTAATACAGACAATCTTGGTTTTCCTGAGCATCTGTGCACTGAGCAGAGCTCTGTGCTGCAGGTGCACAGTGTGCTGCTTGGACACATCACTGCTTCTTTCCTGACTGTAAGAACCACAGGGTTTTCCTGCCTGAAGCTCTTCCAGGCCATCTCATTCTAGGTTAGACCTGCCTGTTCCTGTTAAAGAGAGTCCTTCTCTGTTTGCTGGATCATTTTACCCTCTTGACAGCAAGAAGGCTCTGGGCTAGCCCTGCCAAGGCAAGCTTTCATGACCTGATGTACCCAGTGTCCTGGCATCCCATCTGGCGTGGGGTGAGTTTGCTTCAGAGTGCCCTTGGTTATTTGTTGTTGTCCCACGTCTTCAGAAGAAGGCATATGTTTTGTCAAATTAACTTACTATAGTGGAAAAAATTCACATAGTTTATTTCAGTTAAGGGATGAGGCTCCTGTGAAAGGGGCTTGAGGGGGCTCTGGTGAGTCTGGTGATGGATGGATGCAGCAAATACCTGGGGTGAAGGATGGGAAGAACCAGCACATTTGTGGATGTGGCTGGCAGCGTGTGGCTTCTTGTGGTTAAGCTCCTGCAAACAAGGCAGGGAAACTGCTAGCTTGAAAAATGTGTTTGCCTGCCCACCTTTTAATCCCTTCTCTACCCCATGTACCACACACAGTCCTCAGTTACAGACATGTAGAGCTCCTTTTATTTTTTCCTTTTTCCTTCTCTAAGCTGTCTGTCAAGTGTCACTACCTTCCCATCACTCTCCCAACAGCTCCTTTGAGACGCTGATGGCAGGGCTGCCCTCCATTACATTTCCTGCCTGCTGGGACTTTGCCCATCTCATGTGGACTTGCTCCCTTGTATATTGGTCTTCCTATAACTTGCAAGAGCTCCTTCTTCTCTTCCTGTTCTCTGGCAACTTCACAGCAACACAGAGGGGAGGAAAATACAGACTATTATACTAGTTCTGCAGTTGAAAGAGAGATCTAGGCTACATGTTTGCTGATTTTTTTGAGTCTGAAGTTTAAGGGCAAAGGTTTTTGTCTGTGTTATTCTTTCATTCTATCAGAAGAGCTGAGCTGAATAGCTGTGAAGAAAGGGTCAATATTCCTGTTCTCATGAAAGTCTACAAACATATGGCCTTTGCCAGCACAGCTGCTTTGCTGCCACCGTTGACAATCAAGGTTAAAACACATGATGCTTATTCAAAGGGAATTGCAGTGGGAAAATTTTCACTCCACTGTTTGTGTAGTTTTATTTCCAAGGGCAAATTGAAAAGCTGCAGTGTATTTCAGCTTGGTTTGACCTAAATGGCCAGCAAAACAAAAAAATAAATACCCTTATGGGCTGAGTTTGACACTGGATCCCTCTTACTTCAGTAGCTGAAGTGCCTCAATCTACCTCTTTGTCGGACTAGATTCCTGGTGGGACAAAGGGTCTTGAGCCACAGTCCCATTTTCTTGCTGGTGAAATAAACAAGGAAAGTTAGTGGGAAGCCCAAAAAATTATTTGGCCATGAAAAACAGGGCAATGATACTGCAGGAACTGATGGATAGAGGTCAGCTCTATTTTGGGTCAATACTAAGTGCTCTGTGTGGTTTTTTTGTTGGCTTTTTCCTAGTAAGAAGATGAAACAATTACAGTTCAAGAGTGTCACATCTACTGGTGCTTACTGAAAATGGAAATAGGGATAATAAAAAAGCATTGTTGCAGGGCTCTGGGCAGGCAGAACACCAGGATGGAGATGTGTCTCTGAATTACATTGTCAGCCCACACCCCTGACCCCTTTGCCCCTATATCTCTCTTCACCGTTTCAGTTTGTCGTTGCATGTTGATGGGTTTTTTTCTTTTGTGTGTGTGTGGTTTTCCTTATTTTTTTCTGCACCTTTTCAGAGGTTTAATAGAAAGAAAATAGAAATAGAAAGATTTTTCCTGTCCCAGACAGCTGTGCTCTAGCTATATGTAGGAAGGATGCCATTCAAACTTGAACGGAGGGGATTGGGCTAACACGTGGCTGGTTTGAGATGATGCTTAGAGAGAGCAAAAGAGATATCAACCCTAATTTCACCTCTAATTATTCTGGTTTCCACCTTGGCAAATCTATGTTCTATATCCCACCCCTCTGCCATGTGGTTGCGAACATTGCTATTATGCCATAAATTGTCTCCATGAAAGTCTTTGGTTTAAAACCATTTTCCTGGTAACCATGTGTGTATTCTTTTGCCTGCACTGGAAAAAGGAGCCTTCTTAATTAATCAGACCTTTGAAATGGTGACAAAGAAAACAATAATAAAGGAAATAATTCTATAGATAAGCACAGCTATTTTTTGGTTAACTCTCCGAGGTCATGTGTCTGATTGCTGTGAGGGTCAGAGTCTGGAGACCCAGGCACGTGACTGTGGCTGTTTCTTCATGCAAGGACAAGTATTTGCACAAGAGTTTCATCATCCTCTCTCAGGAACTGCTGCCGACCACAGGGCAATGTGGTTTCACTGCAGAGGGAAAAGATGAGTTTTCTATGTAAAATTACTTCTAGCACCATAACGCTTCTTGACATGAAGGTCAATAAGTGCCTAAATTACTCTAAGTAACTGAGTTTATTATAATTCCTCTCTGTCACATTCCCTTGCTGCAGCTGTGACACTGTGCATGTAACTTATTTAATTATACAGTGCTGGCTGCTGCTGTGTGTCTGTTGTTGGGGATGTTATGAATATTTAGATTTTTTTTCCCCAGTTCTGTAATTTAAACAAATTCACTGAAGTGTATTTAACCTGAAGTAATCTAGACTGCGTGCTGCTTCGGGCTGTGCTTTTTTAGAAACTTCCTTCTGTGAAATCATATTCACCAAAGCAAATTTTTTTGTGTAAAGACGGGAAGAGAACCAGCCCTCAGACACTGCAGTTCTGTAATTTCTCTTTGTTTTCTGAAACAACTCCAATTCCGGTGCTATTGGTGCTTTCAGTGGGTGTATTTTGACAGCGTGGACCTATGCTGCAAACTTGCATTCTCACACATGTGCACACCCCCAGTTTTCCTTCCCAAGAGTTCATTTGGACACCACAGTTAAAATATCAAAGGTCTGTGGGCTGAGCTGTGTTTGGTAACCTGGTTAACAGCTATTGGAGGGCAGAAAGTGCAGGACAGGCTATTTTCATGACAAACACTTTTCCTCTGAGGATATTGGTGCAGCTTAAAGTAGGGAATCGTCGTGTGCCTGTCAGCACTGGGCTGGGTAGACTGTGAGTAACATCTTGGAATATTTAAAGAAAATGTTTAAGGGGTGGGAGGGTAAAGGAAACTTTACCTTTTATAAAAAAGACCTCAAGACAGAGGGTAGATCCATAAAAATATCATAAGTGGCTCTAAAAATAGAACAAATTATAGTTCTTATAATTAAGCCTAATGGACCTTCCTGAGTAAATTTTATAAGATGACTTGCTAATATTCACACTTTTTTTTTTCCTATTTAGTCAGTAAATTATGCATAAAGGACAAAACAGAAATAATCACCCAGACATTCACGTCACTTGTGTCTGACTAATTCTCATCCATTGTCTTTTATAGATTTAAAATGGGAGATGAAGTAGTGGGGGGCAATGTCTGTACTGATAAAGTATGGAATAATGACTGTTTTCTTAATTTAAGTTGCATATGCTCTTTTTGAATATGAAAGGCTGCCTACAGTCATTGCTGAGTTCTTTACACTGAATCACAATGCGGTACAGCCAAGACCCGTGGAAGAGTCCAAAGAACAAAGAAAGAGGAAAAAAAAACATACTCACTTCATGTTATCTGTTAAATCAAAAAATGTAATAAAAGTTCCAAAGAAAGGAAGAAAACCTTGTCTAGTGGAAGGTGTCCCTGCCCATGGAACTGGGGTGGGAACAAGGTGGTCCTTAAAGGTCTGTTCCAACCCAAACCATTCTGGGACTCTCTGAAAACACCTGAATGCTTCTTTTTCAGTGGAGGTGCTAAAGGAAAATTGTTTCTCTTAAAATATTGGATGTTTTTTACTCTAAGCTGTATAAAAAAAAGCAAATCATGGTAAGACTATGTCTATCAAGTTGGGAAATGCATTTTGCACTGATGGGTGTGAATTTTAATTTGAAGAGGTTACAGAATATTGTTTTCAGTGATATGAAGATAATTGGATAATTGGGATAAAGTTGTGCTGTTCTTACACAAATGTGTTTTCTCTACATGTAGAAAACAACAAATGACTCATGAATTATTGTAAAATAATTGCACAGAGCCCTGTTCTGTGATTAAAAAACTGCAATAATGCCAGTCTGATTAAAAAGTAAAATAAAAAAAAAACAAACCATCACCTAAACAATTCTTGGATTCCTCTCTATGAAGCTTAATTCTTATTCTAAAGATAAAAGTACTTTCTTATTCTGCTCTTAGTACTGGATCTCTGGGATTTCATCCTTCAATAGGATTTTGATTGATTTTATTTTAGTAGTTTTATCTTATTTCATAATGTTTGTATTAAATCAGATACCTCTGAGCACTTAATTTTTAGCTTCTAGGCCTTAGCTTTTATATTGTATTTGCTGTCAAAATTTAATATCAATCAGAATCCCAATAAATGTAAGTCATTGATCAGATGCAGCAAACTACAGCAATGACAGGGAACAAAAAGCCTGACCCAGAAATCATTGTCTGTAATAGAGAGCCCTATTGACTTCCGTGAGTTTTGGGTCAGGCCTCAAATGGAAACAAAACCCATCTCTGCTTGCCAGGCAGGTCAGCAGATGACCTGGAATATGCCAGTCATTAATCCACTGTAATAACTGGGTGTCCTTACTGAGAAATGGTGACTGGGAAGATAAAGGGTAGGATGCTGTGCTGTGTTCACATGGTGCAAAGCAGAGAATCTACAGGGCTGATAAAAAGGACCTGGTTATAATTCCAAACTGTCCTTCAAGCTCCCTTATCATCCATCTCCCAGGCATAAATGACAGGGGAATTAGCTGGCAGTGCCTCAGTGGGCTCAGGAGATAAATGTTGGAGACTCCTAAACCTTCATTGGCTGGAGAGGACACAGGTGATGGCAATACCGATGCTTCATGGGTCCCCCAGGGACTGTGGGAGCTGAGCATCACTGACCAAATCTCCTTAACCCAAGTGACAGATCTGTTTAGCTTAAAAGGCTCCTTCCCTTCCTTCAGGAGCTATTGTCACTGGGGAGCAAAAAATGCAGTTATGGGGGGGGAAGGAGATTGCATAGAAAGTACCACACATGCTGCTGTGTGGTTCTTTTACCTACAAGGATGCAGTCAGGGAAGCTCGGTTTTAGGGCCCTTCTCCAAGGACTTCTTACATAATTTGCATTAAATACTCATTATTAAAAACAGAGGGCTATATCTTGCTTATTTGCGTATGTGCTGGCCTTGCTTTGATAATGGATATCAGAACACCCATGCTCATGTTGTAAATCAAATAAACAACCCTTTGGAAACAAAAACTAGTTTTGCTTTCCAAGTGGTGATCCAAATATTGCTTGGAAATAAGCCCTCGTTTATTGATTAAGACTGTGGGTACTTAAAATTTGTGAGTTGAAGTGAAACTTTAGTTACCTCACAGTGCCTGTAGGTTATAATGAGGTGCCTGTATTAGTGATGGCCATAATGTCTGTGAACAGAGCTTACTTTTCTTGTCACTTCACAACATCTTTTGGAGGAAATAAAGTTCCTTAAACATCCTCCCTGTTGCCTACCAAATGAGGGCCAGAAGGTCAATGCTCTTCTGACCTGCAGAAAAGCACATGTTACTGAGACCCCAGTAGAGAAGCTGTCAGAGGTAAGGTTTTGGCTCTGCTGCTCAGCCTTGGAGGAACTGAGGAGCAGTTCCCTGGGGAATAGGGAGCCTGCTCACACCTTCTTCAGGGCTTTCAGTGGGGTGGCAGCTCTTTGGGAAGGGGAGTATATTGATCTTAGCCAGCTCGGCCTCTTGAGCATCACACCCAGCTACTAGTCTAGGTGTAGCCCACTGTCTACTAGAAAACTTGAAAAGCACCCCAAGAACCAAAATACTAAAAAAAAAAAAAAAAAGAAAGAAAAATCTTTTTTTCCCCAACCACTTTTGCCATTTTATTTTCCTTTTTACCACCTGAGGAATGAGTAGGAATGATAAATTTGGCAACAATGAGGAGGTGTGAACAACCTGTATGGAGACAGCACAAAACTAGGATATCTCCAATAACTCCCAGAAAAGGGTGAATATTACCTAAATTAAAACTACTGTCTTAGAGCTCCGCTGGTATTTTTTTATTTCATTTTTTTTCTCTACATGCTGGTGGGAGGGGAAAAGTTGTTACTGTGTAAGGTATTAATTCTGGAGTGGAAAAGAATATGTTCTCATCATAAACCAAATAATAGCAGATTAAAGCAGGTAAGCAGCATCATGTTGGACATTTGGCTAGACTATAAACAGGTTTGGATTAATTGGCACTAAGGAGTCTGTGCTGTTTAGGGGTTTATATTTAAATACCAACCGTTGTCCTTCCCATATGTGTTGAGAAAGCTGTTCTCGATAGTCATCTGTTGTTCTCTCCACAGCTTGTTTCTGGATAACTACCCGTAGGATACTTTTGGCTTTAAGAAGTGAAAGCTGGTCCTTATGGAAGATATGTGCTTAAAGAGTTTTCTTTCTCAGAGTGAAAAAGCAAGATTCTCCAGTGGCTCTGTGCTGCATGTTATGTGCTAATCTGCCCTATTCCAGCCTACCCCCTTGAGTGTTCCTTTGCCCTGAGACTCTTGGGGATGTTAAAAAGGCAGAGAATATTGTGTGGTGTAACTGTACAGTTCCCTAAACTGGGGCAACCCCCAAGCCCCCCGATGACCCTCCTGACTGCCTGCTGCCACAGAACACAGCAGGCAGTGCCAGCACAGCCTTGCTCCAAAGCACAGGACATGTGGCAAATTTTCTCTGCCAATAGATCTGCAAAGCCAAGTGCACAAACACTATCTTGAACACACTGGTGTCTCTGAGCATTACAGTTACAGGACTGTTTTTCTTATCGAGATCAATGAGTTTGCAAATTTTGCAGCCAGCTTTGGATGTTCTCTTAGAATGTATGATCTGTCATGTCTGTGGTTTGACTTGGGCTTCTCTCTTCTCCCAGGATAAACAGAGCTAAACTGCCAGGACATTTGGGTAGCTAAAAGGAAATAATAATTCAAGGTCGTGGTCTTGAAAGCAACGTTTCTAATGATGCCTTTGCCTGTGTCCTGCCTGCTCTACCCTTGTATGTGAGCATGGCTGTGCACAAACACCCTCTCCAATTGTTGAGGCAGAAAAGCAGAAAGAGGCTGAACATTGCATAGCCTGGAAAAAACTTCACTGTAGCTCTGTATCTGCTATTCTTAGGAGCTCAGACTGCAGAAACAATCATGCTGCCTCTGGCTTTGACATCTCAAAATTGTGAATGACAGTTCAGCGTTTGGAACTGCTGTTGGTCTGGTGGGAGAACTTAGAAGTGGATGATACAGCTCAAACAGGGAAGAGCATTGTATCTATAGAAGGGAAAGAAAAAAGCCTTTGGGGGTTACAGAAATATGTTGCCTTGGAAATATTTGATCTGTTTTACCATTCTATTCAGACACTTCACTTTTTAAAAGCTTTAAATCAAGTAAGTTTGGGTCTTGAATGATGCAGCTTTAGTGGCTGCTTATCAGCCACTCATGAATATGCAAACTGCAGAAGCTAAACTGGCATTTTTGATTTTCAGGTGCAACTGAATGACCTGAAAATGGATCAGTCTTCTCCTGTACTCCCAGCAACCATTTTGGAACAAACTGCCTTGCAGCTCGGATGCAATCCCACAGACAGAAAACTTGCTGTTCACTTAGATGAAGAAGATGAGCTAAAGCATCTTCGTGAATGTTTCTGTATCCCAAAAGTCAAGGATCTGCCTCCAAGTGAGAATTATAATTGCTGTGAGGGAGCAGGAGGGGGAAAGGGCTGGGCTTCACATTTTCTGCATGTGTTTATCATAAATCTTTGGAAATCATCATCACTTACGAGATAATTGAGCAATTGTAGTCATATCTGAGCACAGAATGTCCCTGCTGTTGCTAAATCAATCCATCAGCTTATTCTAGCACCAAAAGCTTTATGCTCTCATTCCTATCCTGAATAAAATGTGAGGATACAGTGCTTACATGGTGCTTATGCTGTCAGTCAGCAGCTTTGAACAATATAGTGACTGATTGAAAATTATAGGCAGAAGCATTTCTGTCTAATGGTTTGAAACAGCAAAGTCGCTTACGATAGTTCAGAGCAGTTGCTTCCTTGCTGTAATACACTTTGGTATTATCTGTCTGGTTACAATTATTTTAGTTAATGAAAGAGATAGCACATGTATTATATTAACATTCATGTCTTATTGCTGGTAGTAGAGATATTTTCTTCCTGAGGCCAAATAGAAGACTGTGCCTCAGAACAAATAATTGATCTGAGCAAATAATTCATAATGAAACCTTTCGTCTGAGGATATTTCCCGCTTTCCTCATGAATTGCCTACAAATAGATAAGTGCACACGGCTTCAATGTAGCTGTGCAAAATGCTTCTGGTAGTTTTTCTGCTGCTTTCCTGGTCCATAGGATGTTTTGAGGAGCCTGTGGCATGGCCAGGCATGGAGAGGGTCTGGTGGGGAGGCAGGAGGGCTGGCAAGCTGGCAGAGGAGTATTTGTTTCAGAAAAGCAGGGTCCTGGCGTCTTCTCCTGCTTCCCAAGTCCTGTCTGGGGTATTTTTTCAGCTCAGATACATGGGAAGCAAAAGTTGTGCTGGTTCTGCAGACCCTGGCCATTGCATACTGGAAGGTAGAGAAATGGCATATCCTTAGATGGTGAACAAGCATAGGCACAGTCAGTCTCTGCCTTTCCTGCCTTGGCAAAATGCATCTATTGAAAATTAAAGGAAAAAAAAAAAGACAGAACTGTCTTGCCTTTTTTTTTTCATTTTCCAATGAATGCAGATGGAATTTGCTGCAGTTTTCCTTTTTCTGAAAAGCACAGTAATGATGCTAAATGAGAAATTACCAGTGCATTCCCCAAATTTTGTACAGTAAGGATCTGTGATGGAAAATAACATCAATAGTCTAATTTCTGGACATCTTTTGAAACTATCTCTGTCTTGAGTATCTTCCTGCTGAGCAATGATGAGTGTTGAGGATGCTCTCTGCTCTCTCTCTTAGGGCACAGGGATGATAAATCTCAGTTCTTTCTCAGTTCTTTATGTACTGATGTTATTGGCTTGAGTTTTGCTGTTTCGATTATTCAGAGCAGTCCTGGACACTTTACAAATATCTAAACTAAATGGAGGAGGTGTTCTCAGCTGGTCTACCAGGAAGTAATTTTTCTTTTTCTTTTTCTTTTTTTTTTTACCCTGGTCACTTTAGAGAGTTTCCTAAACCCCATCTGTTTGTTTGGGTCTGACTATTCTGTGCTCAAAGCTCCTTCAGTTTCCACCACGGTGCTGCAAAATGTGGCTCTAAAGCAGCAAAGATGCTGGGAGGCAACTCCCCTGGTCCTGCTGCTCTTCACCTGGCTGTGCTATGGAAATCCAGCTCAAGTAGAACACCTGAACAGCAGCTGGGTCTTCAACTGCAACGTGTCAAATGTCTCTCCAGAATATCAAGGGTCACTTTTCAGTGTAGTGTTGTAGCAGCCTCATATCAAAGAACCTTCCGAGAAATATGGAGAGGTTTTGGTACTCCAGTGACAGTTTTGATTTCTTCCCATCCAGCCTTCGTTATTGTTTATTTTGCAATCACCATAATATTTAGACCTATAGACTGCTGATGTGGGCAATTTGACCCTGCATTTATGATAATATTTAGTCCTGAGACTGTGGATATGTATGTTTTGGTGAAGAAAAGCAACATACAAAGTAGTACTAATTGTACAGAACAGAGAACCCACCATTCCTGTGTTTCCAAATTGAGGGGTTTTTTCCCTTCCCTTTTCCCCTGTCCCTCTTTCTGTGCTTCAGCTGTCATCAGGAACAGCTTCCCTGCTGAAAAACAGCAGGGATGTAAATATATATATTTTTACATCGTGTGTCTATACCATAAAGACAGATCTCCCATGACATTTATCTGTGCCCAGGAGCGGATCCCAGATAACATATTCCTAAAGATAAATGTCACTCCAGATATTAGCCATCAAATATTCTTTATGTATTTACATAAAACATTACAATGAGGTTTTAAAATGAAACCTTACAAGAAGCAGATGATGAGAACATCCTTAGGAGACAACTGTAAGATGACGTACAGAAGAAAATTTTAGGAAGTCATTATAATAGTTTAATTCAGTTATCAAGTTATAAACTGTCAGAGCTGTTTGCTTGTTTTATCAATCAATTGAAAACCAAGAGCAGCCCCACTCCCTGCAAGTCTCTGAGGTTTTATGAGCAGGCATGAGGGACGAGGCTCAGGTGAGCAAATACGAAGAGATGACAGCAGATTTAGAGAAATGTTTGGATCTCCCCGCCCTTCTCCGAGCTGACAACAAAGTCTCTTTAGTGCCTCTCAGTGCAGCGCAGGGAGGAAGGAATGCCTGGATTGCAGTTGGCAGTCGGGCACCAAATCACCCATCTGATTAGGGCGAGGGCTGGTGCTTTGTCACCTTGTAAAGGAACAGAGCATCACTTGGGTTTCTTGGGAGTAAAAAGATGCCCCAGAGTGAAAGCGTTGAGCTGTATTTCCCAGAAGAAATGGCTAAAGGTAGTTATTAATCATATAAATCTGGCTCTTTGTTTGGAGGGCTTGTGAGGGGGGTACAGGCAGGTGTGAAGGAGGTGATCTTTTATCCTTCATCAAGGGACAGAGCTCTGATGTGTATAAACACATTTAGTCCTTCCTCGCTAGTTAATAAAGACATTACATTTTCCTCTTTTTTTTCACACAGAATATTTCTGACGACAGACTTGCTTTTTATTTTAAGCCTAGAAGGCACAGGAATACTATTTTAATGTAGACAAATGGGTATAATTAGTATGCAAAATAACTTTTGCATGAATCTGAGTAGGTGTGTAAATATATTATGTATTTAATTAATCTTAATGTAAGTGTATTTTTTTTAATTCAGGCTACTCTAAGAACGCATTTTAATAATTATTTCTTGTTTGCCTTGCCTTTAATTCCTCAATTGTGCTTATTTGCTGTTTTGAATATTCAGTATATATTGTATATCAACTGCAGCTCCTCCAGAAATAAAAAGGGCCAATACTGTGAGAATTAAAGGATGAGTAATTTGGGAAAAGTCACATGCTAGTCGTAAGAAAACAAATGTATTGTTGTAAAGAATACCACAGCAACGTGGAAGTGTTGGAGCACAAGGATGTGTTGGTCAGACGTGATGAAATGACAAAGGTGCTTCAAAAACCAAGTAGCAGTGGTCCAAAATGAGACTTTTAATGTTGTCAGAGAGGGACAAATAAACAGCTTTTTGTCCAAAGGGAAAAAGTGCAGCCTGATGCAGAGTTTATAACATGCCAAAAAAAGAATATCCAAAATAACACGTGTACGAGCAGAAAAATACACTTTATCAAACAGGCAATGTCATCTCTCTCCAACAGTGAAAAAGAGGTGTTTTTATTTGGAAAGGACTGTGGTGTAAGAAAAGCTGCCTTGCTTATAATTCCTTACCTGTTTTACTGCTTGATTGGAGCATAAAGAGTATTAGTGAGACTAAGCTCCAAATTCTTGAGCAAAGATCTCTCTCTCTAATCCCGATGGGTCAGTGTTATTGTGTTTCTTGATAGGAAAAGAACTGTTAATAGAATCAATTTGGGGGCATGGATAATGTTTATGCCTCTCTGTTTCCATTCATATTAGAATGGAGACGAAAAACAGACATAGTATCTGTAAAACAGATTAGGCTGAAACTGCTCTCTGACTTAGGGTTTTTAAAAGCTTCTAAAGCTTTAATTAAGAAATTACCCAACTTGTCTATACTCCTGAAAAATGTGTTTCTGGTGAAGTTCAATGAAGTTGGTGACTCTTATTGCAGGAGGTAATAAGAGACCTTTCCCAGGCTGTTTTTCTACAGTCATTAGAAAATTTTCACAGAGTGACTTGCAATCTTATTTCTCATTTTTAGTATATATCTTAACATATTTGTATCTTTATTCTGAGATCTATCAATTATATTTACCAAAATTACATGTAATATTAACTTTGGGGGTATTGTAAGTATAGGTATAGACAAATGTAAATTACTGCTTCTAGAAGGTCACCATCGCTTGTCCCTCCGAGAATCTCTAACATGAGAAATAACAGAAAAAGGCAGTGTTTGGATTGATAGATGATGACACAGGGTAATTAGATTGTTCAGAACTTCACTAGAGCCTATTATTTATAAATTTCTACCGCCTTGCTTTTCTCCTAATCATTGAAAGGATTTGTCAACATAGATTTCCTCCTCCTCCTTAGATGATGACATGAAGTGCAGCCCACAGTAAATGCTGACAAGACAAGAACTTTTGAGACTGCCTTAAAATATTCTGTGCAATGACTACATTTTCCTAAATAGAGATTTAATCATACAAGGAGAACTTACATGAAAGACACAGATTTACCTAGTCTTAACTTTTATTAAATGCGTGATTCAGGTAGCTTCGTGACTCAGAGAAGGCATATACTGATGGTGGAGGAAAAGTGGATAGCCTGGTTGGGCAAATGCTCCCTCTTTGCTAACCTTTGCTTACAGGCCTGATAAAATTGTCAGTGGCTGCTTCTCACGCAGCCCCAGAAAGCTGTGGAATTAGTGATGCCTGAACTCACACTAGCTCCAAAAATTGTAGCAGCACAAGGTAACTGCTTGCAAATTGCCCACTGTCCTCCTCCTCCTCAGATGCTTTGCAGGGTCACCTGAATAATGTTCTCGGAGAGAGGTCAGGCTGTGACATCTCTGTCTGTGTGTGGGAATCACCATGTCCCAGGGAGATGAGGAATGGACAGAGCCCTGAGTGCTTGGGGTGGGGGGGCACATGTGCTCACCCTCCTGTGCTCCCCTCCACACGTGTGTTGTTTCTGTGGTTTCCCTCCACAGCTGATCTGAGCCTGGTGAGCGGAGAGGAGAACTGTGTATACTTTGCTGGGAATTCTCTTGGGCTCCAGCCAAGAAAAGTTAGAACTTACTTGGATGAAGAACTGGACAAGTGGGCTCGAACGTGAGTACACTGTGGGCTGTGTGGGATGCTAACCTGTGCTTCAGGTGAGCACTTTATTTTGGGATCTTCCTTCCAAATGCCTGAATTGCAGAACAGTGTGTTAAAACCACTACATTGAAGGAGTAAAACATGCTCAGTGCTTCCCTAACACTATTTAAATCTCTTCTAAAGGTATGAGCAGTAAAACAGGCAAAGAGAGCCCCTTCCAGCTGTGACAAGCCATGCTGTGCATGGTGGCTCTGCTTTGGCTCAGCTGGAGGACCTGCACAGTTAACCATCCCCATCCAACAGCTCTTATAAACAGTGTTTACACACAAGGCACACAAACTCATTTGGGTTCTGCTGCTTGCTGGTGAATGTGGTTGGCTTCCAGGCCCTGTGATTTTCTAATTAGTGTTTTTAACTGTGCGTGATTCACCCTGCAGGCCTTCCAATGGGCAGTTCCCCTTGACACAGCACTGAACACAGGTGATGCTGCTGCCAGCGCTGGCAGGTTTTTGGCTCCTCTTAAACCAGGTCTCTGCCTGACAAGTTCATTTTATTTAGAAGGAAACATTCCTGTCTTCTCAGTAGTATCTCAGCAAGGAGCTGAGAGTGGATTGTAATAAGCTTTGCTGAATGAACCTGATGTAAGAGAGACAGGAGGACAAAAGAAGGACATGTTGCAGGAAAGGGACACTGTCATCATAAAAAAGAGGGGAAAAATTTAATATATGTATATACAGGGGAAAGAAAAAAGCTCTTTTTACTCTTTATTTTACTTTTATTAACATTATAGTCTGTTTCCATTGAGACTGTGCTTTGAGGTATCCAGCACCTGAGCAGCTGGACCAGGGATAAGTAAGGAAAAAGATAAGTAAAAACCCAGGAACTGAAGGGGGAAAAGAAAATAACATCCAGATGAGTAAATGAGCTGTGAGAGAGATGGACTTTTTTATAGGGTTCAGAATATGAGTGGAACAGATGTGATTTCATGTTGAGAGAGCAGAGGAAATGTGGAGAGGCAGAAGAGGAAAAATGAATTCTAAGTGGGCAGCTTTGTTTCAGTAGGAATGGTTTAGATGGAGGCTGCACAATATAAATGGGAAAACTCTGTAGCTGTTCTTCCACTTGTTAATATATGAATGCTGTGAGTTCATATATATATGGTTTGCTGTTTCCTATTTATCACCCGTATTCTTATAAGTAAGCAGCTGAGAATGGATGGGGAGGAGTGTGAACTTCAGGAAGTGTTTGTTCCTGCTGGTTAGTCAGTCAGAACAGCAATGCAGTTTCTCCAGTGGCTTGAAAAAATTGCAACCCTGTCCATTTCTGTACTGTTTATCCTACTTTATCAGGGAAACAGCTGAGCTCCTTCAAAAGGTAAAAGTCAGATAGCACTCTTATCTGTTAGAGTGATGCACTGGGAGTGCAAACACATTTCAGCTCCTCCACTGTATCTTTTCACTGGCTCACTTCTATTCTTATGTTTGTCTTTGCTTCAGTGAAGGATGGGTTTTCCCTCAGTGACTATAAACACCCATAGGAAAAAGGTAGGCAGCATGTTCAGATCAAAAGTGCCTTCAGTAACTGCATCTAAGGGGGAACTATGGCTGAACATGATTTCAAGCCATGGGAAGACAGGGAGGAGAACTAGAAAGACTTTTTGCCAAAAATACAGCTTAGCCCTGAAAGCCTTACTCAGAATAAATCAGGAAGTTTAAATACTAATAAAAAAAAACAAAACTAACCACCAAAGAACCAAACAGCAATAACAACAACACACAAAATACCTCCCAAACCAAACCCAAATTAAAATCAACAAAACTCCCCAAAATAAAATCCTGCTAGTAGCAGATGTACCTAAAGCTACTGAGAAAGTCAAGATAAGATTAAGCTAATTTTGAAGAGAGCAATGTATACTTAAAGAAGTTGGTGGGTGGGATGGTGTGCTGGGGGCTTCAAAGGATAGATAGTTGGAGGTACAGAAATGGGTATTTATTTCAGTCATCAAGGACAGCTTAGCAAAATCCAGCCTAAGGTGGAAGGTGTTCCCAGTCAAAGCCTGTTTAATGACTGGTGTGTTGGCAGTGTGGAACTTAGTGGCTGTGTCTTGGAGAAATAAACAGAGAGAATCTAAGCAATGGCATGCAAATTAGGTACATCCATCAAGTCAGCAATGGTATAGATCCTGGCTTTCTTATAAATTGGTTTATTGCATTTTCTGTTTGTTGTGTCTTGGGACCCATCTCAAACAGCTACGAGTCTATTTAAATGGTTTCACT
The DNA here is from genome assembly GCA_013396655.1 of Campylorhamphus procurvoides. Taxonomy (NCBI): domain Eukaryota; kingdom Metazoa; phylum Chordata; class Aves; order Passeriformes; family Dendrocolaptidae; genus Campylorhamphus; species Campylorhamphus procurvoides. The sequence continues at coordinate 1,846,768 of WBMV01006647.1, read as the reverse complement.
GCTTATAGTTATTGGCAAGAGGGGAAAGGAAGATTACCCAGCCGTGGTGGTCAAGGGCAGGGAAGCTCAGAGCTTTATCTTCTTGAGGTGATGGCAACTCATTAGGGTAAAGCTGGGAGAGAAAGAGGCTTTTTCATGCTTTTCTTGTCGTGTTCCCTCTCAATGCTTAGTCCCTTTTGTCCACCCCCACGTTCAGGGGTGGATTATGGCTTTCTTCTCCTGGACTCCCTCCTACATACCTTCTCTGATTTTGTATTCTTCCTCTCCATGTTCCTCAGTCCTCTTTTTTTATGTTAATGTATAAAGATTACAAATCCATGCCACTGGCATTCTTAGCATGGATTTAAAAAGAACCTTTAAGACTCCATATTTTTGTTATTGTTTCAGCTAAATCCAAGACTTCTTGAATGAGGGGCCAAAAGGGATGAAGGGTTGTTTCCTAGTACTTAGCCTAGAGTAGCCAATATCCCAATATTTTGAAATCAAGTCCAAATATCAGGGGAATTGTCTGGTTGGAGAAAGGCTGAGAGGTGCTTTCCAATGTCTAGTTTTTCTTTGCCCTGCCAGAACTGGTTAAGTAATTAAAATATTTTACAGGATCATTACTGCATGTGAGCATATTCAGGGCAGCAGGCAATGTCTCTCATGTCCAAGTAACTCATTAGAGTGGAACTATTAAAAAGAGAAGGGAGCCTGCTGTAGCCAGTTGTTATTCTCTTGTGAAGGGCTGGCAGGGGACTGGGGAGTGCAGAACCTGCTGTATGGAAGTCTCGAGGACTAGAGTTGTTAGATTGAGCAAAATTAAGACTGAAAGGGAAAAAAAATATTGTTCTCTGTGGATGTATCAATGGATAAATGTAGGGGGGAAATGGAGCCACTTATGTGAAATAGCATTCTGGCACAGCAAATGTAAATTAGGAATTAATAAATTGAGGCTAGAAATAAAGCATGTATATATATACACACACTTCTAAGCATTGAAGCAGTCTGGCTTCTGACATGAGTACTGTAGATTAACAACCTTGTAGTCTGTGGAAGGCTTTATAATACAACACCTGCAGTAGCAAAGACTATTTTCAATGAGTCAAAAGGTGCCTTTGGTTCTCTGTGCTGAACTACTCCTACAAACAGGAGTGCAGCTTGGAGGGGCTTGGCCATGTCCTGGTGGACAGACCCACCTCTCCCACCACTCCCAGGAGTCACCTCAGCCCTGTGCCTCTCAGCAGGTTGTGTGTTAGAGCTGCCTCTTATAATGGCCTGGGTTTTTTAGGTTTGCCTTTTATCTATTGATCCATGCAGTTCCTTTTCTTTGAATTTGTCTTCCTTTTTTTGGCTGTTTCTTTGCTTGAAACCATGGTCCAACTTCAGAGTCTGTACTGGCTCGTTAAATACCTTACATCATTTTTGGCAAAGAAGCAAGAAGGAAATTTACACTTAAACAAGATTTGGATGAGCACAGAAGATTCCTGAAGCTGGCAATTAATTTAAATCCCTTTTCCCACTGCCTTTGAAAGCCTGGGATCATCTCAGAAAATGTGTTTCTAGCTCCCCTAGCAAGCTTTAAATCAACCAGGCCTCAGCGAATAAAATGTGGCATTGTGATTTCCTGCCAAATTGAAAAATAAAATGGTAACCAACTAAAAATTAATTTGGGCAATGAGAAACTGTCACAGTAGTTGAAGAAATAGTCTGTTTGTATGATGCTTTATGATTTGATGGGTGACATTTTGTGTTCATTAATTTGGGTATACCTTGATTTAAATATCTTTTTCAACCAAGGGTGCAGTGGGGAAAAAGGAAAGGGATGTAGGCTCTCCGTGTGTGAAGGAAATTCCAGAAGCACAGCATTTGTGTCCTTAAAGATTATTACCCCCAGTGCCTACCAGAGCTGAGAGAGGGGTGGCATAATATACAGAGATATAAATTCTCTGAGGCAGAGCATAGAATTTTACAACCTAAGTGTAATAGGATGTATTGTGCCATCAGCAAAGTCTACAGAGTTTCATGTGATTAAAATAAAAAAAAGGGTCCAAGAATATGCCTTTAACTACCATTTTAACAGCAATAATTTTTGTCTCTTGGCATTTATATTGGCCATCAAGAGGGAGGCAAGCTGTAAGCTGTGCCGTAATAATAATAATAATATGAATAATAATAAATGCTGCCTCTCCCCTCTTTCGATATAGTTAAATGTCCATGTATTCTTCTCAAAATAAAATATTCTCATGCCCAAAATCTCATATCGGTTTTCATGATAACTTGGAAATTTATTCTGAAATTTTGTTAGCCCCGTGTGCTGATGGAGAGAACTTTCATTAGTAAATTCCCATTAGGAAGACACTAATGGCTATAAAATCAGAGAAAGCTAATGAAAGAGAATCCCATAGGTAGTTAGGACTTATTTTTCCCATCTTATTATGTTTGCTATCCTCTTTCAGAAATATAGATTCCCCTTGGGCTGAGAGCCACTGAAAATCTTTGGGGGTTTTATTTTAACAGTCTCCATTATCCTAAAGTCCCTTGATCACTGTATTACAGTTAAGAATAAGGAGGGAAATTACCAATAAATGTCTTGCTGTTTGTGAAACACATACCCCTGTCTTCAGGGAATGCAGCTGCATTGTGGCCTGATAGAAGGGAGGGAGTTTTAGCACTGATTTTTAGCACTAATCCTGCCCCTTACAGCATTTTCTCCCCTCCCCACCCACTATTCCTCATCTATGAAATGTTCTTGTAAATAAGAGCTATTTCACACTGCCTGCTCTCTGCTATCGAGGTCTCATCAGAGAGCAATTCTGAAATGGAGAAAAGCAGTCAGCTGGTGTACCATGACCTTATCCCAACTGGGGATAGGGGTCCTCCTTGGCTTCTGTGTGGGACTGCATTTCTCAAACACAGGGACATTATTTTATCTGTAAGAGGTGACCAGTTGTACCTTTGCCCTTCTTGTTGACCTAATCTAGTGCAAAAGTAAATGGTATTTTGCAAGGATGAGAGGCTTGAAATGGTTAATATAATTGTGCTTTTTTGCAGCATTTCTATTCTCTAGGATTGTAGGGTTTTTTTTTAAAATATCCCTAGGAGGTGTGAATTAGACCCAAGTCAGTCAGAAAGGGTCTGACTGTAAAACGCCCAGATAATTTGTGTGGGAGACAGAATTAAATTCTCCCTGAGAAGGGAAAGTATGAGGTGGATAGGGAAAACCAATCTTTTAAATAGCCTTGAGGATGGGGTAGTGTCTTATGCACCCTCCTTTCCCATGTCTTAATCTGCCAGCTGTCCTCTCATGATTTTATGTGAACATTGTGGGCCTGTTCTTCTTTAAAAGGTTTATTACTTTATTTTTTCCTTTTCTTTGCCCACATCAAAGCTTTTAGGTTTTTTTTTGTTTTTTTTTTTGCTCTCTACCCAGCTTCCTACTGGCTTTGTCCCTGTTTTGAAACAGCTTTATACTCAGCCTCATGCAGCCTGGTGCTTCTGACTCCACAAGTACCCCGTGGTGCTGAGCAAATATGAAAATCATCCAGTGTGAGATGGAAGCCCAGAGCAATGTTCCCCTGGATTAGCACTATTATTACTTTTCTCAATCTGCCTCCATTTGCATTTAAATCTGTACTCTACAGACTGCATGTTTAAGAAACTTGGCAACTTTTTATTTATATATGCAGGGTAGCTACCTTAGAAGTTTTCCTCTCTGTCATCGTTGAAGGAAAAACTAGTTCAGAGCACTTAATCCAAGAGTGAATGTACAAATCTGTCACTTCAGAATAGTGGGACACTTGGGTTTAAGGTGATCGTATGATCCACAGGAGCAGTTTGCAATAGAAAGCTTTTAAATACCCTTTGTCAACCTCAAGAGCTTTATGCACTCTTAGATCTAGAACAATTTGTCAGGGAGAGGAGAAGCAATAAAAGTTAGCAAGCAGCTCAGCTGGGGCAGGTGCTTGTCTGTGTAGACATGAAGTACCTGCTGGTTTATGCAGAAGGGTGAGCTCCGACAGGAGATGCAGGAGGATGGAAATTGCTTCTGACAAGAAATATTTCTGTCTGGGAGCAAGGCAGTATTCAAGTCTGTCATCCTCTGCACCATGCAATGTTCAGCTAGAAATGCTGGCAGGGTGATTCTGTAGGGTGGTCTCTGCTCCCTGTGCAGTTGATGTGAGCCTTGGATGTCCTTTCCCAGTGTGCCTGTTCCCAGAGGCTTCTGGTACCCATGCAGCCACTCCCAGAGGGTTTGTGAAAATGCTACCATTTTTAATTCTGAGGAATTTCTACAGACGTGTTGTAAGTCAAAATAAATAGTTTTCAAGCAACTGAGAACTTGTCAGAAACCAACAAATGAATTGCATTTGCTACAAGCTTTAATGGCGTGAGAAAATTATCAGCTTAGGCAAGTGTCCTCCTCCAAATGTGGGATCTCCAAGTCAGATATGGTTCTTAGGATTGACCCAAAGGGAACAGCTCATGTTTTCATCATCTCTGTCTTCCTTTTCAGAGGTGTCCATGGCCATTTCAATGGCCGGCGCCCGTGGGCTTTGGCAGACGAGTGCATCCTGGACCTCATGGCTGACCTGGTTGGTAGGTGTGAACTGCAGGCAAAAATCCTCCTCCAGAAATTTAAAAAAGATTTGGTTTCTCTTAAGACTGAAAGTCCTGAAACTCTTTAGTTTAGTTCATTTAATTCTTTCATTTTAAAGTAGTTTTTCTGAGTGCCTTGTGTATGGGCTAGCACTTTTTAAAAACTGGAGTGGTTTAATACATGAATGTATATGATAATATATGAACTTATGCATATTATGAAACTATTTGCAGCAAAGGGTTTCTTGGACCATCAGAAACCACTTGGACTAACACGGGAAGCCCTTCTAAAGGGCACTTGGGATTACAGATCCTCAGTCACTCTCCTAAAAGTAAAACAATGAACTCTCCCCTTTGGAAAATGATCTCTATTGGACATTTTCTGCTATTCCTCCTCTTCCCACCACTAAATCCAGCCTCATTTTTGAGAACTGAGACATCTGAAATGCCAGTGAAGCAGATAATTGGGGCAGGACCTGTACTGATGAGTTCCCATTACCCTGCTGTACCCCTTGAAGGGCCTGCAGTGCTGCAGGACCTTGGCAGTAAATGCTTCTGGTTATTCCAGGGATTGAGAAGGAGCTCTGGAGGCTTCTCCTGGTGAATTTGCCAGCCATGAAAGCAGCTGGCTGAGTCTGAATGCAAATTTCCTCTATTGCATCTAACTCTGTTGTAGTTGAAATGATTCTTCACTGGGATTTCCTTCAGAGTTGTTGCTGTCACAAGAGAGAATAAAAATTGTTTCGGCAGGGTCTATTTCTCCCCCACTCTCACAGCTGCTGTCAAGGCTAGGTTAGTAGATTTTAGAAAGATTTGGCCTGTATTTTAATTTAGGTGTTGAAGGCAACTGTCAATAGTGACTGTCAGAACTGAATTATCAGGCGTTCATTTGTGCCATCACTAAGGAAAAAAATATTCCAATTAAGTTGATCTACACCGCTCTAGATATTGTATCGTAATTTCTCCTCATAGACAAGTGTTCAATGAGAAAATCATGGGTTTTCCCTTCAAGAAAAGCAAATGGGGTCAGAACAATTGAAAACAGAGACATTAAAGAATGTTTTGTGGCAAGTTTATTTATATATTCACAAATAAAATCACTTCTTGAATTCTTTATGAAGTCTCCAAATAGCTAAAATACTGGGTGTTATTATTGGAACAGAACAAATGCAATAAATTATTGTTGTGGTTGGTCTGTCCATGTTGTAAGCACTAAGATAACATAAATATGAGTGTGGCTACACTGGGCATCACTGGGCAATGCAGAAAAATCCCATCTATAGAAGGAAATAAAAAAAACCCAAAATGCAGGCTGGGGGTTCTGATTTTGTAAGTTGCTGCTGTTGTATCTGGTCTTGATCAGGAGGTTAAGGAATTGCTTCTCTTGCTTTCATTACATTCAAGGGCAATTCTGCACCTTCATCCATTGATTATCATACAACATAAATATGTGAGAATATAGAGGGGTGGAGGGTGTTGAAATGCTGAACCCAGCTGAGTCAGGGATTTCTGTGGTATGACCCATCTCCTTTGGGCCCTGGATATTATTGTTCTGGTACGGTATAACTGGGAAGCTGTGGGAAATGCGACCTGGAATTAAAAATTGGAAACCTTGAATTTCTGAAACTGAGGTGTGGAGAACTCCTCTTATGCCTTATGAGAATGGGAGATTAATCACACGATGTACTTCCATGCACCTAAATTAGTAAAGCAACAAGGTAAGCCCACTGATGCTCTTCAGATAAGCAGGAAAGAGAGACAAGATCCCCCAAAGGGCAGCTGGAAGCACACGAATTATCCTCTTTCTCTGCATCACCTTCTGTGAATGTTTCCCAGTGCTTTGCTTGCAGAACTCAGCCCCCTGTGCTCCCCGCAGGGTGTCGGGGCAGGCTGAGCCCTGACCTGCTGCCTCTGCTGGGGCCACGGTGCATTTGGCCTCAGCTTTAGGTTAAGAGTCACTGCAGAAAGCAGGGAGTCAGGCTGGCAGCCTTTTTCCCTCAACCATCTGTCTTGCAGAGGCTGCCAGCTGTGTTTCTATTTTAATAAAAAGTTAAGTAAAAGATGCATTCCAGGTGTAAGGAGAGGAAAATGAGGGCTTTGCTTAAATTTCATCTAATTGCTGGTCCGTTTCCTTATTTTCCTTTTCTTTCCCAAGCTCTAGTTGACGTTGGTGTTTTTATATCATGATGGTCAAACCACATTGAATTTATTACATTTTTCTTCATTGTAAACAAAGATTTTAAAATTTTCTATAAAAATTTTGGGTGAGGTCACACTACCATTAACCTATTTTTTGGTTTTAAATATTTTTTTCCAGGAAAGTGTTTCATAATTCTGTTGTTTTCCTCAGAAATGTCAACATTGTTGGTTTGGATTTCATTCTCCAGAATTTTGGGGGCTTTGTTTAACTGGACAATATAGTTTGGACTCAAATCTGACCTTCAAATTTATGTGCAGGGTTGTATTTAGATGATCTCTACACAGTTTTTTCAGGATGTGGGTGAGCGATTCTTAGAATGCAAATGAATTAGTATTCCCTGAATAATGGATGCATTGTTATAAATTCTGATTTTTAAAATTGTAGGTAATAGTGAAGAGGATAAGAGAATAAATGTAAGGAACAATGTTAAAGTAAAATGCTCTTATACAAGGTGGTATTTCATAGAATCACTGAATGGTTTGGGTTGGAGGGGACCCTGAAGATCATCTAGTTCCAATCCCCCACTTTAAGTACTGTTTTCCATCAAGGTGTGATCTTGATTATGTATGCGTTGAGTGAATTCTGAATTTCCTTTTTTTAAAGTGAATTTAATGTAAGAACAATAACAGAATTTTACTGTTTTTTTTCACTCAATATTGAACATATAATGGAGGAAGGGGAAGAATTGTCATTTCTCACTCTAAGTAGTAGTAGGAAGTAAAACTATTTGGTGAGATTTATTCAGGAATGGGCTAAAGACTGTAAAACACCTTTGCCTGTTTAATGGTTTATAGAGCTTGAACACCTTGCTTATTAAATGCAGTCACATTTTCTTGTTCAATGAAAGTTACAGTAGTAAATACATTGTGAAATGAAGAGTCAAGGTCAATGGAGGCCAAAGCTTTTTTTCCGTGCTCACACTGAGTGGCACAGCGCAGTGAAGGCAATCTCTGCTTCTCCTACTAGACTTTATTAAAACATTACAACCTTGGCAGGATCACCTTCTGATGGAACAAGATTAACTGTGTGGCTGCTGCTGCACGATGTGCTTGGGCAGGTCTCTGTTGAGGGAAGACTGAACGCTGAGCAGATTTGTAGTGACTTTGAGTGATAAGAATTATTTGAAATAACCAAAATGTTTTCGAAATTGGGGCCCTTAGCCTTTTCCCAGTCATTTTACAAAATGCTTTTTGCTTACCCCATCGAGGATCAGCCTTGCAGAGCAGTCAGAGAGGAGAAGGATGGCAGTGTCTGCCTAACACAATCATAATTGTCTCTGAAGTTGCACTTTGCAAATGCTGCTTCCTTTTATTAAAGGGGAGATTTATCACGCAGAACATACAGGTTTTAGCCTGTCTAGGAGATATGGTATAAAGTTAGGAAATAAGGAAAGCAAACATAATTTTGTCTCCTGTGTGCCAGGTCTTTGAATATTCTAATAGGTTAATTGGATCATAGAAAGGTTGCTTTCCGAAACGCAGGGCAGGTTATAAAGGATAACAGTTTTCCAATGACACGGATGAGGTTTGTTTTGTGGGCATGAAATTCAATAATGGAAAGCTTTTAATAAATATATAATTTACGGAAGACCAAGACTTACATGACAAATGTAGTGTCATATTTAATTTGGGAAGCTAGCATGCAGCTAAAAGTGATCTACAGGTTAACCATTTGTTTTATACAGCCATGGTACAGCAGGCAGAGAATTGCTTCTGCAGAATTTGCTGGGAAAGCCACAGATTTCAAGGAAGGAGCAGAGGGAGAAATAAGAACAATACCATTTCTTGATGCTGTCCCTTTTTCCAGCCTCAAGAGTTCCATAGAAGTATTAAGACTGCAAATAATACTGTTTTGAGCTGCAATCACTCTCTCTAGCTGTCTTCTGTATATGCAAGAGAACAGCCACAAGGTGACCTCTTTCAGCAGCATGGAGCCTGCAGATGCATTGCTATCAGAGGGAAGAAAAGGAGAGGAGTTTAAGTGAGGAAAAGAGCTTACTTTTGCCTATGAAGAACCAGTCCTTTATATATTTCTTTACGCAAACTTGATGATGCTCCTGGTAAAAGAAGGAGGGAACTTGTTCATGAGATCTCTTTTTCCTTATGACTCATCCCTGGACAGGCTCTCCAGAGTCACTGGCAACTATTGCCAAAGATTTCTGCCCAAAACTTGGAGATTTCAGCAACACACAGAAAGACCCTCGAAAGCCTTGTGGAGCTCCCCTTACCCTTTTTACCCCACCATCATGTCTTTTTCCCATTCATCTATCTCCAGGGTGGCTGCTGCCCTCCCTTAGCCTTGTCCTCATCCCTCTCTGCCCACAACCTCTTCCCACCTCCATTTCTCCATGTCTGAGTAATGATTAGAGCCCATCTCCCATCTGAAGAAAACTCTCAAAACACCGATTTGTCTCATGGGTGAGTTCCTGCTTTTCAGCAGCAGACATCAGGCAAACCAGAAAGAAACAGGAATTCATTTTCTCCATATCTGATTGATGCCCTGCCCAAGGCACAGTCCCCTGACTTGCCTAAAGCTTTTCACCAGGGCTTGATAAGCACTGGAGAATTTTTTACTAAATACTTTGTAATAACAATTAGTGGTCGCTCCATTATCTCTGCCTGTGATTAGCTACAGTCAAAAGGCATCTGTTATTAGTCTCCTGGGAGTGATGTGGGGATGGCTTCTAGTGAAGCTGTTGCATTAATAATGGTCTGCTATATTCAATAGGTCAGTTTTCCTTGGTTTTTTATTGGGGCTGAAATGCTGCTTAACATTACAGCAGTAACCACTCACAATAGGTGATTGGTTTAATGTTTTCTCACTTGTGTTACATATAAACTGCTGACAAAAATAAGCCTTCAAGTCTTGCTTTATGTGTAGACTTCTGACCTGATTTGTCTGAGGTATTCATGATAATAATAAATCCACCGGTGGTTTGCTGGGAAATGGAAATATGTCATTGTTTGTTGTTTTCTGTGGCTGACCTGAAAAAAATAAATATTTTCCTGCCAGCGTAGTGAGTCAGACAAGAAATCTTTTTATTTCACTATGATGACACCTCAAACGTTCATTTCCTTTCTCCTGTCTTTAGAGAGACGTTGACTGAACACATACTTTTGCTTTCTCATCACTGTACTAGATTTCTCTCAATATCTTAAGAAAACCTCCAACCAGTATTTTTTATTTTTATCCTTTCATTATTTCAGGGGCCCAAAGACAAGAAGTAGCCTTAATGAATGGGCTGACTGTTAACTTGCACCTCCAGATGGTATGTCTTTATGATGTATATTTGATGTTGTGTTGACAAGCATTTTTCTCCTTTCTTTGTATATGTAAGCAAAGTGCTTTCTGAGGACCTCACAGATACAGCCCTGGGTGACAGACTAACTTTTCCTAAGCCTTGGGAGTTGTATCTTGAATAATGTATGTGCAAGACCTGGCCTCACTCAATACTAAGCAGTAAGGCTGGACAGAGAAATATTTTCAAGGACTCTGTAGGGGAAGTTTGAGCTGTTCTCACATGTGCTGTAGGTCAGTTGGCAAATGAGACCTTATTATTTAAGAATCATTTGCAAGTAACTTCTCAAACTTCAATTTCACACCAAATTTCAAAGTTTAGGAAACAGGAGTTCAACTGTGAGCAAGATAAAGCTGTCATTTCAGTCAAGCTTAAAATGCAGTTGCACACAAGAAATGGCACTTAGAGTTAAGCTGGTTTATATATGCCTAAAATGTGGTAAAGCATTCTGATTTGTATGACAGAGTGGCTATAAATGTGTCTTATTTATGTTCAGGTGCCTCCGTGGCTACATAAAGCCTGTCTCTGGTTCTCTGGTGTTTGCAAAGGTTTGGTTTAAGTGAGTGTGGATGTGAAGCTTCATTTTGTGTGATTCACACAAAAAGGTTTATCCCTTGAATCTGCCCCTCCCTGACGTGTCTCTGACCTTTGTTAAATTAAGAATCCTGAAGCAGGGCAGGATGGAGGTGAGTACAAGCCAACTCACATGGCTACTCTGCCATGAATTAGGTGCGCTCTAGTCAGACCTATCCCAAATTTCCTGAGTGCAAAGTCTATGGAGAGTTTTGTGCAACCCAAGCTTGAGCAGGAGGGCTTCTAAGTCACCTACCAGTCCTGTCTGGCAGGATGGCCAGCCCAGCTTGCCTTCACGTGAGGAACTAAGAAGGAAAGACCATCCCAAAGGCGTTGAGATCAGGCCTTTGCAGAAAGCTTAGTCCTTTGGTCAGGGTTGTTTCAGAGCAAGGGACAATTCAGGGACTAATGTTTTAGAGCAGGAGTGAAAATCCAACTCTTTTTCACTACCAGCTGCTCCTTTTGCTTGCTGGATGGAGCTGGGTGAAATCCCAGTTTCCCTGGCTGCACTCAAAGCTTTGCTGTTGATTCCTGTTAAGTGCAAGTTTTCACTGCTGGGTTTTTGGGGCCTTTGTTATGGATATATGAGATGCAGTATTATAACGCTTTCCTACTTTGATAAATGTTATAAGGACAAAGAAATATTTGTAATTTCTGGGGGATTCTCTGTAGTCTACATGAAAGTAAAGCAGTCTTTACTGAGTTATATGCTGGGAGTATCTCTCTCATCTCTGCTTAGATACATTTGAATATATAGGTTTTTTTTTTCCTCCACAGCTATCTTTCTTTAAGCCTACTCCAAGACGCTATAAAATTCTTCTAGAAGCAAGAGCCTTTCCCTCTGACCATGTAAGAAATTAATATTTTACCATATTTGTATTATTAATCATATTTTTCCAAAGAATATAAGTAGTATGATTTGAATATTTATTAGCTCATCTTGTCCAAGTAACATTACAATAAAAAAATCTGTCAGAAGCTTTTGAGCTCAGCATATTTTACAGATTGTAGCTTTATTCCTTTTGTTCAAATAAAAAGTGTTACAAGAGCGAAAGATTGAATGGGTGCATTGATTTATTAGTCTTTTTAAAGACATTGAGCAAACTACTGGCCTAAATCAACTAAAGTTGTAAATGTTTTATTAATTCTTGTTGCTGTTTTACTTTATGGAACCAAATCAATACAAACTCACAACATTAACACTTATATATCCCCAGACAGAGATGGAAATGTTTGTTCTTAGCACTTTAGATTACTAGTTCAAACATCATTTGTCTGCTATAAAATAGGAGACAATAGCCCATGCATGAGAACTTCCAGCAAATTAATCTTTGGGTTTGTGGCCCACTGCTACTTTATCTTCAATGCCACCAACTTGTGGAAATTGATAAGAAATTTGGTCTCTAAGGTGTGATAAAAGTGACTCAAGCTCCTAACGGGTTTATTTGTAATGAAGATGGTGGCACAGATGTATAAAACTCAAATTGCTTCTATTCTAAGTGATGTTTATATTAATCCCACATTTGTTCCAGGCACACTTGTACATTTGGACTCCATCTTCTTAAATTTCTCTGACCCCTCAGTAATAATCTCTGCAACTGCCACTGCTTCAGTTCCTGTGGTGAAACTTTAAACTATTTCATACTGTTATTTGATGATTGCTACTTGATCTCCAGAATCATTATATATTGATAAAATCAGCTGATAGGATTTTCAAAATATGATGAGAGTTCAAAGCTCTCGTTTCCTCCCAGCTGTGCAGCGAATGGAGGAGGTGAGAACAGCAGGGCATGCCGTGTATGTGCTGCCCAAAGCCCACTTGTGTTGGCAGCAGGGCAGTGTGTTGTGACAGCCTGGCATTGAGTGTCTGTGACCAAGCAAGGTGGGCACCACAGAAGGGATGCTCAGTCTTCTCCTTAGCTGCTCCCCATGCAGGTTTGGCTCCCTGGCATCTGGTAAAGCACTTGCTCCATCATGTTACAGAACCATAGAGTGGTTTAGGTTGGAAGAGACCTTGAAGATCATCCCTGTGGGCAGGGATGCCACTCACTAAATCAGGCATCTCAGGGCCCCATCTCCACCCTCATTCTGCTCCTTGAACCTATCCTGTGGAATTCAGGCTTTGACTTTGCAGTCAAAAGTCCTTGCAAGTCTTACAGGAATTAAATTTGTATCTGTTTTTGATCCAGAGGAAATCTGTGAATTTTTGAGTGGAGCTGGATTATGCTTTCAAAGCATTACTTTCAGTGAGAGGCAAAGCATTTGAATTCCTTTTTGAAGTTCTGATGTTTGCCCTTTTTTCTTTTAGTTTTTTTTTTTTCTGTTTAGTTGTTTATCATGCATTTGTGTTAATGTTGTCTTCCAGTACGCTGTTGAGTCCCAGCTTCGCCTGCACAGGCTGGATGTGGAGAAAAGCATGCTCATGCTGCAGCCACGGCAGGTTGGTGAGGAATGTCAGTTCTGCTTGCTGTCACCAAGGGCAGAAGCATATTTCATGTGAAAGTAGGGCATATATTCTCAAATTTTCTGGTGTCTGCCTGCAGAACGTACGATCTGCTTTTATTAAAACTTTTAAAGTACAATTTATGAATTGTGTAGTCTTTTTCAGCATGTATTTTTTGACATTTAAACCCATTTTGCAGCTGCTGATTCAATAGTTAATTTTCCTGGAACAACAATAAGGAAAAGGTTATTTTCCCTATTTTTACTGTGTGCAAAAACTGACAGCATCCTGAGTCACCTGCAAAATATAGTAACTCATTGAGAAAGCCCAATGTCCTCTGAATGTCCTAAGGTAAGAGATTGCCATAACACGAGCAACACTGTCTGTATCAGCACAGACTAAGGGAAAGGTCTGCTCTGAGTAATACGCAATTCAGATTAATTTGAAAGGCTGCCTCGCTTCACTTCTGCAGCATTAAGAACTTTGTCACCTAACTATAAACCGAGGGTGACCTTTTGCTTCTGAAATCTGAGTCATCTTGTGAGTAAAGAGCCCACTCCTGAACGCTTGATAGATTTGCAGAGATTGTTGAGATAATAACAGTCCCTTGCAATTCAACCATCTTGCCCAAGCTCTTTTCAGTAACAAGTCTAATTTAATTCTAGGTTTTCACTGCCTAATTGATCCCTAGGTGGTGGTATGTTTTACAAGATCCCTTGCTAGGAAGACAGGAGGAGGATGGGGCAGTAATTTTCCTATAAAGAATCAAAAATTAGGTGTGTTTTTTTTCTCTTTGTGGTTGAAATTCTTCTATATTTAATGACCACAGGTTTGGGGATTTTTGCACTTTTGATGATGTGAGGCGTTGTTTTTGAAATATAAATATGGCAGGTTTATAATAGCTTCCTCTGGGATAGCAAGTTTATCAGAAAAGTACAGAGTGAAACTGAGAGACAACTTTCAAGTCTTGTGGGTGTCACAAATTTCAGATACCGCTTAAAAATCATTAGATATTCTGTTTTCACCAGGAATTTTTTGCTGTAAATTAAAACTGTCAGAAATATTAGAGTATGAAGCATGTTAGAGCATGAAGTGAACAGACTTTTTATAACTGGCACCTTCAAGACTCATTTGCTAACGATTTTTTTTTGAGGTTACTTGCTCATAGGCTACTTCATAGCACTACCTTTGTACATCATTACCGTGCTAAGGATTTGCTTTTGATCTCCTTATGCAAGCAGCGTGGCTCATGGTAAAATATAGATTATGAAATAAGGACTGACAGTTTCATTACTGCCAGAGTTGATGTAAAATGTGTGCTTTAACTTTGTTTTAGGGGGAGGAGACCTTGAGGACTGAAGATATCCTTGCTGTAATTGAGAAGGAAGGGGACTCTATTGCTGTCATTCTGTTCAGTGGGGTGCAGTACTACACGGGGCAGTTGTTTGACATCCCTAGAATAACAAAGGCTGGCCAAAAAAAGGTAGGACTGCTCCAGACTCATCCTTTTAACACCACTTTTAGATCACTTTTTTGTGTGATATACTTTTAATTTCTATAACTTTTTTTTTTTTAACAAAACATGGAAATTTGTGGGACTCGGGTAAAATGTAAATGCCCTCTGTGCCCACACCCTTTGGGAGCTGTGGGCTGCATGAAGAAATAACCCTGTGAGAGCAATCTTGCAGATGAGTCTTAAGCTATATGGAAAGATAATTCCTGACTATTAACTTCTACATGGTTTTTCTTGAAGGATAGAATATCAAGACTTTCAGTGCAGAAGAAGGAGGAAGTAACCACAGCTGTAGTCCCTTTTAGAAGTTAGTTAGTCTTAGATTTCTGCTCTTTTTTTGGCAGACTTTCATGATTTTCCTCCTTTCCTGCAGTTTTTGCCCCCAGTGAGTAGGGAGGTGAGCTCCCTGTGAAGCCAGAGCTTCTCAGACTTGGCTGATGAGTTTTCAGGAGACAGGCACAATGTGGAGCACATCAGCATCACAAGATGACTGTATTTTAGTGAGGACTCAGCCTTCGGAGCTTGCAGGCAGTGTGCTCTGTGGACATAGCTGTAAAACTCTTTAACCACCTCAATTGCCTCAGGAACTCAGGAGAAAATAGTTTTTAATTAAGTCATCTTATCAACAGGAAGTCACCAGACTTTCTGTAGTGGTAGCCTTTTACTGGATGCACCTTATCTCATACAAGATTAAATCACTCAAGGGTAAACTTATTTAGTATTGCTGGATTTTTGGCAAACCAGCTAACTCTTTATATTTGATGGTTTAACTCTCTGGAGAGGTTCCTGGCTCACAAAGAGCTATATGTCTTCTGTTGCTGTAGGTTTGGCAGTGGAAATTTTTCTGGAGGTCAGGGCATAAGTTATCCTGCTGGAAAGTGATGGTAAAGTCCCCCCTGGGAGAGCAGAGCAGGTGTGAGAGCTAGTGCAGGGCCCATGGGATATAAAAAGGGAATGTTCTCACAGAGCAGCACCTGGCGAGAAAATTGGTGCTAAAAACAGTACAAAACAAACCCAACTTCTGATGTGGATGTAGAAAACCAAGGAAAAAAGAAACTGGGAGGAGTCAGCTACGGGGGCAAATGGGGCTGTGTATTAGCTCTAAAAGCAACACCTTTATGGTGCTTTCTTGGAGGCTCTTCCAGCACTTTGCTGACCACAAATAATCACAAGACTATGTTGAAATGTCAGAAAGGGAAGACAGGTTATTAACAGGATGATGCCACCCACTGCTCTACTCTCTCACACTCCTGGTGGCAGCAAAGCTTTCGTTCTGCCACCAACACCTACGAGCCTTCAGTGCTGCTTCCCCAAAATCTGCTCCATGATATGTCTGAAAGGTGTCTGAGATAGAAGGGAGAGAGAGATATCTTTCTTCTCTTCTATAAACATGTACAACCTGGAAATAGCCTATCACTTTACCACCTCCTAAAGATGCTCTCTGGACTGTGGGACACATGCTTGGATGAGTGCAAGTGATGCAGTTGCACTCAAAGCTATAGACCATCCCAAAGTGACTGAGAACCTGTGTCCTGGGGAAGGGTAGTCACTGATAGTTTACTACATAGAGTGAAAATGGATTTGATTTCAGTGATATCTGAGGAGATAACCAGGACTCGGTGGAGGGAAATTAAAATTTCTACAAGGCAGGGCAAATAAAAATATTAACTCAGGGGTGTGTGCTTCCATGTGGATGGCTGCACACAAAAACACTCCACAGTTTATACAGAGACTGTGTCATGTTAGTGAAGAGGAGAACAATTTCTGACAGCAGTTCAGCATTCTAGCAGGCGCAGGGAGATGTCAAAGACCCGTCTCCACCTGCATTCCTGTTAGGAGTGCCATAACTAGACCTGAATCTCTGCTTCCAGAGGTTTTCCTAAAGGTGGGGGAAAAAAGCCCTACTACATTTAATTACCAGTCTCTTTGTGGTTCAAGTGTGTAGGACTGGGATCCAGGTAGATTCATGACCTAAAATGTCTCTAGTATATTGAAAAAGCAAAATTAATTCAACCTGAAGAACTGTTTAAGTACCCTTAAGGCTCAGAAAGCATGAGCCAGCCCTGTTTTCATTTCCCTCCTGTCAGATGCATTCAGCTCAATGTCCTTATGGATTCTGCCCTGAGGTTAAGTGGTGTTTATATGTTTATACAAACCCTCTCTGTAACATACTCTTATGCCCCATTTAAACATCTGCATATGGCAAATATTTACCCGAATAGCCACAAAATCAGTGAATCATGAAGAGTCTCTTTTCATAGTGGTAAGAGCTATATCCTGCTGCTTCTCTTAGTCTCAGGGCTTCTGGTTATCAAAATGCCCAAGATGTGGGGTCTTCAAAAGCAATTGGCTCCTCTCCTCTTTTCCCAGGCCGGAGATGATCTTAAGAGCTGCTGTTGGATGAGAGGAGAACAAAAACCAGCTGCTAAAGCAAAGTAATTAGTATCTGTAGGTTTAATTGGACTCAAAGGCTATGTCTCCTTCAAGAGCTTCTGAACCTGATGAAACCAGTATTGTCTTATACATATTAGCACAGAAAGGTTGGAAGTTCTTTAAAATACATTTTAAAAGAGAATAAGACTGAAAAGTCATGTTTATAGCAAAAGTGCAAGGTTCTCCTTCCCAGTGATGAAGGGTGGGCAACGACCCTGTGCTCCTGAACAGAAAATAGGTTGGGGAGAGCTGACAAGCAAGCGACTCAGAAAGTGAAAATACAAGGTGAAAATGTCATTTGAGAAGAAGACGGGGGAAAAAAAAAATCACTTGTCAGAAAAAGTCCTACACAGATGGTCTTAATAATTCTTTTAATGTACAGCTGAAATAAAATCCCAGAGTGTTGTGCCCTATCAGGTCTTGGCGAGAGATTTGAGCTGTGAGCTCTGGAGGTCTGGAAAATGTCCTAGGATTCTTGAGGTCAATCATTTATGAATTAAGTTACTGATTTCCTTTTACATTTTTTAAGCCAATTTCCTAAGTTCTCTGCGTACATTAAGATTCCTCCCAGAGTGAAAGCTCTGCACATAGACAGCTTCATTAAGTCATTAAATATTAAATGAACTAAATTAAGCTTGAAAAATTACCTCAGGCTATTTTTCCATCTAAGGTCTCTCAGATAAATCAAAATTACTACGTATTGTGCAAGAGGCTCATCAGAAGGCTGAGGAGGATGTAACAGTTTTCCTTGTTTCATACTTTTTGAGCTTGCTCTAGAGGATGGAGGGGGCTGAGTCGTTTCATTCTTCTATAAGGGAAGAAATGGCTGACTTTTAGGAGACTCTACCTTTCAAATGCAATTTTCATTTCATAAGTTATATTGTACTTTCCCCTGACTCTGTACCGTTATGTAAAATATTTTAATCTCTTGAGTTCCCAGTAGGAAGAGCTTTAAGATCCTTCATCTTCATTTCTTTTCCTGTCTCTCTTTCTAAATGTCCCAGCTTTGCTGGTGTGAAGCTGTCATTTCTCTCCCTCTCTCCAAATGTCATTGTCCATGCTGAGTTGTTACCTGCTGGTTATCAGCAGCTACCCAGACACTTTGCAGGAATGACTTTTAGATGTTGGAATGAAACGGAAGAGGCCGGGGAGAGCACATGTCCTCTCCTTCGCCCAGAGCAGATGGAGAGCTCTGTTTTATCCCCAGTCTGGGGAAAGCGCCGTTCCCACGCAGTCCTGGTTCTGCGTGGCTTGTGCAGGGAGAGCTGTTTCAGTTTGTTTTACTTTTTCCGTGCAATCTGTGTGGCTAAACATTTGCTGTTTGTGTGACTCAAGTGCCAGACACCTCCCTGGGAAAGCAAACCAGCACAACCCATCTTGCAGACGACGATCCGAACAAACCGGTGCGAGTGGGTGTTTCTGAGACGATGCAGGGAACCTGCCAGCTCTGAACCCAGATTTTCAGGCTGTGCCTCAACACTGAGCTAGGAAGTGCCCAGTAGGATTTGCCAACTGATTTCAAAGCACTGGGGAGCAGTAAGAGGCAGGAGGATGACCCATGGGGGTTATGCCTGTGGCCCTCCTGTTGGAGGGCTGAGAGTCCATGGTGTGGGTTCAAGCTGATTATTCCAGGCAGTGTCAGTGCTCAAGAAAGTTTGTACTTGTCAAGGTTACAGGTACAGATATGGCTCTGGAGCATCTTCATACAACCAGGCCTGCAAGGGCATCCAAACTGCCACTGTCCTAAAGCATTTCGTTCTACCTCCAGTTTTGTCATATTTTTCATAGAGTTTATGACTTACTGGCAGGGAAAGGACTTAAGGAATTAAATTTCTTACTGGCATTTTCTGTACTTTTTTTATTGTTTGTTTCAGTTTTGTTAACCTACTGCCAGCCACCCACATTCTGCAAGACTCTCATCCTATCGTGCTGTTCCTGGTTTCCACTGAAACCAATGAATCTGCCACAGAACTGCTTCCAAAAGCTCGTGTGGGATGTATGTACAAAGGGACACCTGTAAAGGTTTAAATCCAGTCAGCTGAAGTTTTGAAGTTAATGCCTTAAAACCCTATAAAAACGTTCTTGTTCACTGGCAATGGGCTTTAGTTTGCTGCAGCTTCTTTCTCTGAAGCCATTTTGTCCCTGAAGAAGAGCATTCCCATGGGAATTCCATGTGCAATCAGATTCTCTCCCCTACCTTCACCATTTCAGCTGATTTGTCTAAACTCAGTTCTGTGTGTCCCTGTGAAGTCAAGCCACAAAGGTTATTTACTGGGACTCTGATTTCAACGTTTAGATCATGCAAATGCCACGGCAATGAGTTTTCTTCCCATCATTTTGGAGCAGCTTCTTAAGCTGATAACTCCACCAATGCCTCCATTAGAATTAACGTGTCACATCTTCTTAAAATGCTGCTTCATTCAAATTGTTATCTAGTTTATACAGAAGATTAAATATACCAAAGTACTGTTTAAATAATTTAGCTAGGGCTCCCTCCATGCAAGAAGCAGCAGGAGATTCTTAAAAAAACCCCCTTTGTTTTATTATTGGACTTTGATTTTTCTGAAGCCTGTGCTCTCACTCCTATTTCTACCCCGCTGCTTGCAAGCAAGCTGTTTTTGTTTTAAAAGCAAAATGCAAAATAGCATTTAATTCGTAGTCCAGGCACAAAAGACAGTTTTATGTCCCTGTGCTTAAATAAATAGCAGAGCTTGGAAGAGCTTTTTAGTTTAAAAATGCTGCCATCCAGTGGTTATTTCGTGTGTTAAACTTGCTTTTTGGTTTAGACATCTCTGGTCCTTAGATGCTTTCCCCCCCTTGTTTCCAGAGCCCTGTGCAATTTGTGGTGATGGCAAATACAACACTTTTCACAGAGAAAGGGCAGATTTCTTCATTTTAGGGACAAGTACAAAAGTCCTTAAAGTTCAATGTGTTGTATAAGCTGCTCTCTCACCTATCTGGATTCCCAAAGAGAAAGATCTTCCTTGTTTAAATATCAGGGAGATCTGAAGCATACGTATATAGGGGAATGTAATTGCTCATGAGTAGTTGGCATCATTATGTATGTTATGACTTTGTCTCTGCATGTTGTGCCATACAACAGGTTGAATTTTTGCATTTGTTCTGGATACTTATTTCAAGTGATTCCACTTTACTGCATGATCAAAAACTTATGAACTTAAACCTAAGCATCTTTGTGTGTCTCAAAGCAACTTTGAAGATAAAACACAGAAAAATGAATGATTTCTACCTGTATCTGTGGCATAGAATACTTGTTTTTAGTAATAAAACAGACAAGACTTGATAGATTCATCATGGAATGGTTTGGGTTGGAAGGGACCTTAAAGATCATTTGTTTCCAGTGTCCCTGCCATGGGCAGGGGCACCTTCCACTAGCCCAGGTTGTTCCAAGCCCCGTCCAGCCTGGCTTTGGACACTTCCAGGGATCCAGGGGCAGCCACAGCTTCTCTGCCCAACCTGTGCCAGGGCCTGCCCACCCTCCCAGGGAAGAATTTCTAACATCTAATCTAAATTTCTCCTCTTTAATTTTGAGTCCTTTCCCACTTGTCCTATCACTGTCTGCCCATGTAAAAAGTCACTAGGTATCATGCCTATAGAGAGAAAGTAAAGCTCTAAATGTTTTTTTTTTTCCAAATAATTTTATAGTGATGATTATTCTAGCAAGTAGTATAATAATCATCTCTCTCCTGCAGGGATGCCTTGTTGGATTTGACCTGGCTCACACTGTTGGGAATGTAGAGCTTCATTTGCATGACTGGGGAGTAGATTTCGCCTGCTGGTGCTCCTACAAGGTAATATAGATTCATTGTTGGAGACTATTTTCCATAATGTCATTTATATTATGGGTCAGCAAACAGGTCAGAGGAACAAGAACCGTACCTGAACCTTTGATCAAGACTTGGCTGACTCTTTGAACCAGCCACAGAGAAGAGATGGACACCGACTTTAGTGGTGGCTTCATTATGAGAGGTTCCAAAAACTAACAGTGGCAATGACCTGCAAGGTCTTGTGGATGGCAGTGGTTAAACATCTGCTCTGATGCACATTCTCCCCTGTGGTCACAGGATCAGAGGCTCTTTTCTTATTTCCCACATTGAGAAGGTCTCACACCTACAGGATTTTATGAAGTGGTCCCTGAATAAGAGAATATTTTTGCCTAAACTTAAATAATTTCAGATCACAGAACAAGGTGTCTTTGGTTCCTTTGACTTCTATTGAGATTAAGAATCGACAGATACAGTCAGAGGAATTGTCTGATGACTTTACTATATGTATTATGACATGGAATTGTTTCAGCTGTAGTTCAATTTTCTAGCCTGTTAGACTTCAAATATCGTACCTAAGCCAAGAAAAATATTTAAAAATCTAATCTGAAAAAAAAATATATCTGCTTTTATCTACATCAGCACTTTGTGACAAATGCTAAGATCTCCAGTTAGAAAGCATTAGAAATGTTAAAATTGGTCTGTTTTATAGAGCGGGGTGAGGAAAGGAGGGTGATATTTCACAGATAATGAGCACGACACGTACATGTTGATTTCTTCTTTGCAGTATTTAAATTCTGGAGCAGGAGGCCTTGCTGGTGCTTACATTCATGAAAAGCATTCCAAGAGTATTAAACCAGCGTAAGTATTTTCTATACTCAAATAAAAAGTGCTGTGCAGTTTAAAGGGGAAGGTATCTTCCCTTTGAACCGAGATCTGAAAGTGAAATTGTGTAGATTCCTAGTAATAGAATGTATGTGCATCTATGTATATATTCATAGAAGCAGCAGAAAATCATAGGGAAATAATCATAGGAAAAATCACTGGGCTAACATTTGTTACTGATTTAGTGCATCAATGAAAAGGGTAGTACAAATTTAGTCAATTTGGTTACATGTCTTTGTTACTTCAGATGGGTTGTTTTATGTTAATTTTAGTAAATTTTGAAGTTGCTAATGTACATGCTCACATCCTAAGTGCCTTTCCTCCTTGAAGTCTGCTATCAGTTCTAAACTAAATAGAATCATAAAAGAGAGTGTTGATAATATTAAACCAAGTAACCTAAATCACGTCTATGAGGCTGTTTCATGTAAAGAGAATATTTAACGTCTTCCTTTAAAAATGGATATTAAAAAAAATCCTTGAAGTCTCTGCTTGGTGAACAAAATCAAAGACAATTTCAACTCTGTGCCTAATAACTCTTTAGCACTGGCATGTTTTCATTAAAATTATATCCACTGGCAAAGCTAGGAAGTATTACATGGAGATCTGTGTTCTCAAAGACTGTATAATCCACAGAAAGCTGAGCTATCAACTGAGGTTAGCTGCATTAAAAAAAAATACCTGTTATTTAAACCAGTATATGACTATATGTACGTATGTTAAGAACAGTGGGATTAATACTTTCAATGCACTGACAAATGTAAACATTTCTGCCTGTAATTCT
The DNA here is from genome assembly GCA_013396655.1 of Campylorhamphus procurvoides. Taxonomy (NCBI): domain Eukaryota; kingdom Metazoa; phylum Chordata; class Aves; order Passeriformes; family Dendrocolaptidae; genus Campylorhamphus; species Campylorhamphus procurvoides. Next base: position 1,824,279 of record WBMV01006647.1, on the reverse strand, counting down.
TGGAGAAATTGCTGGCACTTCCTTTTATTTTAGCTTGAAGAAGGCAAACTAAATCAGGTTTCAGAGACAAATAATATTACAATAAGCAGCTTCGCTGCACTGTGCTGGTTTCAGACTGTCTAGACTCTCAGGAGATAACAAAATAACACTGATAAGTTTTTCTCAGCCACCCATAACAGAAAACTCATTAGGATGACATATGACCTGTTGTGAGCTGATTCAATCCTTATACGTGAACATTGGCAAAATATTCCGGATATCTGGATATTTCTTCTGGAAAGTTTGATGCTTCCCTGTTAGGTGGGTCCAGGCATTGCTCCCGTGGCCCCACCTGATTGTGTTGCTCCCATGGATCCTGGGTTTGGGGAACTGGGAACATGCTGAACAGTAGAAAAAAATGTGAAAAATCACAGAATAGCATTAGGGCAAATGAATAAAATATCAAGGACTTTGAGTCTTTTTTCCTCCTTGATGAAATTTTGAAACTTCAGTGAGGGAACTAGCTTGGGATCGTAGGTAAGAGTTTAAATTAGTTTTTCCTGAACTGGCTCCTTCATACACAGTCATTAATTTGTGTACTGAATCTGGCTTCTGAATATCTTAAACACAATTACCTATATGAAATAGGCTTTTTCAGCCTGGGGCCCAATTAAGGATATAATTCCAACCTTCCTGCATAGACCCTCTGCATTATTTAATCATAGTTATTTCATATTTCCTGAGATTTGATAATCACTCATCAAATTTGTTTGTAGTTCCTATGCCCTGGTTGCATTACTTCTCTCCCTTTCCCGCATCAACCAGCCATTTCAGGTCTCCAAATAAGGCACTGAGACAAAGGAGAATTTGTCTATGTCAAAGTATTCAATTTTATAGCTGATTTAAATGCAGAGCAATTTTCTGTATGTTGTACAATCAAATAGAGTGGAATTTAACTGCTCGGGAAGTTGCAGCCTTTCTGCTGGAGCTACAAAGTCTGTGCTGTCAACTGAATCAAGGATGACACCCAGTGGCCACACAACTTCACTCAAAACCAGAAGCACCAAACACTTGTTCCTTTGCATCTCAGCCCACACATAAGTAGGGAATTAAATTCCAATCCAGCTGACACTTTTGTCGTTTAAACTGCCTGAAATATTGTTTTTAACTCATAGCCGATATTATGTGAGTTACTTTACCCACCTATATAGATTTCTTTAATTTGTCTCATCCTTCATGTTTTCTGCAAGCTATCGACTACAGAGTTATTTTTATATAGAAATAATGTATTGAGCCTTAGAATAATGGATGTTCTGACCATAATTCAGAGAGGCAGCCCCAGGAAATCTGCCTGTTCCTGACTGAGGCTGGGGCAAAAAGGAATTTAGGCACTTACTGAAAATTAAACAGCTTGATCCAAGATTTCAAATTTAAATCCCCCAAACCAGATACTTCCCATCACCAAAGGAATTAAGGTATTTTGGTTTAGCTTCCCTTAATTCTGTGAGTCTGGTTGTATGCCATGCCCAGTTTCAGAAACAAGGTTCCACTCCAGCTGCTCCCCCCAGACCCTGCTCCCCTGACAACAAAACCTCTGTTTGCTGCTTTCTTTTAAAATGCACCTCGAGAAAGAACTATTAAAGTGTTTAACAGCCACCAGTGCCAGAGGCCGAGCCCGAACTGCTTTCTGCTCTGGAGCTGCCATTGAGGTTGTTACTGAAACCTCCACAACCCAAACCTAGCATAAATCAGTAATACCATGGTGTGTCCCAGCACACAAAAGGCAAACCAGTCCCACACCCCTTCTTCATGGATATGCAAGCTTCCCACAAGAGGTATAAGTTTGGTAATTCACTAACCTGGGAAAGGATTATGCCTCAGGAGGCAAAATTTGGTCCTCAGATCTGATGGCTGGCAGGTACAGGCTAATGGTGGTACAGTCCTGTATGTCCCCTCCTTGTTTTGTGCCACTGCAAACACCCTCCTGGTGTCCTGCAAACCACTTGGCTTAGCTGGGGATAGTTGTCTAATTCAGTGCAAGGGCCATGGGTCTAAAAGTGACATGTTATAACCATCCTAATTAACATCTCCACCCAAGTATGTTGGGTAGTCCTCTGCTGATCTCCCCATCTTTCTCCTTAGAGCAGTAAAACTGCATCAACCTGACATATATGGGTCCAATATATTCCCATTCCCTCATGATCTCACCTCCCTTGAAGTCTCTCCTAATACTCAAATAGCTTTTTTAATACCTGCTCTATATATCACAATGCAATATATTCCTGGCTAATTGTGTGAGAGTGATTTCTTTATGGGAAGGTTTCAAATCAAATAAAAAAAGGACCTGGAGTGAGCAGAGCTATGAAATACTTCCCAAACTGTTGGGTCAGGGCAGGCTGAGCCTCTGCCACTGAGTTTCCAAGTAAGTGTTGCAGGGAGGAGGTTTCCAAGACACAGAGAGCACTGAAGTGACCTACTAATACTGAAATTTTGGTTTTCTAGCTCTTTGGAGTCCAGAAAAGTTTCCTTTTTAATTTGTTATTATTTTAAATATTTTTCTCTCCCTATTTCTCTGTCTATAAACAGAAGGATAACTAGAATTACCAAGCAATTTATCTATAATGAAATGTGAATATTTGTGAGCAGCTGGGGAAGAAGGTGCAGGAGAAGTCAGGTGTTCCTGGCAGAGTATTTGCAGCTGTAGATGTGCAGTGGGTTCAGCTCTGCTGTCAGCTGGCATAAGGGATGGGAGGGGGGAAACTCACAGAGCCCTGATACAGGAAAGTGAGAAAAAGTAAGGCACAATTTAAAGAGATGAAAGGGAAATAAATGTATGTAAAGCAGTCAAGAGAATAATAGATAAGCCTTGGCAGAGGATTAAATGAAAAGTGTACACAGTTTAGTGTTTAAAATGAAAGGATTTATCAAGACTTAGCTTTAGCCCACACTAGCAGCAGGTAGAGTTTAAAAACGAAAAGTTTGTGTGATGTGAAGAAATGCTGCACGTGCAGGAAGCAGTTGATGTCCACAGAATGTGTTGGCTTTTGCTTTGTTATATGATTTAAAAAAAAGTTTCAAAGAACAAGAAGGAAAAAGGTAGCTATTTCATACTGGCTTTGAGGAACACAAGGCATCTTCAGCCAATCTCTTCATAGACAGAGGTGAGATATCAGCCCTTTCTCTTAGATAGTGTTCCTGTTTGGTGTCGTGATGCCCACGAACATGCCAGAGCATAAATAGCTTCCTGATACTTTTTTGTAGAGATCTGCACAGCTTTTTTGGTATGACCTGGCATGAGAAAAACAAAGATAGGCTCCTCCACTCCACAGACCTTCCCCTTCCCATTTTTCCTGGGTCCCCAATCTGCTCCCGTGCAGACCCTCTGCCCAGTAACTCTGCTTTGCCAGAGGTTACTCAACACTTTCCAGGGTTGGTAGTTCCAGCTGAGTTTTTCTTTAATGATTTCCTTCGTGTATGAGGAGATACTACATTATTTTTTTTTTTAATTAGAATCACATAATCCCCAAGATAAACAGCTGAAGCTTTTGTGAAACTGCTGAAAGTAATGTCTTTGGAGGAATGTGAGTTGGGAGCAAATGACAGTCATAAGAAGATTTGGAAGGCTGTTTTATATCTATTATACTGGAGAGAACTGAAGCTGCCCTTTTTAAAAATACTTCTAGAAATCAAGAAATTATAGAATGGTATGAGTTGGAAGGGACCTTAAAGCTCATCTCATTCCAAATCCCCTGCCATGGGCAGGAACACCTTCCACTTGACCAGGTTGCTCCAAGCCCTGTCCAACCTGGCTTTGGACACTTCGAGGGATGGGGCAGCCACAGCTTCTCTGGGCCAGGATCTCACCTTTCTTTACTCAGACTGGGTCTTTTACTGAAACTTTACTCAGATAACAGACTGACCCTGGATTTTGTCACCTCTAAGTATCTCAGCACCATTGAAAGCAGAACAGAGCTCTGTCCTGGTCAAGGAGAGAATCTGGAGAGGTGACATAGAGACTTCTGAACAGAGCCAGGCAGCAAAGTCAGTGGTGACAGATGGAAGTGCACATGGTGCTGTATCCAGAAGGGTTTGTCACTGGTCCTAGTGGACTGAAACTCGGGGCTAATGTGTGGATAAACTACCTGTGCAGTGCAACACGTGTCCCCCGAGTGCATAAAGTATCCTGTACTAAGGTAGAAATGAACTGTTGCTTTGCCAAGGAGATGAGAGCAATTTAGCTCCTTGAGCTAATTTAGAAACCAAAAGTTAAAACCTCCCTTGGGAAGAGACTGTTTAGGAATAAAGCTATCAGCTAATTAGGCTTAATTGCATTGTCTTGGGACAAGTGATTTATTAGGCCAATCTAGACCCATGATGGGCCTGCAGGGGTGTGTTCTCGGATTCACCAACTGCGTGGCAAATATCCAAGAGCATTTTTTAACTTTGGAGCAAGTCTCTGTGAGAAAAAAAGAGAGGTTAATGTGCACTCACATCATCTATTCCCATTCTTATTCCTTCAGTTCTGTGCATCCTTTTATGTGGCTCCCATGATTGTCTCCTTGTTCTCTGTCAAGCATTTTCTCTCTCTCTTCCTTCAAATCTTCCCTTGTAATTAAGCTGTATCTTCAAGCAATCTTGCTTCTTTTCTCATTATAAATGACCTTCTCGTTCTTTCCTCCCTGAAGGTTTTCCCCTTTGTTTTGTCATCTCTGCCCTGGTTAGACTTTAAGGTGTTTGAGAGGGGAGCTGTGTTCCTCCTTGTAAACTCATGGAACTGTGTGTGAACTCTGCATCACCTACATCACAGCTGGAGTGAGGGTGAAAGAAATGTGCTGTTTTCCTTCCCTGAGTGTGCTCCCATGTGTGTGTCCTCTCCTTCTGGACCACGCTGATGGGACGTGCACCACTTTGTGTGCTCTGCCATGGCCCTTTCCCTCTCCCTGCCTTGGCAATGGGAGGGAGGTGCCTGTGTTCCTTGTGGATGTGCTTTCCCATCTGCTGCCTCCAGCTTTTCTCATCAGATGGTGTAAGACACAACTGCTCCAACACATGAAAGGAACCAACAGGCTTAGCCTGATGGAAAGGTGAATGTAGCCTGGGGGCAACCCTTGCATCCCGTTAACTAGCAAGGAAGAGATCCTGGGGCTCTCCTTGGAGTGTGGATGGCTGCTGTGATTTCCCCCCCACTTCAAAGGCCGGGTGTTGTTAGCTGCCTGCTCTTTGTGCCTCAGTTCTCTGCTTTGAGACAGGTAGTTTTTGAAAGCACTTTGCCATGTCTCGATTTTTCCCAAAAAGACAAAGCAGTGAGTTTGTTTCTTTCCTGCTGAATGAAGTTCCAGAAATTCAACATTCGTGCTGTTGTCACAGACCTTTAAGGACATGGTAAACCACCCCCCCCTCCTGCTTTTTCAATAAGTCACAAAAGGAGGCATTATCTCTCCTCTTGTTCATATCTATTCATCTGTAAGTTTCTGTATCCATATCACAAAACCACTCTCTTTTAGGGGGGAAAAGGTTTATTTTCAACAAAAAATCTTCAAGTAAATCTTCTGCCATTTCCGCTAAGAGCTCACTTACCTCTGTGCAGAAATGTGCTGGAACTAATGCAATTTTGCATCCGGGATTTCCTATTAGATGTTGATTCACTTTCAGTATTTGATCATTTTTCACTTTTTCTACTTCAGAAACTTTTGGAATTTTCCATGCAGCTTTCCCCCTAAGATTCTCAGTTAACACTATAATCTGCACATGTCCTTTAAAACTGAGGTTTTCTCATGCTTTTGTATTGGTTCATTAGATCACAGTGGGGAATTGTTTCTAATTTTTCCTTATAGAAGGTGCTTTGAGGTTATGGTATGCCTTAAAATGGCTCTAAGCTTAAAGCACCAGCAATAGCCATTATGCTTTTGTGCCATTAATAGTTGCCTTTTTCCTCCCCATTCATATCCCCTGGAGTATATTCCTGTAATTGTCAGTCACAGGTAAGGATGGGATTTCCTGCCCAGCATGTCTTCCAGAGCTGTTCGTGTCCCGGTCCTGGCTGGATACCTCTTTGGCTTTAGTCACAGCTCTGGGATCACACACACAGCTCATATTGTGATTCATATCACAGCCAGCACCTGATTCAAACCATAAGCATTTTTAAAGGTAATTGGAAGGTCGTTGCCCAGGTTAAGGGAATAATTCAGGCTCGTTATTTCTTGCAGAGTTGGTGGCCTGGATGTGTGCACTGGAGGATTGTGTGGGGGTTTCGTTTTTTGTTTAGTTGACCACTTGTGCTTATTAGTTTGCACTTGTTCATGGGGTTTCTGGTTCTCATACCCTCTCTTTTTCCTGGCTGAACTTTCCTCTCTCCAGTCCTCAGCCAGGATAAGGTCTGACCAGGGCAGACATCTTCATATTTTTCTGGTTTTTGTCCCCCCTGCCCTTTCCTTTCTTGCAAAGTCCAGCAAAGCACATCCACAGCCTGCTGTCCTCTACTTCTTACCCATCTCCATAGATTTTGAATCAGGAGCTTCCTAGAGGCCTTCATGGCTTATATTTATTCTTGTCCACTTTCTCTAAGCCATCGTTCCTCTCACTTTTCGTTTGTGAAATAGATTTTCACAGCTCTTTAGTGTTGATGGCAAATTCTTACTGTCACAGTGACTACTCCTGTTCTTCACTGGAGTAATTTCAGTACTCATTGGCTGTCCTGCCTTCCACTCTGTGGGAACTACAGGGCAGCTACAGCCATACAGTGCTCACTCAGGTGATTGAGGAGCAGTTTCCAGTGAGATGCTGGGGGGGATGCTGTATCCTTCTCTCTTCCCTTTCCCTCTCTTAGTTCCTCAGTCAGCATGACAAAATTCACTGAAATAATCACACCACCTTTTTGAAAAACTTTAGGGTCTTTCTCTACTACAGTATGAAAAGCAGCTGCTCAAAGAATTATTTATTAATTTCTTTAGCTGTCTGCAGATTATTGAGCAAAAATGTAATAGTTCCCTACCATTTTTCAGCATCCCTCAGTTTTCACTGACAGTTTTCTGAGTTGACTTTATAGCAACCCATTATGAGAAAGTGCAGGGAGATTTAGTCAGTGTTTGGTGAAGGTTACAGATATTTTGTGACAGGAGATTAAGTTTATATAAACATCCTTACTTGTTGGTTTCTCACCTGCTTCTACAATAAGAGGAGCTTGGGGGCTCCTGAAATCAATGCTGGACTTCATGTCAAAAGTGACAAACTTACATTGTACCTCATGTCAAGCATTTGGCCTCGTGTCATATCTGTTTTAGGGCCCAAAATACTGGTAGTTTACGTGCTGTTGGAAATGAGGGCAACTATAGCCCTGCAAAGAAAGGTTTCTAAATCACATTTTTCTTATGTTTTCTAGTGATGGATGAAATTTTATCTTTTTGGGGAGAGACTCCTTAAAGTATCTCTGAAAGATGCCCATTTCTGTTCTCCCTTAATTTTTTCATGTCTTAGACTTCAACTGAAAAAAACTCCATTTGAGTTCTTTTCACCTCAAGTATCACTTAATGTTAGTAAATGTTTTGTAACACAATTGCTGGATTTTCTGGTAAATCTGCTGGCACTTGAAACTTTGAAGTCAATTAGTTCCGGCCGCTGACATAAAAAAAAAAAAATCAAAAAAATCTAGTCTAATGCTGATTGTTTCTTGTTTCAGGCAAAGAGCAGAGGTGATAACTTACATTTTAGCTAATAAGGATTCTAGTATGATAAAGGTCTTGCATTAATATTGTGATTATTCTACTCAAAAACAACAAAGACTTGAGGAAGCACAACTTCCCAGAACTTAAAATTTTTATATTATAGTTCAGTCAGATACATTTATTATTTAGAAACATATCTAGATATCTTCCCCTGAAAGATTCATTCAAGGGACAGTGGAGACTGTATAGTTCAGTAAATGCATCATAGTAATCAAAACTCTCCAAGTCTCCTTTAAGTCAGAATTCACATTTAAAAGTAGCTCTAGGAGGGATTGTTGCTTTCACTTGTTTAATTTAATCTATTTGAAACAGCCTAGAAAAAAATACTGAATTCTTAAAGAACATGTAATATGTGCTTTTTTTATCACCATAACATAATTGAGAACTATTCTGTACTTTATAAAAATCACCGAGAACTTTATTAATATCTCTAAGAGTAAATTGGCTCCCTGCTTGATTTTTAATTTCTGGTGTTAGGCAGAATATTCAATTTCCCCTTACTAAATGTGCGAACATACTGTTGGCTCTATTCCCCCTTTTCATATATCTGATATTTGGCCAGTGAAAGTGTTATATGAGCACTTTGTGATAATAGTTGTTCGTAAGCCGGTTTAACAGTTTTTAATTCAACTTCATTAGCCTTAGGGGGTTTGTTTTTTGTGAAATCTTTTCCTGGGATTTAATTTGGGCTCATGTTTTGTCTGCTGCTTGATCATACCTTCCTTCTGCCTGGTCGTGGCGAATGAAATTATCATCCCTCATTGCAGGCGCCTTGGAGGTTTGGTGGAGAGCTCTGTGCGACTCCAAGGAGCCCTGATTGGATTGGCAGCATTGCAGCCATTCCTCTTCCCCATGCCCTGATCACAGCAACTTGTTTCCTGCTACAAAAGGGAACTCAATCTCCTTTTGTTTTGACCTGGAGGGGTAATATGGAGGGACGTGTTGAAATTGGTGTATTCCCACTTGTGTCAAGCCTAAAAGACTAACAAGGTAAAAATCAATCCAAGAGGAGCTTGTGTACCCTCTGTCTTCAAGTACCTATCAGCTGTAAATCACCTTGCACTCGATTGACCAAATAGCCATAAATTTTCACCCAAAAGTCTTTCACCCTAAGTCTATTTGCAGTTTTGTTAAACCCCCCACCTTCTAAGTGTGACACTCCGGGAGCTCAGAGCTGCCCAGGCACTCTTGGAGAATGGAGGATTACTCAAATCTAGAGACTTCTTAATTTCATCCATTGCAGTTGCATAGTTAAGTGTCATTGTTTAAATTATGAGCCTGTTTTTTCAGGATTTGGGTCTTTGCTGTTAAAACTTGCTGCTAGGCAGAAAGTGAATTTAGCTATTTTTTAACCAAGGCAAGCCTCAAAATAGAGGAGAAAAATTGTCTCCCTTTAGATGGCACTGAAAATGCAAGCCTCTTAACAGAAGAAAAATGTCATGCTATTAGCCTCTAATACAATCATATTACTTTGGTCCTTTGACAAAGTAAAGCCTCATTGATATTAAATATGAAAAGTTACTACTTTCACAGTAGCAACTTTTCATAAGGAGTTTTGATTTTTTTTCCACTGCGTTCTAAGAGACTGGCCCATTAATAATGTATGGCGCCGCTCACAAGTCGCATATGCTTAATAATTAGGAAACATTTGTAATGAGTTGAAAAGGGTAAGGAAAGCAGCAGAGTGTGTGCAAGTCCAAAACTACAGAAGTCTGAGGCTAATAATTACCTGGGCTTCAAAAGCTTTTCAAATCCTAACAACAGATCCTACTTAAAATTAAAAACAGGCTCTGCACAGAAGAGGATAATGAAACAAGTCCAAGCTTACCATTTGGGATAAAGGATATCTAAATAGATATAAGGGAGGGGGAAAAAAGGCTTTAAATATAGCTTCTGGCAGTCTTGGCAAGGTTTTCTGAAGGAGACAGCAAGAGTTAGGTTTGAAATATTGCTAGTCTAACAGGGGTAGCTGCTAACTCCCTTAATCCCCCATGCAAATCCTAGCCTATGTAGGTATATACTATGAAGTTACTCCATAACTGACAGCTCCACACTGCATGGAGAATTTCCCCTATACAAGGGGGATAAAATCCTTGAATTCTGGATTTTGGGGATGAAACTGGGAGTTACTTTTCACTTATTCTTTGTTTTGATTACTAGACCCCCTCATCACCACGTCAAACATGGTTTGAAATGGTTTTTCTGCCTTCCAGTGAACGATCAGAAGGGGAGACCCAGGTCAGAGCAGGGCCCTGCTGGGGAGCCCAGCACAGAGAGGATGGAGCTGGAGTGGAATAACACTATCCATCCACTTGGGTCTCAGTTTTGTGTCAGCATAGCTGTAAAATACCATGTGGGATTAAACAATAAAAATATAGAATATTTTTTAAAATTTGCTTTTTTTTTTCCTTTATTAGAAGTGCCAGTTAAGTGACATAGATCAAGAGAAACATTAAATTCTCAACTGAACAGAAGCCTAACATGGGAAATGACTTTTGAGGCTGAAAGGATAATTTGGAGAGAGGCTGACAGGAGTGGAAAAAAGATCACGTGGCATCAGCCTTTACCTCCAAATCCCCTTTCCTTACCTGTATATCAACAAAGTCTGCATAAGGTGCTCCAAATAGATCTTTGTCTCCTTTCTTACATGGCCCCTCATTACTAATTATGTGAAAACATTTTATCAAATATATTCTTACCCATCACTGCAGAGTTAGGGCAGTCCTGAGCAGAATTTCTAGAGATTAAGGCTGGAGGCTTAGAAAGACTGAATAACTCACCAGTGATCAGACAAGTCTGTGAAAGCAAGAAAATTGAAACTCTTCCTCAAACCCCAATCAGTGAGCCAAAAATATGCCACGAAAACAACAAGCAGGTTTTTCTGTTTTCTTGGTTGGTGTATGTGTCATTCTTACTGTTCAGAATTTTGGCATTCAATCTCAAGAAACACAGTCATGCTCATGTGTTTGCAATAAAACTAATGCAATAAAAATTAAATTGAGACATATAAAAAATGCAATTAGAAAAAAACTGCAATCAAATCAAGTGCAGAGCAGAATGTAAGAACTTTGCCCAAGCTGTTGAGCCTGGGGATCAGGTGTTTGCTCAGAGTTTGTGGGGAGCTGTTTGTAAATCTGGGTGAGAGTAAGGTGGTTTTGAGGGAGTGTTAAACTGTTCTTATGGGTTTGGTTTCTGGACTGACCTTTGCCAGAGTGCAGCAGCATTAGGAGATGTTCCTGCTCAGGTCCTGGGTACTTTTTCTATCCATATTGCACTCTGTGGAGCCCAGTTCACTGAAAGAATGTACCTCAAGATCTGGAATTAAACTTTCAGTTGAGCTGAGAATTCATATATGGGCATAAGGCATGGTAAGGAATATTTTTGATGTTAGCGAGCAGACTGCACTTGTATTTTTTTCTTTTTATTTTTTTCATATTTTTATCCTGGATTTTGAAACATATAAGCTGGACTTTGGATGAGACACCAATGATGTGGTACCACCATGTTCTCCTAAGCAGCAGGATGATGATCAAACATGGTCAAATTACCATGACTGAAGTCAGATGTAGATTGTTCCTAGCTCCAGGCTGGCTCCTGCCTCCAGACTTTCAGTATTCTTTTGTAGTTTGATTTCTAAGACCTCATGTGTTTATTTAACACATTTCCTGCTAACAGAATGATATTTGGGTCACTATTAAGGTCTGTCTTCTAAGTTTGTGTGACATTGCACAGTTGACTCTTGGTTGTCTATTAGAGTTCTCAAGGATGTAATGAGAAAAGGATATTCACTTCAGCCAGCCAGTGTATGAGCACATAGAACTGCAAGAAACTGAACTTAATGATTATTTTTGGCCCTTTCATTCCTTTTTCTTTGTACAAGGCTGCCTTTGCAGACATAGCATAATATCTGTCTAATTCTGTGTAACAAACTTTCCTAGTTCTGCATAAATAAACTTTGGGAGCAGTGACAAGTCTCATTAACTCCCCAAAGCTCATTCTTACTCATAGATAGAACAGTAGCATGAAAAACCCAAACAAATCTTTATTGATACATGGATGCTTTTGCAAAATTAAAGTGATGTGTGAACGAAGAGCTGAGCTGCCACCCAGCAGTTACATCAGCTCTTTTGTGGACACACTCTGCTCCCAAACTGCCTGTTTATGATTTTGTTTAATCTGTGCTTTCATAAACATAACAGGCTTCGCTGGTATATGCTGCTAATATAATCCTAATAATGACTATGAAATCTCTGGCTCTCATTGTGACCTAGAGATGGAGAGGAGACAAACTGTTCCATGCCCAGTGAGGCTGGAAAATGTAATATCAAGTATTACTAATTTCACACTGCACTCCTGTAGCTTTTCAATGTGCTTTCTCATGGACATGAAATTATTATCTCACACAATATAATGGCAGGATACTTCCAGCACATTGCCCTGGACTGTAAAAGCTGGGCCACATTAATGGTGTTTCCCTGTTTTCTGTTCCACTACTCAAGAGTTTCTTTCTTTTTTTTCTTGCTGAGAAGGGAAATGAACCCAGCGTTGCTTCAGGCTGTAAATTATAAATGAGTAGCATGATCATCTGTAACATCGAAGCAAAGGTCAAAGGAATTTTTTTTGTATTTTTCCTGTGTTCTTTAACTGGATCTCCTTTGATGTTTACACTGCACATACATCACGATCATTATATCCCACACTCCTGCATCATTAATGCAACTACAAACGAGATGACTCAAGTTATGAACAACCAGTGCTTCAGTCTACTGCAGGCAGATATGAAGGAGGAAAATGAGCTAAATAAAAATGGTTATTGAAAGGATTGTTCCCTGGTGTAAATGCCCTTAAAAGAGCATGACTAAATGAGACAATACTGTTCCTTTCTGCAGTCATTTTCCAACCCAGTAAATCTTTGTTCACTGATTTGTAAAATAAGGCAATATTTTGATGTGAAAATAAGTAATTTGAAAACTTTTTTAGTAATATTTCATCATATTCTTACTTGTTTCTTGAGACTGAACTGGTAACAGTTTGGTTTAAATTTTACATGGCATGTGTAAAACTTTGTGCAAGACCAGAAAGCTGGAAAAGTCTCAGTGTTATCAAGCCATAGGCAAGGTTGGATGGGTCTCTGAACAACCTGATCATGTGAAAAGTGTCCCTGCCCATGGCAGGGGATTGGAAAGAGATGATCTTTGAGGTCCCTTCATACCCAAACCATTCTGTGATGACACGGGTTTAATTTGAGGCATAAACTGGAACAATGTCTTATCTATTTTTAAAGTTATTTGCTTATAGAAGTAGGTTTTTAAGACCACACACACCTCACAGAAAAACCCACTAATTCAGCACTAATTTACTCCCCTTTTTGGCATGATTGCAGTGGATTTCATGTATGTTTTTGCTCCTGGGTGGAGAGGTGTTCACTGTGAAGGTGTTCCAGGAGCATCTCTGCTGAGCAGCCTTGGGAGGCTCCTGCTGGTACCTGGGGCTGGCAGCAGATGCTGCAACCACAAGCCATCCATCACTGGGATAACAGTTTTAATTAGTGCTGTGTTAAAAAAAAAAAAAAGGGCTTAGTTTGGATAAATTTGAATTTTTAAATTTATAGTGGAACATTTGCAAAATTTGACCCTTTTCTCCTCAGGCACTGATTTTTAATACAAATGGGTTTTATCTACAATGAAAAGCATGTAACTCTAGAGTCTTATTTCTAACATGTTTAAGGTTAGACACAAGCACATCATATAAGGCCTTTCAGAGTCTTCCACATTATGATTTTTGCAAAAAAATGTATATCTTGGAAGTCAAAATCAATCTAGATCTTGTTGCCTTTGTTTTTTGAAATGGGGATAGTTGAAATGGTGACTGCAGTTCCAAATGCTTACTTTGCATGCAGAATAACAACTCTTTAATAAGAAATTTTACTGCAGTAACTTAATGTGCAATTTTATTGCCTATTATTTTTAGTGAGCATTTATAAAGCGTTATGTTTGGGGTTTAACACCTTAGCTCCTTCCCATCATAACAGGTTGAAATTTGGCATAGCAGTGGCAACCTTCATTTCAAAATTTTCACAGGAAATTGTAAACAGCAAATTGATATAATTTGTGAAGATTTTGTTAATTTCCACACTTTGAAGCCTGTCAACTTAAATGTCAAATAACGTGACATCCATATGGACCATTAGATCAACGAGAGTGTAGGACCAGAGCTGCCTCAAAGTGCACATCCTGTAGTGACACCTCTGAAGTTCTAGAACAGCCAGAAAGGAAAAAAAATTCAAAAGAGAAAAAGCAAATTGTCAAGTTATGGTAGGAAAGGGCAAGACAGCTAAAACTGTCTTTAAAAAAAATCCTTCATTCTGTCATTTTGGAAAAGTTCTGAAATTTCAGTTTCCAAGTTGCAGACATGGTGCTGCAGCAGAGATCTGGGTTTAAGCCAACTTCAGACTTTGGGAGTTTTGAATATTTAAAATGCAACCAGAGTGCTTTTCATCAAGCTCGACCTGGGTCATAGTCTGATTGATACTTATTTTGTCTTTCACTTTAGGATGTGGTCCACAAAAAATGTAGAATAGTTTTCTCCTTGCTTCAGACTAGTAGCCCAAATGTTATATTTGCCATGGCTTTTTTTCTCCTTGAAACTGTTGGAATTCATGGAATGTGTGTGCCATTGATTTTGGTAGTATGTTGCAGTAACATACAATGTTCAGGGTTTACTTTGCAATGTAGTCTATATATTACAGACTTCATATAAAAGACCTGAAATATCTTTTATGATTCGAAGCATCAGTAACTGAGTCGCTTGGGCAAAGGCTGCATTACACTTTATTTGGGGTGTATTCATTTTGGCAGTGTAATATCTCATTTGAAATGAATGTATATTGCACTATTAATTTTCATGGGTCTTAGAATAATAAAAACATCATGCAGCTGTAAAGAAAAAAACGTGTTGTTTCTGTATACACTCTGTTTGGATGCAGCTCAGAGCCTTTCACAGAAGTAAACATAAAACCTGTGTTGTTATACAGAAATACGAAGTACCTTATTTTACACTCTGCAGTATTCATATAACAAGTTTTTAACTTGAACATGGTTCTGATTCTGCAGAGCTAAGCTCTTTTAGGCAAACTGCAAAGTGCTCCTGCTTTAGAGAGGGGCCATGATGTTTTTCCCCCCATTTACTTCCAGGAAGGCTGACCTACTGTGAGTTTTACTTATAGATATTTTATTATTCCAAGTTTTGAATCTTTGCCAGGATTTATGTGTAACAACTCTGCTACCTGTCACAGGGAAAACTGGGCAAAACCTTGGAAGAAATGTTGTCCAGTAGGTCCAGTCGTGGAGAGCTTGGAAGTTCAGGAAGGAGTCTGCAATGGTGACTTCTTCATTTTGTAATAGCATTGATACATGGGGAATCTCAAGTGGAACTGACACTATTAGTCACTGATATTGCTGTGGTTTGAGTTAAGAAGTAGAGAACCCAAGGGAGGTGGAGAGGGACTCCTTGATTTTGCAGTATTGATTTTATCTGCAGTGCCTTGGGCAGTAGATGATCCAGTGCATCCAGCTGCTTTGGAAAACTGTTTATAGCTGTGTCCTTGAGTATATTTTTCAGTAAATGTGAGTTAATAATGTAGTGTCATCTTAATGTACAAGCTTGGATAAATTATTTTCAAAAAGTTTGTTTGTTACTTTTTTCTTGACATATTCTTAAAAAAGAAAAAGGAATATTGGATTAAACTGGTTTGTTTTTTATTTGAAAGAAAGATTTTTTGAATAAATTCAGGAGAAGAAAAATATATGCATAATCCACATTGAATTCTCACAGTCCTCACTCTCTGAGGTCCTGTTGTCTTCCTGCTGTTCATTACAAAGTCCTTTCCTTGGTGAAACTAAATCAGATTTCATAACACCTTTTTGCCTTCAATATTCATTAAACTAAATTTAAGGGTAATGGTTGAATTTAATGTCTTGGAAGAAAACTGGAAATATTTCTGTTCTATCTTTTGTTTTGTGAAATGAATTCAGAGAAAAAGGATGTTGTTAGAAATCAATAGCTAATTGAAAGATGTGCTGTGTTTTATCATTAGTGGTAAAAGAGAAATCTCCAAATAGTAATAATAAGTTTTTAGTGCCAGCTCTTTATAGAATTTATTGCACTTATTATGTCATTGTTAGAAATAAAATGTATTATTGGAAATGTACATATTTCTTAATTTTATATAGTTCTTAGCTCTCAAATTAAATTAAAAGATATTATACCAAGATTCCTATTAAATTACTTTCTTTAAAAACTCTTAGGCTGATCGGCTGGTGGGGTCATGACTTCAAAACACGATTCCTCATGGACAACAGTACGTACTTTTTCAATTTTACCTTATTTAATGTATTTATATCTAACTAACTTCACTTTTGCAGTAGTTTGAGAAGAAAGGAACTTTTCATTTCCTCCCTTATGTTAAAGGCATTAAGCTAAACTCATCCCAAATGTGTAATGCAATGGAGTTAACAATATATGTTGGAATAAATTTATGGGTGGGCCTATGGGTCTGACTGTCTGCTTCTAGGCATTTTGCTGAAATACCTTCAAAATGCAGGTATAGAATATGGATGAAACTTTCAAAGTATCTCAGTGAATTAAATTCAGTAGTCCCTGAGGAGCAAAGATCTGCTATCATTCACTTGGGTAACAACTTACTTCAGGAATAATTCCACTGGAATTAATGAGAAATTATATAAATAAGGGTAAGGCAACCTGACATAAGTCATGAAATACCACTAATGTTTCAGCACCTCCAAATTATAGGTTGTGAGACAAAACCTATTCTGAAATAGTGAAGTATTATTGTTCCAGTACAAAATGAGGACTCCTTTCCAAATCTGACAGCTAGACCATTCAGCTCCAGTTTGAAGTATGGCAGAGAGAACATCCTGGGGGATCAGGATGAGCAAGGAGCTTTTTGGTTTGATTGGTTGTTTGGTTTTTAATATATTTTTAATTTTCTGTGGCAACGCCTGTTGATGTGACTTTGGCTGGAGAACACCTCCCTAATAGCCTCAGTCTGCTCTGTGTTTTCCGACCAAATGCAAGAGAGCGGCACTATGGAAAGCCAGCAGGAGATACAAATTGCCTTGAAACACCGTTAGAAGAAGGGAAAACGTTGTTTATTCATTTCCATGAGCAGTTTGCAGGGGAGAAGTTGGGCATTATAAAATCAGCCAGTGTGCTGTGCGTGAAGAGCATCTCTTCCGCCGCATCCTCTTGCTCTGGTGCTGGAGCATGAAATATAAACGGTGACACGGAACTTACAGCGAGGCTTTGTAGATTTATTAAACAGATTTCGTGAAATTTCACAGCCCAAAGTCTGGGCAACTTCCCTGCGTGGCCTGAAGCTACACTTAGCTGCACATGCAGCCTCCCATGTGTCTCGTCAGTTTAATAAAGTTAAGGAACGTGATTCCCGGCTCGTGCGGCGCAGCCTCTGCTGACTTGGAATTTCTCTGGTTTGTGCCAGCATTAAAAGGAGTCGAGTGTAAAGGTGGTTTTAACACACACCATTTAAACAAATTAATTGCAGTCCTCTGGTTCCCATGAAGCTGCTAATGAGGTCTTCTGCTGGATAAAATTGGGCTTCTCTCGAAGTTAAAAGTGTTAGCTGGGAATAGATTACTATTTCCTTTTAATGACCGATTCCTACAGGCCACATTAGGGAAATATTTTATTGCGTGAGGACAGACTTCAAGATAAGGTCCAATCCATTAAAAGGAAGAAATCAAAAACACTAATATAAGTTATTCATTTTCCAGAATTACAACTAAGTGAAGGAATTAATGGATTTCGGTTATCAAATCCTCCAATTTTACTGGTCTGTGCTCTGCATGCCAGTTTAGAGGTAAGTAATTGCTTTACTTTGAGCCTGAATTTAAGAGTGTAAAAATGTTTAATGAAGATTACATGTATTATTGCTGTCTCCCTCAAAGAACTCTGCAGCATAGTTAAAAATTGAAGGGGAGATGTAATGAAAGGCAAACAAAGTAACCCCACAACCCTGAGACTCCAAGGCCTTTAATGAATGTCCTCAGCCCTTTGGGG
This sequence comes from Campylorhamphus procurvoides, assembly GCA_013396655.1. Classification (NCBI taxonomy): domain Eukaryota; kingdom Metazoa; phylum Chordata; class Aves; order Passeriformes; family Dendrocolaptidae; genus Campylorhamphus; species Campylorhamphus procurvoides. The sequence goes on along the minus strand of WBMV01006647.1, from coordinate 1,806,481 downwards.
TTCTCACAGTTTGCTGTTGCATCCAGTGACCATACTGGGCTTTTCCCACTTAAATTTAGGGGCTCAGTATGAACAGCAGCTTTACCCCATAGAAATATTCAGGTTTTCCTCAGTGCAACTCACACTAAAGATGCTGTTCAAGATCTTCCTTAAAAGGTATCACATAACTCTGAAAGTTGCATCTGTAGTTACTTCTACATTTACTTCCTGAGCAAAGGAGGCTTAACTCCTTTATGAAAGAACATGGATGTGGCCACCAGGTGTCCTGGAGCCTAAAGTGAACCAGTGACTCATGGAACCTGTCCTCTGCTGTCATCCCTTTGGTTTCAAACAGAAAAGACAGAACCTGTCTCTGAATTTGTGAGTGGGGTACAGCTCCAGACTGTTTTTATCTTTCAGCTCTTCATTACTTTTCTGGTAGCCAAAGGAGCAGATCCCCATCTCTGTCCTATCTCTGGGACTGTGTCTGGGGCAAGGACAGTCCTGACACATGGAGCTAATCCCTCCCTTTCTGTAAAGGTGTGATCCATGTGCTGAAAGCCTCTAGTCCTCTTTGGAGAGCTCAGTTCATCCCTATTTGAAGGCATGGAGCAGTTCTCCAAACACCTTATATTCTGCTGCTTTTCATATTGAAACACAGCAGCATTTCCTTTATGGATAGTTCACCCCTGAAATCAGGACTATAGGTCTATGTGGATGAAAAGGGTGTATTTACATAGATTTCCCTACTATATGTTATGTATTCTACTATATTAAAATTTTTCCTAGGCTGCCTTTCAAGCTAGCCTTTGGTGAGCAAGGTCTTGCCACCAGTACAAACGGGAGAAATATATTTCTGCTGAGCATTCTGTTAATGTTAGAGGAACAGCAAAGCTGATGCTGGAACAAAGAACAATGTCCATATACAACATCCCTTTATTTACCGAAGAAACTGTATCTTAAGCAAACAAAATCAGAAAATTGCCAGTTATGCTCTCTCCATCTTACATGCAACACCGAAGGACTGCAAAGGGCACAGCAATGACTCTTGTTCCGCCTGACAGTTTGTTTGTTAGTCCTTAAACATCCAATATATTGTTTTAAACTTTATGTGACCTTTGAGATAAGCTGAAAGCTATTCTGCTATGACCCAGATTGTCAGTGCTTGGGTTTGTGTGGGCTGGTGTCATTTAGCCCACTGCAGGGAGCCTCGAACAATGAGGGCTGAGCAGTTTCCATCGCCTCCCCTTTCCATGCCCACATTACCTTTTGGCACAGCCAGGATTTCCCAGTGCTAATTGCTCTAATACAGTGGGAAACAAAATAGTTTTCATGTCTGGCAAGAGATGGCTAGTGAAATTGCATGCCACCTTCACTGGGACACATTAAGCAGAAGGCAGTGTTTCCAATGGAAACAATGAAAACTGCAAGTGTTAATGGATGTTATTCCTCAATAATGCTTAAAGTGACTGTTATGGCAGTAGCTGCTCCCTGTCATGGAAAAAAGGGGAGAGCTCTACAGACACATTTAAAAGACCTTTTTCAAAAAATTTCACCCAGGAGACCAAATATTCCTTGTTCAAAGCCTGTGGAAACAGATTTTTACATGCAGCCTAAGGAGATCCATCCCTCATGCTGCTGCAAATCCTGGAGGAACAGGAGGCAGATCTCTGTTTTCCCTCCAGGTATGTGCTGAACAGTCCTGCGTGCTCTCTGCCTGCCTGGGTGGTGAGGAAAGCATCCCTAGATTTTTGTTGACCAGTGCAAGTGCTGTTCTGGTGGCTCTGGTCCCTGTCACGTTCGTTTCCTTTTAAAGTCTGTCTTACAGCATCCGTATTCCATTTCACAGAAAATACATGCAGGGGCTTTAGGTTTTGTGCAGCATCTAGTGGTTGTGAAAGCATCAAGGAGTAAGACTTGGGATATTCTACAAAAGAATGATTTCCAGATGCTGTTGGAAACCAGATTTTGTTGTATGCTGAGTGGGATTTCTCAGGTACCTCTCTATATGTTCTTCCAGGTTATGATATAAGTAAACTTAAAATTGTTACTTTGCCAGTGTGGAACAGTGATTTCTTGAGAGCAAAGATCATGGATTTTTATCCAGGATATCCACTGCAGTCAGTGGAGGGATAGCTGTCCAGGAGCAGCAATATTGCACTGATGTGCCAGGATGTGATCTGAAGTGGCTGTTGGGTGCTTGCATACCTATATATTTTCATTTTTTCCTGGAGCTACTTCCATGGGAAAAAGAAAAGGGAGGGTTTGAGGAAGGCATGGGTAGGTTGTTTCTGGTTTTACATATTCCATTATTCCCTGTAACTGAGCCTTTCCAGAACAAAAACTGAAGCTGTTTCATCCTCTGCTCTCAAATCCTTTGTCACGTTGTTCTTGTTTGTGTGGGAAAATAGCACTGCCATTTTCAAGCAGTCATTCTTGCATGTTTCATGATATTTTGCATTTCTGAAACTCACCAGTTCTTGTAGCTGTGTAAGAGCACAGAGCTGTTAAACTAGAATTTAGAGAATGTGTCCTCTTCATGTGGACTAGAGAACCTGTATAGCACTTAAAGCAATAAAGTCAATATGTTAGTATAAATTTTGTGCTTTCAAAGACAAGAACTTGTAGATCTGTCATGTTTCAGTTGTGGCCACTGGATTTTGTTAGTAGAATTATAGAATCATTTATTTTGGAAAAGACCTCCTAGATCACTGAGTCCAACCTTTAACCCAGCTCTGCCAGCTCCACCACTAAGCCATGTCCTCAAGTACCACATCTCTGTGTTTTTTGTACACTTCCAGAGACGGTAATTCCACAGATTTAGTTAAGAAATTTTGCCTAAAATCCAATGCAAACATCCCCTGGTGCAACTTGAGGCTGTTGTCCTCTTTTCTTATCATTTGTTACCTGGGAGAAGAGACTGACCCACATCTGGCTACTCTCTCCTGTTAGGTAGTTGTGGAGAGTGTATGTACCAGAGGTACATACATGGAAAAGTTTTTATGTGATTTTTGAGTTTCATGCAGCACTGTCGCATCTCTAGGGAATGTCTGGATCCTCTTCAGGTAGGCAGATGAATGCTCTCTTAGCAAACTGGTTTTATGTGCAAGTTCATTTATGCAGAGATAGATGTGTATGAAGATTTTTAACATTAGACACAAATGTCTTCCATTATCTAAAACATAACATCATCCTGTGTTTTCAAAAGCCCAGTTCTGCCATGTTTATGTATAATGTTTATCTGATATTATTGCTTAATTCCAGTGATAATGTAAAGAGAAATGTGTCACCCTTTTAGTCTTCTTTATTTCCTTTTCGTTTTCTATAGCAACACATTCTCATTCCAATGGTTTCAAATCATTATAGGTTTTCAGTCAAACTACAATGAAGGCATTGAGAAGGAAATCCATTTTACTCACTGGTTACTTGGAATACCTGATAAAACATTACTACAGTGAGGATAAAACAAATCCAGAGAAGCCCTTTGTAAAAATTATCACACCGTCTCGGATTGAGGAAAGAGGATGCCAACTCACTCTGTCGTTTTCTCTTCCAATCAAATCTGTGTTTAAAGAGCTGGAGAAGAGAGGGGTAGCTGTAAGTAAATCAAACTTCATCTTCTTACACTCCGTTTTGTGAGTTTATACCATAACAAAGTAATAATTTGCTTTTATTCAAACATGGTCTCATATGAGGCAAAACCCACCACATTAGGACTGATGAAAATTTCGTGTATGTCCAATCTTTACTTGGGCACTCAAAAAAAGAAACCACTGAATGGCACTGCCAGGTGATGGAAGGATTACCACGGAGCACTTCTCCAGGAGAATATAAGTTAAATTTAAGGCTCTCCATTGGTGATTTAGATGTGCTGGAAGGTGAAGCTGATAGTGTAATGCCATATAAATGACATATCAGCTTTATTTCTGCTGGTGACTTGTCTCCCCGAAGGCCAACTCTTCTAGGCTAAGTGTGCTGCAGTTTTGGTGCTGCCAGGGAATTCCAGGAACTGTGCTTTTAAGAGGGCACAAGGCCTCCCGCTGTTGGCTTGTCTTTGCAATGCAGCAATATACTTCAAATATGAGAGATTATTATATTCAGGAAAATGTTCAAAATCAGAGAGAGGGGAAGAAAAATACTGCAAGCCCTGTGACATTAATTGTACCTGTAGTACAACATAATCTATCATAATGGAATGGGGTTTTTTGGGGGTGCTTTTTTTTGTCAACTCTCTGCCTCTTCAACAGTGGATTGTTATAGGTTACTTTTGGGGATACACAGCTGGCTTGGAGTGCTTTATAACATTGTTCAAGTCCTACCCATCCTGAGCTTTGCATCCTTTTTTAAGCAACACACCATTCTTCTTACTATGATCCTCAAATAACGCTCCTCACCATAGTTCCTTGAGGATCCCAAGGTATTTACATGTGTCTCCTTGTCAGTCCAGTCATCCTTCCTTGAAGACAAGTATGGCATTTGAAAACATAGTCTGACAGGTAAACATGAAGTGACCGAATTTACTTGATATTCCCTCTCTCTTTTGCAGTGTGACATGCGAGAACCAAACGCTCTTCGTGTTGCCCCAGTTCCTCTCTACAATTCTTTCCGTGATGTGCACAGATTTATTGAAATCCTGGGATCTGCAATTACATCTTCAAAACAAACAGCAAATAATAGTGCACTATCTGGTTCTTATTGATGTCTCAGCTGTATCTTTTAATCTCTTTCTGACTAAGATGCATTTATCCTGCTGAGCGATTCTTTGCTTTGAGTAGACCGAGCTATATCCAATGCAATTTGCAAAAAAATGACTGTGCTTGAATAGTTATTTACAACAGACATAGTTTTATTAAAGCTCATATTTCCACTCTGCTTTGACTTTGACTTCATGAATTAGTATGCTTTGTATATTTTAATGGGGCTTTTCATAAACATTTCATGTAGTTTTATTGCATTAGCTTTGAGAAGCATGGAAGAATTGCTATCAACTAGGACAGGAATGAAAAAAAATCCTTTCTTTATTATAAAAATGATGCATAATAAAATGTGGAAAATAGACAAATCACCAACTGTTAAAAGATACAGTCCAATTTACATTTTTAATTTAGTAATTCTATTTAAAGTACAGGGTATACTTGAAAAGTAAAAGTTGAACAGTGACTTGTTTCAAAACTGTTAACTGCTGCACACTGAATCTTTCAAAGGGCCTAATATTGTGAAATTCCAGTTTAATTAATGGTTTAATTGAAGAATGAATTTACATTGCAAGTGTCTTTTTTTGGTGTGATATGTTTGGCTAAACCAAAACATTTTGTCTTTTTAGGTAGTCATCTTGGAGATGATGGGCTTGAGAAAGCTGAGAACAGCTGTAGGTTCATGTAAGGCAGCCTGAAGGGCTCTGTGGATTAGGCAAAATCAACTCTGAACTCCTTAAGCAGACACAAAATATCTTTGTTAACTTGATGTGTGGCCCAAAATTTTACAGACTTCCACCAGACAGCTAAAAACTATATAGAATACTTGCTTTTAAGACATAATTAATGCCTTGGCATAACTGGTGACTAAGACTTGAAGTCTGCACTATTCACATTCCCTTCTTCAGGAATCAGCTAGAACTTTCTCTCTGATGGCATTCAATGGGTCTGATTTTCGGTATGATGCACTTAGAAAATGACTTCTGGTGGTACTTTCAATACTGGAAGGGGGCCTGTTAAAAACACAGGGACAAATTTTCAGCAGGGCCTGATGCAATAGGCTAAGAGGGAGTAGTTTTTAACGGAAGGAGGGTTGATTTAGGTTAGTGACGAGTCACTGACTGAATGACCTTCCACACAGGACACCACACCAGGCTGAGAGGAAGGCACAAAAGGCGTTTCCTCATCTGGACTTGGCTTTTATAGGGCCCCGAGGGAAGGTTCTGGAACTGGGACGTGATTGGGTAGAACAGGGGGCAGAGTCTGTAACCAGGCAACCGAACAACCAATCAGCGGCAACTGGCCAAAGGCGGGAAAATGGACCAATGGGGAAGCAGAGAAACCGTGAGGGGAAAGAAGCCAAAATGGCGGGGAACGGGGATGAAACAACAAGGGATCCGCCATGTTGGGGGTCAACCTGAGGGGTGCATGTGGGGAAGAACCATGGGGAAAAGCATAAACAGGGGAGATTCTGCTTTCTACAAACGATCATACACTCGTGAGTTGATCCCTTTACGAGCAATCATATGCAGGATCGAGAAATGTCCGTAAGCAATTAAAGTTCAGTCCTCTCTTCAAGCCTCTGCTGTGAATGTCCAAAACTCCACGGTCTCTGCTCGGTCCTCGGCCTCTCCATCCTCGTAAGTCTAGTTTTTGAGGTTTTCTTTCAACGTCTCGTAGCTCTCGCGTTCTCCCACAGGTTAGATATAAGCAAGCAGGTTTTCCCAGTGAGGGTGGTAAAACACTGGAGCAGGTTACCCAGAGGAGATGGGCGCCACATCTCTGGAAACATTCAAGGCCTGGTTGGATGGGGCTCTGCGCAACAGGTGAAGATATCCCTGCCCATGCCAGGGGGATTGGACTAGGTGAGCTTTAAAAGGTCCCTTCCAATCCAAGCCATTCTATGATACTTCTTTTTATTCTGCTTCAAATATGAGAAAGGGGTTTGGGGAGTGTGAGGATTACTCTATTTTGGCTTATGATATTTTTGTTACTTGAAATGTTCACATTCTTAGAGCATCTCCTGCTGCACGGGGAAACCCAAGGGCCTTCACTTGTGCTTTAAAATTCCCCAAAGATGTGTAGTTTTAAAATCTTGCTGCAGTAACACCTATTTAATTGGTTGTAATGTGTGGGGAAAAGCTGAAAGAACTGCAAATAAAGCATTTTTTTGGTATTTTTTAGAACTTGTGAATAGTAAGAAGAGCTTTTTAAACTAGAATATTGTTACAAAGAGTAGCACAGGAGTGTTAATCAGTTGGAAAGCTCTGTCTCAGTGAGGAGGTCTTGATTTTATTGAGGAAATTTCTTTGGAGTTCAGCTGAGACTGGATAGTTGTGTTGCAGACCAGGTATATCTGTTTTCATTTTTTATTTTTATACTCTCAGCTGCTTTATCCATCAAGTGACATGATCTTAGAAAAGGACCATTTTCCATAAGGCAACTCCTGATGTAAAAAAAGCACTAAACGTAGAACTGTGATGGTCCACAGTGTTGAAAAAGGTTTTAATTCAGTGCTGGTGCCTTTGAAGTGCTTGTGCAGCTGTACAACTCTGGCTGACAGTCACTTATGTCCTCCTATAAAGTTAGGCACGATAAATGTAGATCCAGTTATAGGTTGAATCTATGTCATACTATAAAATATCTTGTATTAACTGCTGAACCTTACTGTGTGACAAACCCAAGAGGAGCAAAACTCTCAAAATCTCTTTCTAAATAGCAGATAGAACTCAGTTTTGGACTTGCTGTCTTGGCAGTTATGAGAAGATAAATGGTGAATTTTGTGAAGTTTGGCATCTGCATTTTAATTCAATAACTGTGGAAACAACTTGTTATATATCTAGTTGAGGAAAGTGAACCACATAGGGTAGGTAAAGTACTGAGTATAAACAGTTCAGGTTTCAAAGGCTAAGAGATCATTAATATATGTTTAATAGTTTTGTCTTTTAGTATCATTTCAGGCTACAGGTACAAATATTGACTTTAAAAATAAGAGGTTTTTTCCATTTGATGCATTTAACTAAATTCACCATGCAACAACTGACTTATTACAACTTTTCTGAATTGCTCTCACTTTTTTACCTGTGAGCTGTGAAGATAAAACTGAAAGCTCCTGAGTTTTATAGGAACATATTTAAATTCAGAGTATTATTTCCAAAAAGTGAGAAAAGGCTGCCTTGCAGTTTACTGAAACAAAATTGCAGCATTAGCACCAGTTTCACATGGTCTTTCCTTACTAAAAGTTTTGCAAAATGAATAATACTGAAAGTTAACATTAGGTGTCAGTATTTTACATATTATTTAGCAAAAGAATATCAAGTGAAAGAGCTTCTGTGGGGGGGGAAAGAGAAAAGAGTATTACAGTCTGTTTTTTCAAATGTTTTAAGTTATCACATTTAGAATAATATCAGGAGTAATTATGTGTGAAATAATTAATTGTATATACCCTGAATTCTCCTTGCTAGATACATCTCTTATTTAAAATTCAATATTAAATGCCACTGCTTTCTAATTGTGGCAACATTTCGTTCTTGGATTGTCTGAAGAAATTACATTTTTCAAATTGAACTGCAAGACATGAGTGTCTGTAGATGACAGAAAATTGATACCCAGGTAGAGTGATAAAATGCCTACAAAATGAAGGAAGATAAATGTGAATATGTAGATCCCTTGTTTTATGTGTGATCTTTGTGTGATCTCTGTGTGATCTTGTTCAGCACAACTCAATTTCAAAATGTACAGAGCTCTTAAGCAACTGTGGAAAACATGTCGGGAAAGTAACATTTGTATATATTTTTAACCCTGTTTTGCCATGGGAAGATGAAAGAGAAGGTAAAGTCCTCTTTCATAAGCAGAAAAGGACAGGTGTGCTTTCCAAAAGCACAATATTTGTCAAGAAAAAGGCATGACTTATAGTGATTTTCTCATATGAGTTTGTGATATGATTGAGAATGGGAAGAGTGGGACCCATTTGAAGAGATTAAGACCCAAAACGTTGGGAATCCTTGGTCTGACTACTATGAAATCCACCTTGATTTTGTTTTAGCAGCAAAATTATTATACACAAGATCACACAAGATAGATCACACAAGAAAGATCAAAGGAAAAAGAAAGGTTGAAAGATACTAAAATAAAAACAAACAAACAAACATTTTAATCTATTTACATACTCCCAAATACAACTGGGTACAGATGGAAATTCTCTGAGAAATTCTGGGCTGGGGATGGGCCTTGGTTGGGTTCAAAAAGGTGAAAATAAGCATTTAGGGCTAAATCCACAGAGGAGTCTGACAGGATGTGTAGACACCAAAGCAGTGACAGCAATATTTTATTTTAATGCCTTTTCCTGAATAATGAAATCATTGAGTTTATAAAGGAGGTCTAAGAGCATCAAGTCCAACCATCAACCCAACACTGCCATGCTCACTGTAATAGCTGAGGTAGGTGTGTTATTTCAAGTACTCACCTATAAAACCCTCTCCTTTCAGATGCAATTAGGATGTCACGATCTGACACATTTCAGAGGGAGCTGACCTGCCCAGAGACCCTTAAAAATCTCTTCAGGTTCCCATCTGAGCCTCTGGGCACCCAAATTAATGTAAATACATTTCTGAAAAACTGCTCTCTCTCTATGACCAGCTGAGAGACAGTTTTGCATTGTAAGCTTAAACTCTTGTCAATATTTGTGAAATATATTTAGACAGCTTATTCAGAAATGAGTAAGTTATAGATCAGTAATTCATACTTTTTCCATGCCAAGTTTTTATTACCTAAACTTACTCTTCTAAGCATCGTTTTATGTTTCTAGTTAAATATAAGTGAGAATTGATTGGAGTATTTCTCAATGGAATTCTATCTTTATTTCATCATAATTGCTTCATATTTGAATAATGACAGATGAACTACTTCATTCAATTGCAGTTTTAAGGCTTTGAAGTCACAATAGCAGCAAAGGATTTAAATCCTGAAGCCATTATTATGGCAGAGAAGGCATCAGGGGAAAGGAAAATTTATGGTCGTGTAATTTTCTAGACAGAAAAATTCTTCTGCAGTTGCACTTTTATATTTTTATTTTTTTTGTCCTGGACATTTTTTTAATGTTAAAAGGATCCACTAAACTTCAACAAAATGAGGTAGCTGCAACTTCTAGCAAAACAAATGGCTTCCATCCACCCTGGGAGAAGATATTGGAAATGCTGAATGAGAGTCCATGCTCTAAGTAAACTTTCTGCAGTTATTTTGCTTTGGAGCTGACTAGAAGCCATTTAAAATTCTAGGCAGCTGCAATACTGTATTTCACCAATAAAGAGTTCATTAGATCTTTTTTCTCTCTGACATTTACATCTAGTCCTGAGTACATGTTAATACTCCAAGGTATGAATTTCAAAGTTCCCTTTATCTTTGTGTACAGTTTTAAGCAATTAATCAAATGGTAAAAAAAAATAGCTTTAAAAATAGGAAACGAATTGTGAATTTAAAATATATGTTCAAAAAAGTTGCTACATTATAATTTGAGGGGGGACAAGGCCTCTTGGCAACTGAGCTAAGTGCTGGAATTCTTTATTTTTTTAAAACTTTTTAACTTACATTTCATTGAAGAATTTTGAAACGAACCTCAAATTGTTAAAACATGACCAAATGGTATATCCAGGATAGTTCTTTCTCCTAGGAGGCTACATCAAAGTGAGAGAGACATAGAAAAATCATTATTTAATATGTTCAAAATGATTCCCACATGGGGGAAGATTTACAGAGGCTTCTGGGATGAGCACGGGGGCAAGCAGCACCGAAACCCCTTCATCTGAAAGAAAAGTGAATGCCACTTGTATCGTCCTTGCACAAGGCACAGATATGCAGATATGTAGGAAGTGCAGTGTGAGGGGGGTTGCCATAAAGTTCTTTTTGCAACTTTGCTACTTCAAGGCTGTTCCTGGGGCCTCAGTTTGCCATCCAGGAGAAAGGCTGGTGTGGGGAGACTGTTCCAAGGGTGATTGGAACTGGACATCTGTAAAGTTCATATTGACACAAGGCATTAAGGACTGGGATCTTTTAAATGTCATTAATGAATCTCAACAGAAACAAGCCATTAATTTTATTGCCTACATTTTCTGTCTTAGAGGTAAGGTATGTCAGGCATACCAACACCATGTTTGGTTTAAATGATTGTTTTATTTTAATTTTCACCTTGGAGATGAAAGGGAATGTTCAGAAATATTCATCCTTCAACAGGACATTTTAATGTCTTAGCTGAAATTTTATCTAAGATGCTCACACACTTTTGTGTGTGATATTTAGTTTCAACCATGGTGGTCAAGGGGCAAGAAATTCTGCCAATTCTTACCTTCTTATATGGAAAACACCTTGCAATTGGGTAATTTGTGAATATGTGGACCTTCCTTTTTAAGGAGGTTTCTAGACTTTCCTGTACTGCTCCTACTTAGGGAAGAACAGGGTGAAGGTTTCATTAGAGAAATTGTGAATGGAAGTCCATGTTTATCTGCTTCTGAGTTCTCTTAATTGGCCCAAAAGTGACTTTTCTTTTGTTTGTTTGTTTTCCCTGATTCCACAGGTGTGAAAAGAAAGAGAAAGGACAACTTTGGCTTAAGAAGGGAAAGGGTTTTGTCAAGTACAATGCAGTGACTGTAGTGGTATTCTTCCAGGTTTCCAGCAAAATAGTGGAGCTTGTCTCTTAAATTGCTGTGAAATTCCCATTTATTGTAGAATCATAGAATAATTTCTGTTAGAAAAGACCTTTAAGGTCAGCGAGCCCAACCATAAACCTAATGCTGCCAAGTCCACCACTAAACTATTTCCCTAATTATTGTTTATGACTTTTAGTTTCAATATAGTTCAGTGGCAGATTAATGAGTTTATAACCCTTGTTTATAAACCATTTAAGTTTCATTTTCTGTTGAGAGAACTCGAATTAAAAAAGGTAAATTTCTTCTGCATTAAAGCAGCAGTGACAAGTATAATTTTGAAAAGAAATTAATCTCACCTTTTCAAAATTAACTAATAAAGATTCTGTATTACTGTGTATCAGGTATGGGTAAAGGATGATGTTATGTGTCAATTTTTGGAATATCCTAAATATCTGTGGAAGTATGGATGTAGCATATGACTGCTTGAGTTTCATTAGTATTCTTATTTTATTCAAACTTTCTTGCTTTAACTGGATATTAAAACTGAAGTGATAAAATACCAGAAAAAGTATGAATCACCAAAATTCCATGCTGAAGTCTGTCATACTGACATTTTTCTGAATGAATATTGAAATGTTTCACTAAAAAAGCTCTTGAAGTTGCTCCATCAGTAATCAGACCCAGACTTTAGTGGAATAAAGTTCTTTTTATATTTAGTTACTAAAATCATGCTCTTAATTATAATGATGTTCATTGAAACAAATGTCTTGAAAGACTACTATTTTCAATTCAAACTCTCTTCAAAAACATATGAAAACCCTTATAATATATATATGTATCCTGAAAAAATATTAGACAGAAAAACATACCAATTTAATGAATATGATATAGATGTACATCTATATGTATGTACGTTTGTGCTCTCCTCCAGGGAATCAAGAGGTTTGGTTCTGTCTTTATTTTTTTTCCTCACATTTATAGAAAGTGTAAGAAGTGGTTTAATTTGATGAAATCAAACATTCAATGAAAACAAAGGCGTTAGCTCTGAAATAAGACATCAGCTTTGCAGGGCTATAGATCCTTTGAACTTGGATGACATTGTCTCTGAGGACAAGATATTTGATGAATTTTAGACTTTAAAGCCTTTAGTAGGAAAAATTAGTCCAGAATCTGTTCCTGTAGGATGGGGGAGGAAAAAAAAAATCATTCTTCAAAAGATCAGGAAAAAAATGATGTCATTTTCTATTTCCCTTAAGTACCTTTTCTTCAGATGCTTATATTGGAAGAGGCTCAAGAGCCATGAATTTAGGGGCTTATGCTCCAAGTGATCAGGGCATTTATGTCCTCTCTGCACTGAATATTGAGGAGAAAAAAACCCACAAAACCCTCTTAGAATATAAAGATAAAGGGCTCTGTGGGTAAGATGGTCTTACAAAACATCGCTGACTAATTCTAATCTATTAATTCAATATAATGAACATAATGATTTGTGTAAAATTACTTTACCCCTGTTATATGCCAAATCTGTCAAGAACAGCTGCTTTGCATTCAATATATCATAATGACATATACTGTGGAGTTATAATATTTAATTTTTTTTTTCATTAAGTTCCTATTTTAGATTTGCAAGCTTGTGCACAAGGGGAGAAGGGCTGGTGCCTCCATCACACTGTCATTAAAGGTTATCAGAAAGAACTCTTGGCTTTGTGAAGAAATAAGTAATGAGTGCAAGTTGGTTTTGGAGACCCTGCTACAAGGGAAGAATAAAACAGGATTAAAAAGCCTCATGGAGAGTATTTTTCCCAACAGGCCTAATGTTTGATGCTCTTTTGCTCTGAAGAATTAGAAGGGTCATGATAACTGGAGTCTGAAATAAAGGTGAATTGATAACACAGGTGGAGATGTGGACTGAAGGGTCTATAGTGAATTGAGCTTTTATCAACACATAGAGACTGCAGGAGACATTCCCTCTCTCACTCTTTTCCAAATACTAAATACTCTAGTATTTAGTAAAATATTTCCTTACTCTGAATACCACTTTCCTCTCGAACTGCTAATGATACAGTTTGTCCTGTCGCAGAGCTTGTCTGGACTTAGAGACATGATGGATCTGAAAGAGCATTTCTCACAGCTCAGAAGGTCTAATTCTGACTGAGAAGAAATTAACATTGTAGTAATTCTGCTAAACAACCCTCTCCCCATCATGCAAGAGTGGAAATGCTGTAAAACATGGCTCGAGGTACCTCTGAGGTGATTCTTCTATGGTAACCTACGTGGGTACCTGCAGCATTGGAGTAGGACAGTGCTGTGTACCCGCTTTAGGAGAGTCTCTATTAATTCTGGCAGATAAAGAATAAAAAAGGGGCTCAAATAAGCAAGATTACAAGCATGAACCAGAGTAGAGAGGAGGACAGAGTGGTTTTGAGAAACAAGGGACAAGGAAGTCTATGAGACCACAGACTATAGTGATTAGAAGGAACTGAAAAACTGGAACAAGCTCAAAAGCTATAGAATGAGGGCTATCAATTTTCTATTTTTGTCTGCTTAGAGCAAGCTGAAATTAAATGTATTTGTACAGATATTTTAAAGTGCTCTTAGTAAAGACATCCTAATTTTCTGCAGGTGGCTGCTGCGAATACATCTTCCAAGAAGTGCAAACAGCCAACACATTCAGTACTCAGCCCTGTGCTTACGAGTTACGCTGGAGATGCATTTCTTTTTAGTTTTTCTTTATCTGTTTTTCTTTTTTCCCTCCCCCAGATCTGGATATCCCCCTTCACCAATAATCTCTAAGATTTCCTGACATCTCCCACACCATATGAGAATATACAATAGCAATTGCCTGTCAGAAGGAGGGAGCTGGACAAGGGCAACAGAGTAAAGTCATGCACATAAACTGAAGTATCTGTGTGTGACATGAGCAAATAAAATCATAGGAAGTGATTGGAACCGACATGCTGAACTAATTAATTCAACTATCTGCTTCAAGTCTTTGATAAACTTATTTATTTTGTTGTTTCCCAGTCTATTTCAGGCAGTACAGTCTCCCCTGAAAGCTTCTGGACACAAGAGAGGGCCATCATCTGTCTCTTTACATCCTGCATCTGACTTTCTCTTGCATTTATTGGCTTCTTTTTCCTGGCACCAGTGCCCAGGCAGTTCTGACACTCTGTGATGGCAGCGTGGGAGGAAGCAGGGCAAGAGCAGAGCCTGCCACAGATAAAACCTCTATTAGGAAGAAGCAAGAAATTACTCCAGCAATTCTAATTTCCACTAGATTTGATGGGCCCACATTGTTTTTGTGGATGCCTTGTGTGGCTGCATGCTTACTTTTCTCTTTGATTTTTGTGAATGGGGAGTTTGTAACTGTAGAAATTAATCTCTTCTTCAAGGACTGAAGCAAAAGGAGGAAATATCCCAGAACATCTCAGTTTTCTTCTGTATTAATCCTCAGCATGGGATTTTACAGGGCTTGGGACTTTCTCCACTAGAAACTATTCACCATGTAGCTGAAACCCTTAACAGAGGAAGAAACAACACTGGCTGGAACACCATTTTTCTACTAAGGACAGAAATGTGCCTTCCTTTGCTGTGAAAACATTGGCCATTTTTGTAACTGGCTTGATCACAGGCACATTGACCGAATTATTGTCTCCCAACGTGCACAACTCTTTTGTCTTTTTAAGGTCCTTTATTGTGTGATGTAAAACCACCTTTTTGGCAGTTTGGTATTGTAGTACTTTTAGCACTCCAGAAAATACATTTACACTGCATTTCAAGCTTGCATGTAACTAAATCCTGTCAAGGGAAGTCTTTACATAATGCATCAACATATGCTGGGGGTTTGTCTCTTTTTTTAGTACAGTATGGCTACACAATGGGTTGCAGTGGCTTTTCTGAGTTATTAAAAATAGCCTTTGGCAAGGCTGGCCTTTAAAATAAGTGCCAAGATCCCTAAAAGCACTTGGGAAAGAGAGAGAGAGAAAAGAACCAGCTTGGATTTATGTAGAACTTTCTTACCTTGTAGTACTTTCAGTTCTTTTTATTTTTTATTTTTTTTAACAGTGAAATGATACATTACTAAGCCTGGAAAATACTGAGAGTAAAACAAAAAATATGTGTTATTTTCTTAGATTTGAATATTCCTGAATCCAGACCTCATCTTAAGGCAAAATGAACTAAATGAAGTAAATATTCAGAGAGTTCTGTCCCAAACTTCTCTGCTGCTTTGTAAAGTATATCTGTTAGCAAAACTTTAGCAGCTCAGCTATTAAGTGATTTAATGCCAGATCATTTGTCTCTTAAAATGTGAATATTCTGGGCTTTAGACCTCAAGTCACAGTGCATATGTTCCTCCCATCTAGCCAACATTAAACTGCTGGAGAATCTCTAAAGATCTATTTTCTACCACCTGTGACCATTTTGTTAAAAATGCCTTTTGCACTTTTAAGACTGCAGTAAGTAAAATGGACTGTTTAGGGAAAAAATCATCTCAGAGTAAAAGGTTTTGGAAGATGATACTGGAATGTTTATAATGCATGTTATGGTTGAGAGGGCTGTGGGAATTTAGCTATTACTGTATATTTACATTGACATTTACATTCAGGCTTCTACATAATGGGCATTTATTGCCCAAGCAGGTAATATTAGAGGCTGCTGTTGGACTATAAGCTATTGGAGCTGTTATACGGCCACATGCATGGCCTTCTTGATACATAAGAATGTGCTTCTAGAAACATTTTTGCTGAGATTAAACATTCAAAGCCCCCGTGGCATAAAAGCAACAGCTACTGAATGGACATCAGTTCTTGGAGGAAATGATTGCTCTAGGCAGGAATGTGATCTACTGGCCATACAGGTAAAAATGTTTATTCTTCCTTTTTATTTAAAGACTCTAAAACCTACTACAAATATGAAAAATGCCATTTTTATGGTGAAGAATGTGTAAAGTAATTCATTATATTTTCATTACCCAAGGACAGGTTGGAGGGGACTTGGAGCAACCTGCTTTAGTGGAAAGTGACCCTGCCCATGGTAGGTAGGTGTCTGGAATGAGATGCTCTTTAAGGTCCCTTCCAACCCAAACTTTTCTATTATCCCACAATTATCACACAGTCTTCTAGTTTCTTGGGATTCTTCCCAGTGAATTCCAAAGTTTTGGAACTATAGCTATTGTCACTAATAGAAAATTACTTTCTCCTGCACCCAGCCATTGGATGCACAGTTGTTCTTGTGCTGTCAGGTTTGCATCATGTGTTATGGCTTGATTTAACCATTGAATTAGATTTGCTACTGGGTGTCTGTTACACGAGCCAGACTACAGGCTGGCTGCCAGTCATCGTAGCTAGGCAAAAAGGGGGGAAAAAATGTGAAGTTTTCTTTCCTCCTCAGGAGACTGCTGGTCCAGAATAAGTCTGGGAATTGCTGTTCAAGCACCTGAGGAAGCTTATGATGCTGCTTGGATTTATTATAACAGTTGCTGGGCATTCAGCATCCTCAGTCAGCAGTGATTTTTTTAAAACTGCTTTTCTACCGTTTATTCTCTGTTCTCTGAGGTATGAGGTGTGGAAATCTGGATGTTCACCAACCTGATGACATGTCTCATAAGCAATGATGCCATGAGTCACTGAAATGGGGACAAGAATCAAAGCTTCAGAAATTGTTCTCCATCTTGAACTTGCACAGCAAACGCACAACTTATTTAGCACCAATCGTCTCCAGGTAGTGCTTATGCAGTTTCTGTTTCCTGTTTACTTTTACTTAGATTAAATCACCTGTTAGATTTTGTTAAACTGGGGTTTTTGTTAGTTTTTGTTTTTGGGGTTTTTTTTTACATCAAAAGTATTTTCAGCCTTTCAGAGATCACACAGGAAGCTTGTGCTGCATAAGTTTGAGCTGCATGCAAAGCTGCCATCCTTTTATAGAATTTTGTCACTGCTGACATACTGTCAAGTGGATGCAAAGGGAATCAGGCGCAGTATCCAACTTGACATGAAATTTTAGGTGTGCAGTGAAAGACATTTTCATGAGAAATGTCACATCCCTGATAACCCAGGGTTTGGACAAGGTAAAACAGGCAACTTCTGCTGCAGTTTTTTTGCAGGTTTGATAATGGTTTCTTCATGTTGTAGTGATGAAGTTCTGTTGTCCACACTGTTCACAAATATTTTGTGACTATAAAAATGCTTTTGATGGTTTTATTTGAGGAAAATCTTAAGATCCACAAGGCTATAATAAATTTTTCAATGAAAATTTATTTCATATGACAAAATTAGTTGGAACAAATACTGGTTTAAAAAGACCTAGCAATTAATTAGTGTTGCTGCAGGTTCTTGAAACACTGGAGGTTAGTTTGCAGAGAAGCACTGTATTGCTTTCTCACCTCCTCGAATCTGGGAGAAACAATTCATCACTGTTCATAGACAACATCTACTTTTTTATTCCAAAAGTTCCTCTTTCAAATATATCCCTAAAATGCAGTCCCTACAGAAAAATGACATTTTAGAGTAGAACAGCAAAGACCAGCTGTTGTGCTGTTCAACTCCCTCTCCTGCCTGTACCTCTCTGTTACCTCTTGGCACACGTAGCAAGTGTTTGGGAACAAGGATGGTTGTGGTTCTGGCTTTGCGTGGTCTTTGGCATAACTGGATTTTGGCCATTAAATGGATCCTGTAGTAGTCACTAAAAATATCAATAGTAATGCTGTGTGGGTCACTCTGGGGCTCAATAGCTCTGCCATTCCTCCAACAGTGTTATGTTTCCCCATTTTAGGTCTGGACTAAAGAGTTTCTTGAGTCCCTGAAGGTCCTGCTTCCCCAGTGCTTCACTCAGTGCATGATTTGCTAAAGCTCCTTTCTACAGGAACTTTCTTGCATTTTTATTTTTTCCTGCAATAGGAAATGATCTGCCTGAAAAACAGCCCTTTCTTTGCAGCCTTGTGAAATTTCTCAGTGTCCCGTTCTAGGTCTTCCCAAGCCCCACTCCAGCCACAGCCCCACCCCTTGCTTCCAATCTCCATTGGGATGGTTTCACTACCTCCATTATCTCTGTGTCCTTTTCTGCCTGGGTTGTTCTGCAGGATCCTCCTTTAGGGCACCCAGTGACTTCCTTGTTGGACATCTGCATAGACGGAACACCTATTCTTGGGGAGCTTTGCTGGCATCCCTTGTCAACAAGGTTTATTTCACCTCACTGTTGGGACAAATCCTTAAATATCAGATTGGCCGGGATTTTCTCAGGTGTTTGTCTTTTTTTTTGTGAGAGACAACTAAGGAAGATGCCCTAGAGCTGCCAAAGCATCACAGAGATCTCTTCACCCTGACCAGCACCACAGTTATCCTCGTGCCCACAGCACCACCATCCTGCCCTGCACAGCAGTCCCCACTGCTCCAGGAAGACATGCCCTTTTCTTGTAAGTTGACCTAGAAATACTGGAAAGATATTATTGTTCCTTACTGAAAAAAGGCCTTGGGGCAAATGCTAGTGAAGGCATATGCAAGCAAGGGGCTTTTCCAGAGCCCCAAAGGTGAAAAGCTGCACCTTAATCTGCTGTTTCTCTGGGGTCCCCCTGCCTGAGAGGGACCATGTTGGTGTGAGATGCTGCAGGAAGTGATGCAGGGCAGCAGCTGTGTGTGCCTGTGCTTCTCCAAGGGCTGCTCATGGAGACGTGTTAAAGTGAAAATCAAAGAAACAGAAGTGTTTCCCCCTGTGACCTCTGCCAGGCAATAGTATTAGTCACTTTTCTTTCTCTTTTTTTTTTTTTTTTGTTTTTAAAAGAAAACTCTCTGATTGTCCAGAACTTGTTACTTGAGCATTCTAAATAGCAGTACAGTTAGTACAGTACAGTAAAGATCCTGTTTACTAAAGCTATATTTCAAAATAGCACAGCAGATTTGTTGCAAGCTATTTATTTCAGTAGTCAAAGGGTTTCATTGAAGGTAAGAAAAGGGAAGTTGTCTTGAAGCTTAGCATTGTAATTCCTTTCAGCATTTCCTTTTAAACCTCATGTTTACCTTCTGCGAAACTAACCTTCCCTGTTTGCTGCAATTTTTACAGAGAGATTGCTTTCATGCTTTAAAATTTCAGGGGTTTTCTCCAATCTGGAAGAATTTTGCACTAACCTTGGGTGTAAGTCGCTCACTGGTGAGATGGTTCACTTCTGCTCTCACAGGAAGTGGTTTTATTTTACTTTTTACTTATTTTTTTTCCTGCTTTCTTTCTGTCTTTACGAGTTGTGGGAGATTAACCCAAATGCTGTCTGTAGACATGTGACCTACATGTTTTCCGTTCTTTTGAAATAGTTAAAACTCCTGCTGGTTGATGGCAGTTTGAGATGAGACGACAACGTCCCTGAGGCTGCAGGTAAGGGACCTTAAACTCATCTTAATGCAGTTTAGGAGACCTGTTGCTAAAGATTTTTAAAATAATCATGACTGTGTGTATTTTGTATGTATTCAACTCCGATTATTTTATTTGCACAATTATTTCCATTGGCTTTTGTGAATTTGAAAGCAATGAGCAAAAGTGTAGAGGATCCAGATGTGAAATGATGTATTAAATTAGTTCTCAAAATCTAGCAAGCCTATTGCACCCTATGCAAGAAGCAACTTTATCTAACCTTCTCTAGTACTCCTAACCACTTATATCCCTGTTGGAAGTAAGTACTTGTCCCCAAAATGTAGAAAAGCTGTTGGCACTGGCTGGGAAATAAGATTAGGTCACTTTTCCCAGCATTTGCCTTTTCTGAGTGCAGTTTAGCACTGTTTGATTAACTGGCTTCCCTGCTCGTGACCACAAGGGAGGTGATTAGTAGCCATGGAAGCTGTAAAAGTCACTGAGTGGTAAGGGTAGCTATGTAGTTGATAATTGGTATTGCTAGAGACTAAAGACTTTCATAGAGGGGTCTCTTGCCTTGCTCAGTATCAAAAAGTTTGATACCACTCTCTTACTCATCAGTTACTCTAGCAGGAAAAGGA
Organism: Campylorhamphus procurvoides; assembly: GCA_013396655.1. Taxonomy (NCBI): domain Eukaryota; kingdom Metazoa; phylum Chordata; class Aves; order Passeriformes; family Dendrocolaptidae; genus Campylorhamphus; species Campylorhamphus procurvoides. Next base: position 1,786,192 of record WBMV01006647.1, on the reverse strand, counting down.
CATAAAGGTAGCATAAAGAGCATTTTACATAAAATATCCTCAGTTTACCTGTGGGCACTCCATGGCGTTCCTTCAGTGGAGATGCCATGGTTACATGTTTCCTGCATGAGGCTGTTAAGTCCAGACTAATTCCTCCTCTGCTTTGGAGCTGCTCAGAAAAGGACTGTGCATCCTGAGTCCCCACTTCACTCCAGTTTTCTATCAGAAAACTCACTTTGCATTGCTGTCAGTGGGCAAACAGCTTTCTGGCCTGCACAGCTTTGCAAGGAAACAGTAATTTACGAAAATGTTCAAATAACGCAAGAAAACATTTTGATTATGGGCCACATAAAGGAGAGCCAGAACTAGCAAGATTTGTTTTATGGTGAAGATTTGTCTTCCTAGTAATGTAGTTTGCCACAAACTTTGTGACATGTGCCCATGTTTGCAATTGATAATCTTATCGTAACAAGCAACTAGTTTTTCTTTTGGAAGTATGGGTCAGAGTTAAAAGATACCACATGAGGCTCGAAGCTCATTTTGAAATCGTGCATGCTAATTGGAAACAGATTTTAGTGTAATGTTGTAAGATTGCATCTCGTATTTTTGGTACTTTTTGGAGAAAAAAAGCTGTCCTGCCTGCATACACAAATCAGCACAGACAGGGAAATTGTATAAAGAGAACATGTTCTCTTTCTGGCCTGTGTTTGTCGTGGTTTTTATGTTTCTGCTGCAATGTCTTAGAGTCATTTAAAATGCATTTTCCACAGAGCTGTGAGATTTGGTGAAGTAGTTTGAATTCTCAGAGATATATTTCTTTATTTTCTCCCTTTCTCTGCAACATACCTCTTTGTGTCCAAAGGAAATTCATTTAAAAGCAACATCTCTTGTTCACTTTACCTCTCAACCCAATTACATCTGTAATGTACATTTGTTCATTTTCTCTTCCAAACAGAGAGAACAGCTGAAGCGCTCTGTATTTTTAAGCTCCTGCTGTACACTATTACTGAATTGCAAAAAACCCTAAACTTTGCTTTCTTTTTTTTTTTTTTGAATAATTTATTTTAGAAATTTCCTTCTGCTTTGACACAAAGATAACTTGGAAGAGATGCTCCATCTTCTTCCAGTCTTGAGTATGTGACCTCCTTGGCAGTCCCTGTCACTAGGGTAGCAAAAGGAGAGGGCTGAAACTAAAATGGTGACAGAGACACATTTGGGTTCTTCTCTCCTGGTGCTTGTGTGGCACAACACCACAACCTCTGATGTGGTGCTATATCAATCCCAACAGCTGTACACAGCTCTGGTTTGGATTTCTCTGTCTGTTTCTGGTCTTTGCTTCCTTGCAGTGATGAGCTTCAGGCCAGATGCTCAAAAGTAGCCTCCCACCCGAGTGGGATGAAGTGCCCAATGCGATGTCCAGTGCTGCAGTGAGTGGTTTTGTCTGCGCTGCCCAAAGACTTCAGCTTGGGTCTCTGCTAAGCAACTCCATGGGCTCTGGGCAGTGGCAACTGCTGCATTATGGCCTGTTTTACTGAGTCACATCAAAGTTAGTGGGTTATAGGCAGCATCTTCTGAAATTTTTGATACTCACAATGTGTAACTCTGATACTTGCTGATTTTTCTTGGCTTTTTTTTTCATGTTAGTTGCCTCTGTGCTGTGTCAGCTCAATCAGTGTGAGCTGTTAACCATTTAAGGAGCTGTTAAAGCCTGCATGTGGCTAAATCCTGTCTCTTGATGTTGAGGAAGTCTGATAGTACTTAAGTGTGTTTTTAGCTTGTAACTAGAAACATGGCAGTGGTACAGAAGGTGTCCTAATCCTGTGTCAGTGCTGTTTGGACTGCTCTCTTTTAAAGGCAAAACAAAGCATCATCTGAGCTCTAGCTGAAGTCTCTACATTCCAATTATCTCCTAAGACTTTCACATGGATACATCACACCGATTCTCAGTGCTACGAAGAGAGAAACTGAATGGGTACTGTATATATGAAGATGCTTTGATCATTTTCCTCATAAATTTGTTAATAGCATTAGTCCTGAAGAAAGTAGACAGGATAAAATGTTGGTCCAGACTTTCTGTGATAGTTCAAGTGCCATTCAGAGCATTGCAGCAGATTTCTTTACCTTGTTACACAACCTGCATAAAACTGTCCCATTTTCCATCCTGTGGTGGCTTCCAATAGCTTTTGTCCAGTCAAACTAATTGAAGTAATGACCTCTGAGGCTCAGGGTGGGCTGACCACCGTGATGCCTTCAGCTGGCTCACAGCAGCACAGCTCCCTATTGGGTGTGCATTTGGGAACCTGGGAGCTTGCTCTAGGTGAGAAGACATTGGTGTTACCTGCTTCTGAAACCTTCTCCTAAGGTTTTTCTGCTTCAACCAGCAGCCTCAGTCAATATGAATTGCACTGACATCTCTCTTATCAATGTCTGAAGGACAGAGGTGGTGGTTTCTTTGCTGTACTGGGTGTTAAGATTGTGCCTTCACGCACTCAATATGCCTCTATCAGTCTTCCTGCCTTGAGAAATACTATAAAAAGGTTGTTCTGGAGACTCACTACAAAACAAACACTGCTAGCTCCTCATTTACGCTAGGACTTCCTCAATTCTGAGCTATTTTTATTTTAAGAGTGAGACCTCTTGTCACAGAGTCTGTGGACTCGTATCATCTTTATCACAACTTGAAGTTCCTTGGGTTGAGACCTTCTAGGCTGAAATGGGAGCAAAAGGAATGAAGCTGAATTTTTATTAAGGCTGTCTGAATGTGAAAATCAGGAATTAATTTTCTGGGCATGGATATTTAGATGTTGAAAAGTGGCCATGGGGCAAACCTAGCCCATGCTATGTCTCAGCCTGTGGAGGCAGCCAGGACACACCAGAGCAGATTTTCAGGGCATTAATTGGCTCATGTTAAAGTCTTCTGAAAGTGCTGAGGTCTGGCAGATGTAAAAGTGAGTCCTGTTTGAGGAAACTAAGAACCAAAATTCATACGTGCTTGAAAATTTTGATCTTTTTCTCTTCATTTGTCTGTATTTTCATTCAACTGACTTCGCATGAGAGGGAAATATTTTGGGAATTAAGTAGGAAAGATATCAGAGGGTTAAACAGATATTGGTATTCTCCAAACTATCTTCTAAACTACTGTATGTATGTGCAAGTTGCATTAACTCAGACAGTGCACTGATACTTACTGAAGCATTTCTTCAATAAATTAACTAAGCAAGTTTGATACTGCTGTGGTTGGTTGTTTAAGACCCAATATAACTCTTCCTGCCATGTAAGACTGACAGGTATTAAATCATAGACTTGTAGTTAAGCTGGGTATTGTGGGTTTGTATTGTAATTTTCATGAATATTTCTTTCAAAGCCTGTGCCTGATGTACTAAACAGGCACAGTCCTCAGAGAGATGAACTTAAAGGGACTTCTTTCTCCAAGACATTCTTCAGTTTTTAGTACAACTGCAACCTGATAAGAGGGGAGGGGGAGATGAGGAGGAAGGAAAAGCAGAAGTGAATGTGGCTTAGAGCTGAAGAGACATCCTTCAGGCGTGTGTTTGCTCTTTGTTTTGGATTTCTTTTCCTGCCCCACCCTGAGTAAAGCCACCACTGTATTTGGTGCTGAATCAGATACCAGTTACCAAAGCTGCTCCTGGGCAGGGCATAGGGCTTAGTACCTGTGCTTGTTTGTTTGCTGCTCAGGATGTTACTTAACTCCTTTCCTTTGGTGGGGGGGGGAAGGAAATGACAGATATTTTGTAAAGACAGTTCTGGAGTTTTGTCTCTGAGAGAGTCACCTCCATGGCTGGTGGGTTTATCACCCGCCTGCTGGGTCTGTCACCAGCCCAATGGATGTCAGGATGCTCTCAGCTTTCTGGGGCAACCAGGTGTCTGCTTGGGACAGACAGTGGGGTTGGAGGAACTGAGCAGTCCACAGTGAAGGAATGATGTCCCACCAGCTGGGGCACCCCAGCCCACGTGGTGATGTTGGCCAGAACCAAACCCACACACTCATTGCAGGGGACCCCAAGGGTAACACCATGGAAACCCGCAGAAAACAGCAACAGGAGCCTGCATGGGCTCTCTCAAACAAAGTGTATTTCCAGCAAATTGATCTACTGTGAACCAATCAATGTTTTCCACTGGGAAGGTGTTGCATTAGACTTTCCAACTGGCCAAGCTGCTCTGGTACGTGTTGCCATTTGTGTGTTGGGCTGAGTAGTGCTGAGGTTTGATCTAGAGAGATTAATGTTTCTATTATCAGGAGTACTTTGCACGCTTGGTTAATTTACTAGCGATAAAAAGGAAGGAAAAAAAGGATATACAGTAACAAGTAGTAATAAGTAGTCAAAGTCTCGTGGTGATTTTTAGATTTAGGATTAATCCATCTAGCATTAATCCATCCGCTCTTCTTGGCCTGGCAAAGAAAGTAGTAACAGCCCAAGTTAAAACATACCAGTTCCTCCTTCATTAAGGACCCTAGAAAAGGCAAGGAGCATCCCAAGTTTTAGCAGAGGCTTAGAGGAACTGGTGCTGTCCACCCATTCTTGAATTTCCTTTGGATGGTGCAGCACTGACTCTGGGTTGAGTGGGATGCAGTCATACACACATGAGACATTCAGAATTGCTACACAGAGTTTGAATTTGAAAACTGCTTTTCTAGATTTTTCTTCTGAGGTTTGGGTCTATTGTAAAACCTTTCCTAGAGTGTGAGTAACTGAAGAAAGGGAATATACTAAGATGTGGAACAAAATATTTTATAAAATAAAAGAAGTTAAATGAGATATTTCTTATCACATTTGTACCACGGACCAAAATTCAGAAGTTTAGGGAATAATGTTAATGCACTGTATGGACATTTTAACTAGGACTGCAAAGATTCATTTAAACTGAGTGCAGCTCTTTCATCCAGCAGGGATTTGAGGAGTCCATCAGCTCTGCAAGTTACCAGGCTACCTCATAAACCCACAGACAATGGAAAATGCAATACTCATAGGGTGTTTTTGTTCTTAACAATGTTGGGGGCAGATGAATGGTTGTGACTCCTCTCACTATGACTCTTGGTGCTCACACGCAGATTTGGCTCTGCCACTTTCCTCTTGCTGTTGACTTTTACTGCTCCTACCAAGTGTAGCACATCTGTGGTGGGACTGGGGGTACAGGAGTTAACTTGAACCACCTTAGTGAAAGTTTCCTGGACCTGAGCTAAAGAATTACATTTATAGCAAAATTTTTAAATATAATTAACAAAGCCTATGCTCAAACTTCTTGCATAATCAAAGAAATCATGGTGGGAGTTGGAACTAGATGATCCTTAAGGTCCCTTCTGACAGAAACCATACCATGATTCTATGAAATTACATTTTTGACTCCACAGCACCCTTGGTATTTCCCTGCTGCAGAATGTACACATCTTAGGTGCACAGTGTGGTATCAGATACTATCACAGCAAACAAGAGCCTTTGTCTTCTCTCTGCTCACCCACGTGGTGCTGGGGAGCAGCGTGGTGGGGTAGGCACTCCTGCTGCCTTGTGCTCTGTTCTGGGCCATGGCAGCGGTGGCTGGTGAAGGAAGCAAACTGGGGGCCCCACAAAATGCAGAAGAGGGGTTTTGCTCAGAGCAAACCACAAAGAATTTCCCCTTCTAGTTCCTGCTGTAGCTTAAAAGTTTTCTCCTAAAACTGTCAGTGCCATCTCTGCTGCCTTTCACAGCAGCGCCTCTTAAAAGCGCAGCACCAGGAGCTCTGCAAAGGAGAGTGGAGATGGAGTGTGGGAACAGATTAAAAGTGTCTGGAGGCTTTTTTTTTCCCCTCCCTCAGATGGGAAGTGGGAGCAGTGAGAAGAAGTAAGGGAGCAGCTGCAGGATCACAGCACAAAAACTGCTGCAGAAATATATGACGGAAGACTGAGAGAGGGTAGGAGGGACTGTTTCATGTGCACAGCACGGGGAGTGGAACATCATCCAGGGGAGTGAGAGGGAGGGGGTTTCACTGTCTGGATAAGGGACAGGCCTCTTGTTGAAGACATTACTGAGGCAGGCAGTGGCAGGAAAAAGAAAAAAAAAAGGGGGGGTTATTGCAAGTTTAAAATAAATAATTAATAGTTTTATTATAAATTTACTTTATTCTTTAATTCATTTTTAAAGCCTGAGAAGATTTAAAGCCTTTGCTATTCAATAATCTCAGTATCTCAGTTTGACAGCCATGCCTTCTGTAGGATGATGGGTATATGGAACTGCAAAATGGAATAAGATGTAGCAGATTTGCATTTAAACTTCTAGGTTTAGAACCTCTGAGATTCTCTAAGAGGTTAAAACTACTGTTGCTACTTCACTAAAGGCTTCACAGAACTGAAGAAGGCATTTTTGCTAGTGAAGGGGATAGTGCTGCTGCAGGAACTAAGGACCAGAGGGCAAACTGAGGCATGACTTACACTGCTCCAAGAGTTCAGGAGTGCCCCACTGACTGAGAGGTGGAGTGGGATAAAACTTGTGTTTAATTTTACACAGTGATGAACGTGAGGTGCTTCCACCCCCCTGAATCAACCACTGGAGGATGTGCCTTTGCACACATGTGGTGCAGGGCACAAATAGGCTGTAACTTCTTTATACAGACCTGTCAAATTGTACCCAAAATTTCTGGTGATAAAGCCCTGAAATTTAGAACTTATATGAACTTTGTTCCTTTGGCTATTTGAAGTGGGCCTTCAGGTGTATAAAAACTATTATTCTAATATATCAGTTTGTCTTTTGGTACTAACTCTTGTACTTCTCTAGAGAGTTTGGGCTGTTCCAAAATTACCATCACCACATGTCTAGTTCAGGTAAGCATGGAAAGCTTGGATGAATATCCGAATCTCTATGAGGAGAAGTTCTGCAAAATTGAGCTGGAAGTATTTCAAGCAGCCTTACTTTGAAATTTCTGTCACTTCTGCTTCTGCTTGTATCTGTAAATACTGCAAGAATAACCTTTCCCATAGTATCTCATCACTTCAGATCTGGCAACATTACAAGTAACAACACTTTTCTTAACATTGAGGCTATAGGAACAGATTTCTTTCAAGCACCGGGGGAAAATTTGTGATTCTTATGTGATCTCCCTAGAGAAAACATTGGGGGTTTTATTTTTTTTTAATTCAGAATTAGACAATTTTAAACTAAAAGCTTACCACACAACAAGCATCATATGCAGGTGTAAAATGAGTTTAGACTGGTCAGTCTTACTTGAGGTGGTTGGAAAGCCATGACTCTACTCTTATCTGCAGTATATAAACCTATAGAAAAAAGGAAGGAGGTAGAAGGAAATTATCTTTTCCTCATGTGTAGGTCAGGCTAGGAATAACCAAGCATTCTCCTCTAGCACTTATTAGGTCTTATTTAGTGTTAAATCAATTAAATTCATAGAACATTAAGCAGTTATGAAGTTTTCTGCTGCTGTAAAGTACCTGCTGCATTGGTCCAATGTCTATACCATTCCAGTCCTGCTATTCAGTGTTGCAGGATGAAGTGCTGTGCTTTGGATGATATTCACAGTTTGTTTTGTTAATACCATGTGTATATAACCAGTGTTCTTCATCTGAAGGATTGTAACCAGTGTTCTTCATCTGAAGGATTGTAGTTTGGCTTGCACAGCAAGGAAAACAGAGGCAAGTGTTGTGGATCAGATGCACTCCAGAAAGAAATGAAATGCACTGCCAGCAGGAAGACCTAGAAGTAGCAATTTTTTTTCCTGGGCATGTTCTTTGACATATTCTACTGAATTTATACTGTGGACAAATGTTCCCAGAACATATGCAGGCCAAACTGTACACAAAGGATACTTTTAGCTTCAAGTTCCACTCAAAACTGACATACTAAATTGACATGGGAGTGGTGGAAATAGACCCCATTATGTTATCCCATATGATGTAGTGGGACAGAGGAACTTTTGAAACAACTGTTACCTTTCCTGAGACCTCCACATGTAACATAATTAGGAAACTAAGTAATGCAAGAAGAGACATGACCATATGCAGTCATTTGATGACTTGAAGATGCTCCTTTACCCTGTTTTAGGTTTTTTCAGTAATATCCCAGAGATACTTCCAAACAAGTTTTATTTGTGGAGGGTATTTCTGTAGACAGCAGGTCATGGAGAATTACAGGATTAGAGTTGGATGTGTAGTCATTAAATGTGAAGAGTCTGTCACTGTTCTGCAAAACTTTGGAAGAGTAACTCTCTTCCATTCTCTTCTCTTTCTAATCCTCCAGTCATTTCCATCCAGACAGGAAAGCATTTCCAGAGACAGCATGTCTCTGCCTTACAGGGTACAAGTAGCTTTTCCCAGTCCCTGTTTTCCTTTGTCATCAATCTTGCTATTTTCAAAGGGCTGTGTATAGCAGGGAACAGACTCTGGGGCTTTCAGCTATCATCTTCTACAAAATTTCAGAATACAAAGGAGAACTTTAGGTCCCTGTTTAAATCCTGATTGATACCCATTGTCATTCCAGCACAGGTATGTAAATTTTCTCTCTTCATGTCTCTCTTCATCCAGTTCTTGAGACAAATCAAACATTTTTGTAATGATTAAGAATATTTCTACTGAATATATCTGGATATTTTTCTGCCATTACCTAGAAATTGAGACTCCAAGTCAGCCTTCTATTATTTTAATTTATCCTTTTTAAATTTTATTGCTGTTTAATGTGCTATTGTTGAGGAAATATAAAAAAAAAAACCTGAAGCTAATCTTCATAGCAGTAAACCACTCATATTTTTAGTGCATTTGCCAATGGACAGGAAATCACTGAGGCACCAAACTGTAACAGTCTGTAAGGTTTGTGGGGTGTAGACTCTGCTCATGCGGTCTGTGACATTCTGGAAGTAGAGAATCACATATTTTTAATATGTGTGACAACTATCAGGAATGAGAAATTAAGCACTGCATTTTAAAACTTTCATTCTTAGGAACAAAGTCACCAAAACAGAGTTGAAGTATGTTCCTAGACCCCAAATTAAATTACATCTTTACAGCTGTACAATAGTCTGTGTTCTTCCTTCTTGTTATAAAGTGTATTTCCATACCAGGTTCCACAATGCAGTGAATGCTCTGGATTTCCCCCTCAGCTGTGCTTGAAGTTACTATTGCTTTGCTGTAACTCCATCACCCTCAGGATCAGCCTTTAAGACCTGCCTGGAACTATCTGTCCTGTACTGTACTTCATAACTTGGAAGAAATTATTTTATGTGGTAACATACTTTGTTCCTACTGGATATCAAGCTGGTGCAGATTTCCACTGTGGGAATTGTGTTGTAAAATATAATCCCCTCTTAATACAAGAGAATAAAACAAAAGGTTGAAATGGTCATGATATCAAGGACTGGGTTAAAATCTAAAGATAAAAGGTTCTTCAGCCTAAAGAGTTGTTTAATCCTTTACTCTTCTATTGAGCTACTACCTAGGAGGTCTTCTAAGTGACAGGACGAGAGGAAATGGCTTCAAGTTGTGCCAGGGAAGGTTTAGATTGGACTTAAGGGAAAAATTCCTTCACTAAAAGGCTGGTCAAGCATTTTGGAACTGACTGTCCACAGAAGTGGTGGAATCATCATCCCTGGAAGTGTTCAAAAAACATGTAGATATGGTGCTCGGGGTCATGGTTTATTGGTGGACCTGGCAGTACTGGGTTTCAAGAGATGATGTTACAGGTATTTTCCACGCTCAGTTATTGTATGATTCTGTGATTTGGGTCAAGCTGTGTCAAGAAATTTGCCTTTAGGTGCATCCTTCATAGAGACTGAATTATATACCTCAGAGCATAAAAACTGTGAATTGTGGTTTGAGCAGCTTATGCTGCACATGGTAACAGAGAAATTCTGGACAGTGAGATATGGATACAAACAAAGAAGAAAAGATGAATTATACTTCTCTTTGACCACAGGAGAGAGATGGGTTACTGTGCACGTAAATTAGAGTTGCCTGAAGAACTCTGTAGGCCATTTCTGCTTTTATTTGCAGAAAATCCACAAGTTCTAGGCTAGAAAAGAATGATGATAAAGCCAACTTTTAGATATGAGGGAAGATTATCTCCATGATCTTCCCTTCATGTGTCTGCTCTGAAAGACACAATCCAAATTCTAATATGGCTGCATCAGGTTAAAAAATTAAAAGGGAGTGTGATAATTAATGCTGATGAGTGTGGCTTTTGTAGGACTTTGGTTGCATGAGCTCAGTGATGAGATTGCAATTTTGGGTGATATGGGAAACCACACTGTTGAGTTTAGGACACTTAACATTTTACAGCAGACTGAACTCAGCACTAGATTCTGGTTTCTTGTTTATCTGATATAAACAGACAAAACTGGAGTAAAGACCCAGGCAGTGGTGACGTTTTCTCATTCCTGATCTCCTACTTTGTTTAAAGATAGGACTAATGGTTGAAATTAATGCCACTTCCTAAGTCCAGGACACCTTTTTTGCAAGGGAAAAGGCATAGGAATGTTACATCGGTTCTATATTCTCATTACAATGGATTTTTCTGCTTTTCCAGCACTCAGATAAACTGGCTTCAGGACACTTCTGGGCACCAGCCCAGGACACCATATCCCTCAGCAGTCTTTGCTGTTTGTGTCCATGCCCTGGGCACAGTGGAGTGATGTGTTTGCTGAGAGAGCAGAGCAGTGGGGATGGCTGAAAAAAAGAATAGAGACAGCAGAGTGCAAATAAGAAAAATTGGAAAAAAGGCTGAAAAAAAGAATAGAGACAACAGAGTGCAAATAAGAAAAATTGGCAAAAAGGCTATGTGGCAGTTTACTTGCTATCCCCTCACTCTACCTAGAGTTTTTTCATCTGCCCTCCTTTACTTCCACCAATGTGTGTTTAAGCACTTACTACCCTGAGCTGTGTTTCAGCAGAGATAACAGGAGTGGGGCAGAGGCTGAGAGCAAAACCCAAGAGCAGAAATCCTTATGTAGGTGTGCTGGTTTCAAACACTTCTTTCGCAGACACAGTGGTGTGTTCTCCTCCTCAGCAGGAATGCTCTGACTCACCACGTGTGTTTTATTGGCTCGGTTTTTTTCAGTTGTTAACTGTAACTTCCTCTTCCATTTTTATGGTTTTGCAGGCTCACATATCGAGTGTGGTGGTGAGCTCAGTACTGGTTTTTATTCTTCTCTGATGTTATTGTGCTAGGTTTCATGGATGCTCTTTAAGGACAGTATTCTCTTCAGATAAGGAATTAAATTAGTCAATGATCTAAGATGATCATTGATCAATGATCACAAGATAAGCTTCAATTTCCTGAATAAGAAATGTAAGAAATTATATTATTAATTTATCTCCCCTTTTTTGAGGAAAGTTCTTTTTACAACTACTTAATCATAGAATCCTAGGATGGTGAGGGTTGGAAAGACCATGGGCAGAGACAACTTCCACTAGCCCAAGTTGCTCCAAGTCCCATCCAACCTGGCCTGAAACACTTCCAGGGATGGGGCAGCCACAGCTCCTCTGGTACAAGATGCTGATGAATTAAGATTTGCCTTCTGTCTTTTACTATATACAGCTGTAGGAACTGTAGGTGTGGCTCAAGCCAAAATTTGGAACTAATGCTATCCTCTTGTTTCTTGGAAGAATTAATACTTTGCTTTGTAGAAAATCTTTATACTGACTTTACTGGTGCTGCACCACAACTGATGAAAGAAATTTCTTGGCTAATATCAGTCAGTCCACTCATCATAGATCCATTTCTGCACAGAGAAACATGTATAAAATGGATTAAAACACTGATAAATGCAATATGAAACTTGCTCTAGGACCCTGAGCTGCTGTGGGAGGACAATACTTGCTGACTGTCTTTGTGAGACAGAAACCAAAGGCATAAAAATGGCAACAAGATGGGCAATTCACTATCTTCATTTTTTCAAAAAGCTAAAAAGTATATTTTTCCACTTTTTCATGGAAACTACAAATAGCAAAGGAAGTTTGTTTTGTTTTGTTTTTCACTGGGCAGTCAACAATGTTACTTTGTTGCCTTTTCATCTCCTTTCTCTTTTTGAAAGGGCAGAAAAGAATTTTTTCCCCATCAAACAAAAAAGAGACGTAACTGGCATATTTTCACTGTTATCAAACATCATGATTTTGTGAAAGCATTGCCTTTAAAAGAAACATCACAGAAAGTCTTCTTGAGAATAGTTTTGGCAAGACCCAGCACTTTGTGAGTAAGACTGAGATCTGATCTTCACAATTTGCTGTTCTAGTCTCTTAACCTGGGCCTGATTCTCAGAAGTGGGATGGCTTTGCTATGTCTGTGGATTTCCACCCACAACAACCTTTCCATTTTTCACCTCTATGTTACTTGTGTTTGAAAGTCAACTGTACATGTAGAAATTGGGGTTTTAGGATCTTTAGGGTCTGTCAAATATCACCTTGACTATTTATCAGCCAGCTCACTCCTGTAACTGGTGCCTGAGCTATGGCTTAAACTCAGCCTGCTTCACTATGAGGTTGGTACTTGGAGCAGACTTGGATCCTCTCAGAGCATCCCAAACACATGGCCAGTTTGTGGGAAGTTACTGCAAGGGCTGACCCACCAAGGATGCAAATTTTATTGAAAGGATGAACAGCTTTTTCCTTCAAAGAAGGGTTATGACCTCCTGAGGTACCTGTGCATGTGGCTGGCTCTGACCAAGTGAGTTGGTTTTGCTTCCACAGCCACAAAGATGATTTTATCCCCCAGCTCAGTGGTGTTTCTTGCTCCATAAGAAAGCTGATTTTTCTTGTCCCTCATTCTTTGTTACCCTTTTCCAACCTGTCCGTTTTCTTCCACAGTTCTCCAAAGCAGGTTCTTCCAAGAGGAATTTTCAATGTGTTCCTTTTTCTCCCTTCCCTTAGGCCAATGCCTCAAAGTTATGCTGTCTCTTTGCTCCAGGAACCCTATAAACAACAGGGAGGAGAGGGGAAGGAAAGTCTGTCTTGGTTTAATGTCTTTCTCTAACAAATCAACCATAGGAGGTTTCAAAACTAAAATTTATACCCAGATGCTAACTACTTGCCAAAAGGCAAATTAGCTAATTATATAATGAACACAGAATGCCTCACAAGCAATTGCACAGGGCTTGGCAGCTCTCTCTTCCAAAGGAAGTGAAATGAATTCCCCTACAAAACTGGCCCAAACTTGGCCCTGATGCTCCTCATAGCAGTTTGGAAGCACCATCTCATAAAATCAGAAGATAGGATCCTTTGTATGTTTTCTGTAAATAGTTTAGTTGTTTCCTGATGGTCTTTCCCTCTGTTATTTTTTAATAAATGAAAATGAAATTAAAAAAAAATAAAAAGGCAAAACAGGGCAGAGCGTGAAGATTACCAAATTCTTCTTTCAAATGCAAATGTGATGCTGTTGCATCTGTGGAGCTCATATTCAGGGTGCCATCTACTGGCATTTAGGGCTGGTAACGCTGTCTGGAGCCTGAATGGAGTTTGGACAGCAAAGGATTCCTACCTGAAAATCCTGAGGGAGCAACTTTAGTAACTTGTACCTTTCTTTCATTTTCGGCAAGGTCTCCTCCTATCCTCCAGGATCTTACACTAAGACAAATCTGGTGGAAATGTGGAGATTTGGGAGGGGGGGTGGTGGTTTGTTGTTGTTTTGTTTTCTTTTATGGTGGTTTCTGTAATTTTAGCACTCCAAAAAAAGTCTCGTAATACTCTGGTGTGTGAAAATTAGTTACAATTTTCAGGAAAATTAACTAAGGTTAAATGAGAATACAATTAAAACTTTCAGAAATCTTTGCAGCCCTGTCATTTACTGGCTGTGTTCCTACTTGAGATCCAGGGGATGACTTTTTCACACTATTAAACTTTTTTTTTATAGCACATCGTGTACTGACAACACCAGACAGAGAGTACCTAATTAAAACTCATGATGCTCCCAAGAAGGGATACGTCAGAGTTTTATAGGTGGGAGATTTCAGAAGAAAATCTGAGTGATGTGCTCCAGCCAAACATTGGATCTGTGACAGAGCCAGTGTTGCTCTTGTCTCTCGAGTCTGATCAGCTCTCCAGCCTGGAGCCTACTGAAAATCTGTTGAGAAGCAATTTTGATTTGATACCAACATGAAATACAAAATGGTTTGACTCTCCAAGTTTAGGAGGAGGAAAAAAAAATTAAAAAAATCATTTCCTGCTTAGAGCAGCTGCAATCCTGACTGCCAAAACGGCAACGTGTCCCTGTGACATGGATTTGGGTGCTGACTGCTCTGAAGGGTGGTGAGGAGTTTCTTGGGGAGGGAGAACACACAGTGCTGTCACCAAAGATCCATGCAGAGAGTTTTCTCCAGTGTCATACACCAGCTCTGCAGCAGCAATGTGTGACCCTGAGTAACAGGAAACCACTCTAATCTAATTTTTTTCAGGTGAGGTTCAACTTCTGCAATACTTGAGTAACTGATTCAAGGCAGGAAACAGCCAAGGGGTGTAGGCTTTATTTTTGCTATTATTAAATTCATTGTTTCTATCATGGCATGTCACATGGATTGAGTAATGGCTAATATTAAAGCACTTTCTTCTTATTACTTCTCCCTTCAAGAGTGCTGTGATTCCTCATGTGTCCATACAGCTGGCTGCATGAGTTTAAATTCCTCTGAAGGTTCCAGCCCTTGGCAGGGAGGTTGGAACTATATGATCTTTAAAGTGCCCTCCAATCCAAACTGTTCTGTGATTCAATGGAAACTCTTCTGGACACAGTCCTGGGCAGCCACCTCTAGGTGGTCCTGCTTGAGCAAGGGGCTTGGACCAGGTGACCTGCCGAGGTCTCTTCCAACCTGAGCCATCCACAGCATGGCCTCTCATCATTGTCCTCCACACCTAAGGCAGTTTCCTGTGAGGAATGGTCTCATCAGTGCCAAGAAAAGCTGATCCTATGAGAGCTGTGACCTTCCACCAGCACAGTGGCTGTGGTCCTGCCCAGAGACATCCAGCAGAGCTTCTCATCTCTCTCTCCTGTACCAGGATGAACAAGTGGAGAGAAAAAGAGAGCAAGAGTTGTAGATCACAGTCTTGATGCTTTGTACAGGAAATATAAAGCAACTTTTCCTTATGAAAAATATTTAGGGAATTTGCATCACTAAAATAGAGTTTGTTGAGTTGTTCTAACATCAAAACCAGAGGCTGAACAGCAGCACTGCTGGGGGAGTGTGATCATCCTTAGTTCCCCCCAGTCCCTCCAAGGGCTTGAGACCTCAACCATTTCTCGATTTCAAATTTTAAAAATGGACAAAGAAACAAAAATCCCCTCAGTGCCATTGGTAGAGTTTTAAAAACTGAGGGAAATTTTATTACCTCTGGGTTTGAATCTGACTCTAGCAGGGTTGCAGCATGGCCCTGTAATGCACTTGTAGCATGCACGTATGGAACTGTGGAGGTAAGATATGTTAATTGGCTTCACAGCGTGTCGTTTTCCTTTGCAAGATTTAAAATGTGTCGTGTGAGCAGGGCCAAAGACAAAGTGTAGTGGCTGCCAGCTGGACGTGACAGAGGCTTGCAGGGAGATTACACCATAGAGGAGAATGGCTTTTGAGATAAGAATAATCTTTTACATAAACTAACTCTTCCAAGGCAGTTTGGATGTGTGAGTGATAAGGACAATAATAAAACTACAGGCTGACACAGCTGATAGTTATCCTGGTGTTCAAAGATGATCAAGATCTTGCCAGCAAGATAACTCAGCTTCTTCTCCTGACTACAGGGACACAGAACTGGCACTGATACATTTTTGTATGAAGAGTCCCCAGACTAATGCTCTTATTTTATGTTCTTCAGGTCAACCCAGTAACCATGGAAAGGTCTTCAGCTTCTGATACAGCCTCTGAAAAGCCTAATCCTTCCCACCACAGCACGGGGGCTGTTCAAATGAGGATCAAAAATGCCAACAGTCACCATGATAGACTGAGCCAAAGCAAATCTATGATTTTGTCTGAGAATGTGAAAGTCGCAGAGCCCGTAAGTAAAACACCTCTAATGTTTTCTGGTTCACCCAATTTTTCAAAATCTACAGAATTATCTTATGTGTGTTAAGATATTGGTTTCATGATCGTCCCTTGAGAGGAGGAATTTAAAGTCACTAACACATTTGCAGGAGTATGGCTAGGCTTTGAAATAACAATTTTCCTTCAATAAAAGGCAGAATTTGGCTTTTGTGGCCATGATCATAAGATCTACTCTGGATTTCAACTCTTAACTGTAACAGTACTTAAGTAAGGCCGCTGTATAGAATTGTGCTTACAGTGTCAGATTTATGTCACGGTTTCTCAAAAGGCAAACTTTAAAAGCAGAGAAAAGAAAATGCAAATTTCAGCTCTGTAAATAAATAACTTTGCCTGTAACAAAAATAAGTCTTGTTGTAAGGCTGAATGAATTACACAAAAATCAGATGCTGAACTTGCCTTACTATTTCCATAGTTGACAGAGTTGAAGGAGTTGAGTCATTTTTTACCCATTACCATTTTTTTTTTAAATTAAATAGTTAGCGATGAACTCTATTACCAGTTGTGTCTCTGCCCCTGTAGCCCTTCTGAGCTGCTAAACAAACTGATTGGTATGAGTCTCCCCTGGTTAATTTTCTTTCATAATGGTGGCAACTTGCAGCTGAGGCCATATGATGTTACAAAATTATTTATGCAATGTTAGCCACTTTTTGGACTCCAAATCCATTTGTTCTCAGAGAATGCAAATGAGGGAGAAAACTCTGTTAGCTGGGGACAGAGTCCCAGGTCTCAGCCACTTCTCACAACCATGCCAACCATTATTTTTTTGTTCTGTTAGTGCAATGGATTCCTATGAAGCATTCAGCTTGCTGAAAAAGTTATTAAATAGAGGAAGAGCACAAGACTTTCCATATTTTCTTCCCTTTTTACCTGAAATTCAAACTCAAAATTGACTTATTTAGAAATATATTATTCCAGTCATTAATTTCTCTGGTATAACTTAACTCATTTCACCTTATATTCCTAGAGAGAAAAATCTGTTCAGATCTTAGTCGCCAATAGCATACTCATTTAAATTATATTCTTTGCCTCAAACACACTGCATATGTTTCCTCATTTTATCTGATGTGAAATGTTCCTCCATCACAAACCTGGAACACTGCTTATAATAATTTACTGGAAATACTGTAATGTATTATGAGGAAGAACTGTACCTTTGAAAAAGTTTAAAAGTTAAGTATATTTAATGATGCCTAACATTTTATTGGCTGTGTTTAACAAAAGGCACTAGGCTGCAGTTGTTTTTGACAAGCATGAAAACATCACAGCATGAGACTGCAAAAGGAATTATGTAGAGAAATTACAAGTGATCCATCTCTCAATGAATTATCCACCTCAATAGCCTGCAGAACTCAGCTACCAATTAACACCTACTTTATTACATGTTGGGATGTACTTAATAACTTTCATGTGTTTATGCACTATTACCTTGACTGATGCCTCTTGTACAATTAGGCATAATTGGCATATCAATATGCAAAAGTTAAAAGGATTAACCCTCTTAAAACTAATGAGCATTTCTGTATCCAGCTGCTAAATGAGACAAAATTAGCATTTTTCACTTTTGGGCAGGATTTTATCATGCAGTTTCTCATTGTTGATATTACCTTGTTACATAACTTTAGTTTGGGGGATAGTATGCTGGACTGTTACAGAGCAAGGGCTCTAAAAAGTTAAATTAGACATAAATATTCACTGCTGCATTCCAATAACCATAGCAGGTACAATATATGTGCATTGGCTGGGAGCTGAGAAGTTGCTTTGTGTTACATTTGTTTAGTAGCTAATTATATAAAGCAGAATTTTACCGAGTATATGTCATTTTACCAAGCAAACTTGGCTCTGGCATAATAGATTGAAAGCTTGCCACGCTACTAATTTCCTTTCTATTTCAATTCTTTTCATCTCTTTTTGCCATGCAGAATTTTCTGACTAGATATTGACAGACTGAAAGTGTTTGGGTGTATTTACTTAAATAAGCCTCTTAAAGTTGTTTGCTAACGCGCAAAGTAAAAGCAAAATTCCTACGGATCCAAACATTTTCAAATACGGGCTTTAAATGCAGTGAGACTCAATTCAAAGGAGCAGTGAAATATCAGTTGTGTGGATCAGCCGTGTGCTGACATGTCAGTGTGTGTGACTTGTGAAGGATTTGGGGAGAAGTAATGGAGGGGAGTATTTTGTGTCCATCCAAGTGTCTTGAAAAAGAAAAGTCCAAGTGATGCACATACACATACATATGTGTGTGTGTGTGTGTGTGTATATATATATATATAGCAATATTGCTTTAAAATTCATGACACTCTTCTCCATTGCACTCTATACACAGTCTTCACTTTTCCATTTAAAGGCACACAGATCCCTGCTAAAAGATACATATTACCAGTATATCAATCAAACCTAATAAATAGACAGAATTTATCCTGATCTATTTGGAAATTTTCTGTTTTCACAGTCTCCCTCTGTTTAGATGATGGGTGTAATCTATAAGGTATCCATTGACTGTGCTTATTTTCTATTTTTCATTGACTAAATATTTTTCTCCTGTTATAGGAGAGATTTTTCTCTTGAAAAGCTAGAAACAGCTGAATAAAGGACTCCATATTACTCTTTCACTGTCCATATTCTGCATGTGCAATATACTCTCTTCTGCTAAAAAATGGGTCAAACCCTTTTTACTCAACTTATGCAAAACCTACCTACTTGAGTGGATTAAGGCAATCAGCATTTGGCACATTTTGAACAATCAATAGAAACTCAGATTTCTAAAACATATTCAGAAAAAAAAATGCCCTCTCTGGTCAATAAAGGACAAAAAATCAGGCATGGAAGTAGAAAGATGACTGGTGATTTATAGAGAAGAAAATACCTAATATTCTCTCAGGGATTTGCTGTATTCTCAAGCATTTGCTGTGGTGCTTGTCAGCACACCTGGGGCTACACTTTTGAAGGTGGACAGATTATTTTCCCTAGTGTGACAAAGAAGGATGTGCCCCATACATCAGTAGGGCCATATGCACCCGTGCATTTTATAGTGGTGCAGATGCAAATGTGGGACGCATGACCTAAACCATGCAAGGGATTCTTGGGGCTTTGTGTTGTTTGTTTTGATGGAGGCACTTGAGCTTTCTGCAAAGGATGAAATTGATATTAATGTAGAGTTAAAAGAGCACAAATCACGAAGCTGGACACAGACTGTGGCAAGAGAGGGCTCTTTCTGTGCTTAATGGCAGTGTCTGAACTAGCAATGTAAATGAATATTTGCTATTTTCATCTGTTAAACCCCAGGGAAGTGCATTTTGCTTCATTCAAAACAACTTCAAACAATGAAATGTCTTTTTTATTGGTGTCTATATTAAGAATTAGAACCTATTCAGACATTCCAAAATGTTAATGTATTAGAGCTTTCTCTGATTAGGTTAAACAAACTGGTAGGTTTATTTATCTCTCTAATACATTATCAGAGAAATGGGAAGCAATCTTCTTTTGTTTCTTACTCCTGTGATCACAGAACACTTGCCAAAGTAATGGCTAGCCAAAAAGACAGAAATAAATTTGCTAAAAATATAAGCCTTCTGTTTAGCAGAGTTTTTGAGCCATATTTTGAAATTGCAGGGCTTGTACATGTTTACTTCAAATCAAGCTTATAGTCAAGTTTGAGGCTTTGTTTGTATAGATTGTCCTGAAGTAGATCCTGATATTTAATTAAAATGACACTAAATCACATTGAATTGATAAGACTTGGCATCTCAAACAAAGGTAATTGCCCGTATTGGTTTTGTACAAAAATAGAGCTGCTTGGAAAATGTGCAGCCAACACAGACTGTCAACTCCATTTATAGATCAATATGTGAAAACCATTGATCAGGCAGGCATGTGTAACAGTAACACTTTGCATTTATTTGTTGTTTTTATACCACGTTAAGGCTTACAGGATTATCGGCTTCCAAAATATTTTGACTTCCTCGTAAATATGTTATCTGTTTAATGTTAATTACAAGACAGTCTCCAGCCCTCCTTTAGAGTATTTTCAGTTTCATTGCTATGGGTAGTTTTAGCTGAAAAAGGGATTATTTCAATCTTTGGGAGATCATCAGAGCTTCTTATATAGTGTAGTTTATTTAGGGAAAGTTTTTGGGGATAACTTTTTTATTTCACCAGTTTACTTTTTTTTCCTGGAGGAAAAAACAGATCTTGACAAAATATTTCAAAAAGCAGAAAACCTTCTCCTGTCATGGTTATGAAAAATATTCTCTTTTTTGTGATCTAATAGTTGACTGCCTAAGCTTTAGTCTCTGAAAATTTTGTCATCATACACTAGTCTGTTATAGATGCATCTATGTTTATCTCCATAAGGAAAAACCTGTGTTCCCTTCAAATCATAAAATAGCACTGGGACAGATATAAAAAAACTGTATGGGTTTCCCATATATAAAAATACATGAACTTCCCATGACAAGTGTGGGAATTGTTAATAAATGCAAGCTTACACCTTGCTTGCTCCAAATATTTCAGGGTAGGTATGAAAGCATTGAGTCAATAAACACAGTCCAGTTTTACTTCTTGAACACAAATATTGCTAAAAAAATGCATAAATCTGTTGAGTAATGTTAGTTGTTCTCCTTTCCAGTGCAGGAAAATGAGAAATGAAATGTGTCATATGTCCCCTTCTGTACTCAGTCTGGTTTTGTGCTTTGAAAACCTCGATCTGCTCTCTGCTCGTGTCGTGCTCACAGACCATCTCCTTTGGCCCTTGACTCCAGTTTTCATCCCTCTCAGTGTGTGTGTGTCCCTTGGTCCCCACCTGAGGAGCTGCTCCAGCTCCAGGACAGAGGCCCTTAGCCTGCACAGATGTGCCCCTACATGCTCATGTGTGTCCTACATACCCTAAAGTCCTTGGACTCAGAGGCTGAAAGTAGAATATTAATGCATGAGACTATTTTAGGGCTCAGTTTACCTTCAATAAGTGATTTTTCCCAATGGAACAATGCAGGTTGCCTCCCAACCTTTTAGCAGGGTCAACATTTTGTGTGCAGGTGTATTTTCAGCCTCAGAATGATCCTTTTGCTTTTCTGAATAATGTTTTTATTTCCTTTTTATTTTCCTAAATATGCCTTGTGAGAAGGGATTCTTTATTGTACACTTGCATCATAGCACTTCAACCGAAATTATCTTGGCTTAAAAGGAAGAAGTTAATTTTATTGTTTAACTCCCTGTTTATTCCTCCTCCCCACAGTTTCACTGTACCATTTCAGCTGCGTAGCTTGATAGGCAGCATCATAATGAGATCATAGAAAAAAGAAATAACCAGTACCTATTTCTTCTTAAAAGCGAGGATAAATTCATTTCAGCTCTATTAAGGGAGTGGTGAATGTAACTGGTTTGGCTTCCTTCTTAAGCCAAACTGAAGTTCAGATGAGATATTATATGAGTCGGAATTGCTGATTTTGACTTTTACTCAGTGTGACAGAAGGGTAGAAAAAAAGGTTCAAAAACCTCCAGGTTTTCCCCTCTCCCCATTTTTTTTTTTTAGCAATCTTACATTATCTCACGCTGTGAAAATCTTTACTCTATTTACCAAGCACAAATTAGTCTTGCCAAAGGTTCTGAAAGTTTGCTACTTCAGCTTAGATCCTAAAACTTCAAAGAGAGCTGCAACTCTACAAATTAGTGTATGTGCTCTGCCATGGCTATTTTAACTTGAACTTAGCTAAATTTGTTTATAATTTAGTGCTGATTGAACACTGCCATAAACGTACATGGGATACATTTTTTAAAGTTAGTCCTCTGATTACTAATTTGAATAAAAAACTCTAACCTTGTTAGCATCTGGACTTATTTTCATAATAACAACCCCTTCAGAACCTACAAAGTAATGAATAATTGACAACAAATGAAATGTTTTGATAGTTGTCGGCACAAAGCATGTTTAATGTTTTGTGTTGCTTCCTAGCTAATTATGTAGATGACACATTTGTCAGACCTTGACTGCCATTAGAAACGTGTTTCCAGAGGGGAGAAAAACAGGCTATTCATAGAGTAATTAACTAGAATGCTCAATGACCTGTGAGAGATTCAAATGGCTGCCAGTTCAGACATTGTTTTGTTACAGAAGCAGAGGGGTAATTAAAATTCCAAATTACAGTGCTATGATGAAGCATTTGTTTGTTGACAGTATACTCTTACTCTAGTTTGTTAATTCTTTTTTAAATTGCTTCTAATCCATTTTATAGCTTTAGGAGTTCTGTCTTTGAATTTACTGACAACTAATATTATGGCAAATTGTTCTTCGGCGGAGCACTGCGGGCTTGGCAGTTCCATGGGAGCACAAGGTGGGTGGGATAGAATCGCTGCTCTCCCTAAACTGACATACCATGTGCTGTCACCGAGACGCGGCTAACGCGGCACATCTTGTGAAATGATATGTTCATAATTCTGCGTTAGGGAAGATGTCTAGTTAGGGGAGGAAATGGTTCAGATGAAGTAATAATAATCAGACAAATTGAGGAAGGTGTCCTAAAACGTTAGCGGGGAAGCTGTGATGTGCTTGGGGTGAGGATGACCGTGGGTTAGGTAAGCACTTTGGGAAGGCGAGGTCTGCTCGGGAACGGAGATTTGGAGGACAATCGTCTGCTTAAAGAAATCAAGCACAAAATATGAAGAATAGGGTGTTTCATAAGAGTCCGCTGTATCTTTGCCAGCGCCCTTTGCAGGCAGTAATGGACCTGACAGGATAAGCCGTCTTTTCTCCTCTAAATGGGGACTCTTTGCAAGTCCAAAGTGTTAAAGTTCTCTAAACAATGAATTAAATGCAAGCCCCAGTGCAATATTTATTTACTTTGCCAAAAGTGAGACTCTGGTTTTGTTAAGGAGATGTGACAGAAGTAACATGGTGTTTGATGCAGGAGAGCTGACAGCGGCATGGAGTGAGCGCTGATTATCCCGAAGACACTGTCAGCCGGGATTGATTTCCACTTTCTCCGTTTATGTAACGGTTCCTGTAATACAGCTGACCCCAAATCACGTTACCTTGTCATTTCTCTGCATGGATCAAGAAGAGATGAGCTGAAAATAGCTAGGCACTGACCTTGAACTTGCGGGAGAAGTGAGAAGTGACAGTGGGGGATGCTCGGCGGGCGGTCCCTGCCGGGGCGCGGGCGGCTGCTCTGCGGCCGCGGCAGCACCAGGGGGCAGAGCAGCACCAGAGATTACAGGTGCAGCAGATGATGACACAGACCCACAACCCTGTGACAAATACCCCTTGGTTTGTTTTTTTTTTCTTTTCCCTATCCCTTTGTAGTTTTTTTTCTTCCTTTAAAAACTGGGGAGATGCTCACTAGAAGAGCAACCAACTCCAGAACACTGACATTCCCATCGTCCAACATCTGAAAATAGAATTATTTGGAGCAATGCTCTTATAAAAATGTCTTCCTAACTGAAGGCACTAATAGGAAGTTTTTTGTATCCCTCCATTATTTTCCAAGTATGTAATGAAAAAGCATAACATTTGCTTTAGCATTAATAGAGTTTTCTACAATTTGGGGTGTGTATGACAAGATCAATGTGTTCCTCAAAGCCTACAAATCCCTTTGAGTTTCACAGAAAGCACTGTGTAAATGTATAAAAAATATTTTTAAGTTGATAGAACAAACTAAAAAAAGGGTAAAAAAATTAAAGAGATTTTGGTTTTGGTTGTTGTTTTTTTTCTCTTCAGATGTGGCACTTCTCTCTGTTGCAATGTATGTCTTGAAGGGGGAAAAAAAAAAAAAGGAAGCTTGGCTATTATTTAATTTGCCATCTAAAACCCATGCTCCACTTCTTTTGTTCCATATTTTCATCTGAGATGCTGGCAGGAGCTGTGGAGACATGAGGTGCCAGCACTGGTTCTTCTCAAGGATCTGGTACTTTGGGGCATCACTGCTTGGGGCAGGACCAGGAACCCTCTACTCACCCTTTAAGATATCTTCCCACCTTCATCTGGGGACACCAAGGCACTGAGAGAAAAGTGGATAAAGGAATACTCAGAAAAGATCTGATAGTTAGTAATTCTTCAAAAAACACAGGGAAAAGCAAGGGCTAAATGTGTTAAATACTTAATTTATTTTACTGTCATCTATAGGATAGAAGTGGAAATGTATGCTAATACCAGTTTTTGACCACAACACGTAAGACGTGGTGCCTTATTTAAGAGCAGAGTGCAGGTGCAAATTGAGATTGTCATTTCTCAGGGGTAACTTGGCACTAGGGCTGTGTAATCAACAAAAACTTAGAAGGAAAAAGGAAGAAAAGACACTCCTCTTCATCCTTTTTATCAAAAATTTGCAAAAGTGATGAAATGAAGTGAATTGTAGGATCTTCAAATGTTTCTCTCCTTTGCCTTAGCTTGTTCAAAGCCAAAGGACAATCATGAAGTTGGATCAAGTGTTTGTAGCTTAAGACTTCCTTGTTCTAAACCTCTGCAGAATGAAGCCTTTGAGCTGTCCTGGTAAGGCAATGGAGCAGACTAGAAAAACTTAGACATGAGGTTTTAGCTAGCCAGAATTCCCTAAATAATCTTATTTTCTGTAATTTAACATCTAATTCAAATTGCAATGATCCCAGTGTTTATTACCATTATTTCATAGTCCATACCATACATCCTTGTGTTTTTTACTGGTAGGAAAATCTTCTTTCCTGCATCTGTTCTGATTGTGCTCCTCAGGCTTCTAATTTTTCTGGTCTTTTATCCTATAAACAGTGGCATTTAACTATACACACTATGCTAGACATGTTAATGACACTGAAGTTACTACCCTGATACTAACAACCCAATGCACTATAAAGTTGCACCTTTTTTATTCAGAAATGAGATAGCTACATGCCATGATGTTAGAAAGATAATATTTTATATACATAATATTTCACTTGGCTTCCAAGATAGCCCTCAGTTGAATTTATTTATTACAACCAAGTAGAGAAGGAGCTGAACTGGAATTTTTCATGTTTCCTTGGTCCCAGCCTGGACATTGACCTGCCAGCTTTAGTCCTTTCTTCTGTTTCTCTACCTGCAAAACAGGACTGCAGATGATGAATATTTTCTTTGCACACATTAAAGAGGCTGCCTCAAAGCTCTGTCAGTTGTTACATTTCAATCATGCTCTTTACTTAGATAATACTATTCTCATCATATTAACTCTATTAATTGAAATAGAATTATTTCACAATTATGCTAGTGTAACTGAGAGGAGTACTTGGCCCCAGGTCCTGTACATTTTCCTTATCTGTATTCTCCATGTTAACTGTTTCAGTATTTTTCATCAAAAAACCCTCTTATTTTGGCTTCATCATTAATCAGTTCTGTTCCCTTGATTCTTTCCCCATGTGCTTTCAGCAGCGTTAGGTTTCTCTGAGGGCCTCTGTGTTTTACACTGTATATTTCAAAAAGTACGTCTAAAAGTGTTGTTTAAAGGAGCCTCTTTGGCAATCTGTGTCAGCACACACCGTGACAAGGAACATAAGCTGTGGAATTATATTCCTTCTACGCTATCTTTATTAAGTACTGTATTACAGCTGAATTGTGGCATCTAACACTTCTCCTTTCAAAATGCCGTCAGATGTGAAATATGTAGGTACTGAAACTGAGATTATATCAAACTTCCCATAGCTAGTCTTGGGCACCTGACCTGCATAGTTTCCCACAGGGGAAAAGTAAGCTCCATTTCTTTAAATTTCCAATGAGAAGGGACATGTGTCTCCCTGCATTGAGCTACATGATATCACATCGTGTGGCACAGAGTGACCCAATGCAACATGACAGGAGAGGTAAAGAACCAGGGATTTTTTTGTTTGTTTTATTACTGCAGCGAAATAATTACACTACCAATGCAATGAAATGGGGATCAAATTATTTTGTGCATGCCCTAAATACATGTGCTATTGCACCATGTACAGATATGCTTACTAAATGGTGTTTAATATGCTGAGAAGGGGTTTTAAAACAGACAAGAGAGTGTCCTTGTTAGGCAACATGCCTATTCTTAGACAAATAGTTGACAGCAGCATTCTCCTGCCCTACATCACATCAAATTCCTTTTGAAGCCAACCTTTTTTCTTTTTTTTTCCCCAGGATCTGATCCAGTTGTATTAATGTGGTGCTATTTTATTTTCTGTTTGATTTCTCATTTGGTGAGGTTCATACCCTTAATAGAAACAGGTCTTTATCATCCATGACTTTGTGGTTAAGGGTTTTTGCATGCACACAGATGGGTTAAAACCTTCCCCTTCAAAGGCCTCAAGACCTGACACCTTGAGAGAAATCAGGTGGTTAATTTTTCAGCATACAGCCTGTGCAAGAGAAAAAAATTAAATCTTTGTATTTTATAGACCATTACAACTAAATTTATGTTTTGGGGTTTTTTTAGGACAGCACTGAATATGCCTAAACTTTAGAAGCAGTTACTCCTTTCTTTTCATGACTACTGACTATCTGGGCTGCCACATATTCTGACTGTTACAGTAAAAAGTTGTGTTTAAGAGTACAGCCAAAATCCGAGTAAAGTAAAAAATGTTCTATCCTTTCTAATCTCTGAATCTTCCCCCAGTTTTTGGAATCAAATTTGAAAGATTGTGAAATACCCGATCCCATTTTCCCTTACTTCCCTCCCCTGCCCCAGAGCTGTGCAAGAAAGATTGTTCTCCTGGATATTTCATCCATGGCCAGAACTGGAAGTGCTGCAGCTGTGATGAGCGAATCTGTTCTCATGACATCTCTAGCCCCAAGGCAGGTAGAAAACCCAGACGAGCATCCAAACTTTTGTGTGTTTATTTGGACCAAACCTGGATTTTGGACCAACTGAGCTTCCCATCAGTGGTTCTGTCATCCTTAAAGAGCTCATTCTTCTCGATTGTGGTCCTGAAGTCAGACTCTTGCTTTATAACCTCATTACACAAAAAAACCCAATGTTTAAAAATTAAAATGCCAGGTGCCAACTCTTCTCAGTAGTTGGCTACTTTAACTTTGAGCTTTCCATTTTTTATCAGCAAATGATGAACGGAAAATTCACTGTTCCCAGTTTAGATCTTTCTCAAAATTAAAGTGTAAATCTAAAGTGGCCACCTGTAAGCACTAAAACCTGAAGACATTTGGACACAAGTTAAACAAATTGTTTAAAGAACTGCCAGTTGGTTGCATCAGGTTTTAAGAATAACTTTGCAGGGAAGATCCAAAATTTGTGGTTTAACATTTTCAATTTTCAGGCCTGAAATTTTTTTGTTTTCTCCTTTTTTTTTTTTTTTACTTTTGGTGAAGAGGGGTGGTGATTTTTATGTATTTTTTAATCAAGAAATTGAAGAGCTGAGAAAACAAAATAACATGATTGTAGGTAAACTGTTGCAGAAGCACAACCTTGACACCACCATGCAAATCTCAAAAACCTGGGAAAAGCTGAAGTAATTTGCCCCATTGTGGAAAGCGTGGAGCAAGCAGAGAGCAGAGGGATTTGGAGGCAGATGGGTTGGAAGAAATGGGGTGGGGACAATGGATTTGCTGCAGCTGAGTGGGGCTGGAGGAAGGGTTGTGCTCCTGAAGTACTGGTGTTTTGTTGGCAGCCGGGGCAAAAGCTCCTTGTCTATTTTGGGGTTTAACTGACTGCATGTCCAGGTAGGTGTAGATTTCTACATACAGTAGTTTGTAGAAAATCTTTAGTTATACTGGATTTGGCTGAAGTTTCTAATCCTGTAGTTTTGTGGGTCATATTTTATGTTGCTATAAACAAGAGAGACACCCCAGTATACGCTAAGCACATGCACCACTAGTTCCTTAAAACCCACCATCATTTTCCAAGAATCTTGTTTGGTTTATTTATTTATTTTTCTTCATGTAAATTCTTTCATGTCTTTATGGCAGATGAGCCTGATTACATGAAAGTTTACTCTTCAAATACTTCCCATTTATCACACAGTTTCCTTACCTAGAAAATCCCAATGCAGCCACTGCTAATGTTTGATAAGATTTGTACCTGGTAGATTCTAAATTACATTAATGCATAAAGCCAGCGATGCCAGGCTCCCTATTGTTACAGTTATTAAAGCTGTTACTGAAATGATATCTTTCATATTGATCTTCAGCTAGCAGCTCTTATCCAGAAGCTTTGTTTCACATTAAAGACTCTAATGATTGTCTCCACAAAATGAGCAGCTTAATAGTTAGAAAAAGTTAAATGGGAAAAAAAAAACTTTGATATCCACCTTTGATAGCTCGTCGTTCTAACATCTCTCATGGCCACAAAGTGCAAGCCAAGCATTAATAGACCTTTTAATGAAATGACTTAAAAGAAATCAATGGGATTTCTCACAAAGGCTAATTTCCAGCAAGTTATGTTATTTAAATGTTTGTATTCCTTCTGAACAGCTCGTGTCCTTCCATAGATGCCAGTTTTTCCTGGAATTTCTCAGGGTATCTTCCTAGGATTTTCAATTTTTATTTTCAGGGACCTTGTTTTGGTTTACAACTTTGTTGATATTTTGTAAAAAATGGAGAACCTAGAAGTCCTGCATTCTTCCAAGGCTGGTAAAATTTCCTGTAGACATGGAGACAACAGCCAACTGCCTGTGGGATGGAGAGTGAAGTCTAGTTAGATATATACCAACTAAGAGCCTTTTGAGAAGTCTCAAGTACCTTGATTCCTTCATGGACTATAAGAAATCATTCTCTTTCCTTGCCTTCAGGTGAAAATGATATCTCCTACCAGATGAAACTGTGATAATTTTATCTGCAGGACAGGAGGCTTTAACTCATTCTGGAGCTTGTGGGTCAGTAGAATCACAGAACCATAGAATGGTTTGGGTTGGGAGGGACCTCAAAGCTCCTCTCATTCCTCCTCCTGCCACGGGCAGGGGCACCTTCCACTAGCCCAGGTTGCTTCATCCAACCTGGCACTGAACACTTTCAAAGATGGGGCAGCCACACATTATTGTACTTGCTCTTTCTCTTTTCCTTTCTTTCCTTTTCTTTTTCCTTTTCCCTAGGTTTTCTGTGTAGCTTTGCTGTTAGTTTTTAGTTCACTTGTTTGTTTTGGCTTAGGGTGAGGAGCAGCTGCTGAATTTTTTTCTTGTTTTTAGCTGGATAATTTTTCCCCCCAATTTTGGCTGTGGCAGAGAGAGTGCAACGTAGGTGTTTTCCATGAGACCATGTAGTGTGAGCAGAGAAATACATGTGAAATGTTTATGTTCTCTGGGCTCAACTATTGTACTCAAGATGTGACATGTATCTATTTAAAGACTGATATCCAAGTGATGACCAGCAGCAAAAGCACAAATTGCTCTATTTGGGAAAACCAAGTTATATTTAATGGTTTCCATAAAGAGAGATAAAGTATGCTGACAAGTTAGACTATAAGGCATCAAATTAATTTGCACTACTATAAACTGGAATTCAACAGATATCATACCCTATGTGCTCACTGGGGGACGGCTTTTCCCTGATAATCCACAGTAGTGATTAAGTCAGATATTTTATATGTTAAAAATTCATCTAAGAAATCAGGGGGGGTTAAAAGAGAGAAAGTGAAAGGAATGATGAAAAACATCCCACAAAACAGCCACAGAAAGGAGTATGCAGAGGTCCAAAGCTACAAAATATGACCATTTTTCTCCACATCACATGGGGATGCAACCCTTATTTCTGTTGGATTTTTCCCGGGCTCCACTGGAAGAGCCTGGATTAAGCTGATGCAGGGACGTGTTTTGGCCGCTTATTATTTATTACAATTTTAGTTCCAGGTTTCAAAAACAATTAGGGAAACTGCTTAATAGGAAAATGACTCTAATTACTTGTTAATTGAGGTTATCTGCTTCACATTATTCAAAACATAAATTGTGTTGACACTTGTACCCAGATATGATTACTTAATAAACAGACTGAAACTGTATCATGAATGCATGCACCCCTCCCAAAAAAGGCATTTTATTTTTTTAATTCTGGTTTTCTCCTCTGAAGTACATTAAAATATACACATAGAGTTTGTATTAAGCTCAGTTATAGCGTGTTAATACAAAAAAAATATATGTTTCAAATAGTAAAAAGATGAAGGACTGAAATTGAGAAGTGAAATGTTTTATTAAGCTTGCACATAATATATTCAGGTAGGGTTTATACACAATAAGGAAGGATTACATGAAATGTAGTGTTACCTCTTGAATAAATAATTTAGCTGATAAATCAAGTATCTGGATCCAAACAAAATACCAATGTTAATATTTGTCATATTAGTGTTTATGTTTGTATTTCATTTTGGGGATCGATTAAAAAAAAAACTATTTAAAAAAACCCAAACAAATCAAAAACCCCAAATCATTTGTGGATGAGACAGACAGATTTCTGAACAATATTCTATTTTCTAGAACAAGATAATTCTACAGTGTGAGAATAAAACCAAAGTATTCCCTCTCCCCTTTACGTTATTGTGTCCTGTGATTTCTTCTTTTTAACAGAAATATGCAATCCCTATTTTTAAAAAAGTTTCAGGCCATGAATTAGATTTCATAGTTACCAAATGGCAAATGATATTCTATGATGGAATTTGTCAGCGATGTCCCTGTGGGGAGGATCATTCCTTTTTAAAGTATTGGGGTTTTGGGGGTTGTGTTTTTAATTTCTTTTCTTTTTTTTTTTCTTTTTTTTAAGTGGATTAAAAACATCACACTTTCCTTTGAATTCCACAGTTTTTATTACAGAAAAAAAAATTAATAAGAAAAGATGAAAGGTGACACTTTTGTTCTAAAGACATAACTAACAAACCTGTTGACCAGAGAGATTTTGCGTGTGGTTCACCTTGAAATTTCCCTGTTTGAAAAGAGCGAAAGACCTCAGTTCACACAGAGGAGCCGTGGGTTCAGCCTCAGGGTCCATCTCTGCATGTTAGACCTGGGACTGTTTATGGCTGAGGCATTTTTGGAAACATGAACCTCTGGAAACCACGGTGGCTGGGCAAGGAAAGGGGGACAGCAGGAAAATGGTGGAGAGTGGGAACAAATTAATTCTTCAGATTAAAGGGGATCATTGCACTCTTCACAGGTTTATTTATATTTCTTAATGTGCAAGCATAACTCTTCCATCTTGAATTTTTTGACTTGTATTTTCCTTAGTTAAATACCTTTGTAAGGCATTTTCTACAGAAATACTATTACTGCTTTCTCCTTCATATTTTGCCAAGAAATGATGGAAAGTTGCAAAGCCCACAAGGTTGGAAGTTTCAGAGCTGTGTTTGTGCCCATTAATTTTCTCTTCTATGATATTTTCCCATTTTCACTCTGTTTGACATTGAGCCTGAGCTTTGTTCCTGACTTGTAGCCTATGGCAGTGGAACGGGGAGATGAGACATCACGGAGATGTAGAGCACACATAAAAAGAGAAGATGTGTAAAAACTGAAATGACATGGCAGCTGAAGCAGCTTGTTGCTCAGCTTGGTTGCATGTTTGAGTGGAGAAAGCGAGGTAAATTGTGATATGTAAGAGAATAACACTCGACAGGGTGTATGGTTGTAAGGTATATGGATGCTCAATCATGTGGTGAGGCAGAAGGCTGAAGGACAAGCGCCTTCAGTATCCACACAGTCTGTAGATATCCGTATGACCTACAAAACAGAGGGTGTTAGGCTCGGAAAAATAGCACTTACAAAGCATTTGCAAGCAATTTTAAGAAAACTCCATCTACGCCATTAGACTAACTCTTAATCTTTCAGTAATTATTAAAATAATAAAGTTTAGGGGGGAAAAAGCATCACTGTCACACGGTTCTTTGTGCACTCGCCCCATAAATAGATGAATTCTCACAGTGGTCTATACACAACCAACCATTGTCACTTCCCACTGGTTGTACTTATTAACCTATTAGAGATACGTGTTGCATTTATGCTAATTTTTCTGATCATTTACAACCACCACTCTCTCTGAGCCTGGATGGGTTTGTGTAATGGATTTGATGATCTTCAAAGCTGGAGTAGGATTTATTTAGGTCAGACTCCATTTAGGGCATTTTGGATATTTGAGCAGGGAAGCAAATGGCCCTTTGTATACTGACAGGAGAACATTTTAAGATGTTTATTCAGTGTGTTCTTTAAATTTTGATACTTTTAGGGCCACATAGAAAATAGTTTGCAAATTAGTTTCTATGGCAATGCGCAATAAATTACTGAAGGAATTATAATTTAGGCGGATTTATCTTCCCTCATGTTCCACTTTAACACACACACACACATGCTTAAACCTGCAAGGTATTTAAAAGCTCAGCATGACACGGTACTCCAGCTCGCCTCTGCCTTCCTGATTGTATGTGCACCTGTATAAATGAGACAAAATATCCCATTTTTGATTTGGCGACTTTCCTCACAGATAGATGGGTGATTCCATAAAATGCAGTGCACTGCAAAATCTGGTTCGTTATTTTAGCATGTGGAAATTGGAGAGTCCAGGTAGTTTTATTCCTTCTATAAGATGTGCTGTGCATTGAGCAGTCTATAAATCTATAGTCACTGAATCTGTATAGTGAAAAACTGAGATGTATTGACTGATTGACTGGTTTTGGTAATACAGGCTCACTGATAAGACGATGCAGCTGTTAGGAGTGATACAAGAAAATCAGGAACACTCAATAAATATCTGTGGCATTTTATGTTTGTGGTTTGATTTCTGGGTTTTGGTGGGTTTTGGGTTTTTTTTTTTTTAATAGTGTGATTTTCTTACAAGAAACCACTGCCGAACTTTCCATGTTATTAATGACTAAAATCATGTTGAATGGAATTTAGTACTGATGATAATTTCAGAAGAAACTAGAAGTATTTGGCAAAATATTAGAGAACCTAAATAAATGTCATGCTGGAACCTTACAGAGTTTCCTGAGGTGGTCCATGCCAGTTGATTTCATTCATAAATAAATATTGGTTTGAAATTGCAAAGTTTTGAGAAAAGGCAATCTTTATGTCAATATTCAGAAAGGGAAAATGGCAAAACATGGGAAAAAATACAGTCAAAATAACCTAAAAATGTATTAAGTCAACTAATGGAAAAAATGTTGCAGGGTTCAGTTTAAAAAAAAAAAAATCATTGGTGTCAATCGTCATAACTGAATAAACAACAATTTTTTAAAACTGCAACCAAACGGATTATTTTTTGATGTAAGTCTTGAAGAATGCAGCCATATTTGTGAAGTGCAGTGAAAGTTTATAAGTCACTCGACTTAATA
This sequence comes from Campylorhamphus procurvoides, assembly GCA_013396655.1. Lineage (NCBI taxonomy): Eukaryota > Metazoa > Chordata > Aves > Passeriformes > Dendrocolaptidae > Campylorhamphus > Campylorhamphus procurvoides. The sequence continues at coordinate 1,752,988 of WBMV01006647.1, read as the reverse complement.
GTACATGACATTCTGATTAAATATTAACTGTGTGCTGTATCAGTGAAGCACACATTAAATGGATTAAGAACTGATTAATTTACACGTTTTGGAAAGTAGTCCCAGGGGTATCATCATCAACTGGGTGAATTTTTAGAGTTGTCCTCCAGGGACTAGTGCTAAGCTTGACACTAATCACTCTTTTTATCCATGATATGGAAGTAAATAGAACAGTTCTAATAACATGGGAAAAAAAGGCAAAGATTGATGGACTGGCAAATAGGTCTGGGTAAAGGTACTTGTGGAGAGTGATCTGGATGGCTTAGTGGCTGGAAGTGCATTTTAATTTATCCAAATATATGTATATATGGGAAATGGGCCATGCTGTTCCCAGAACTAGGAATTGTATTCTGAGATTTCACTGAAAAATGTAGTTTCTGTGGGTGTTTTTGTGTCAAGAAGTTTGAGCTGAACACTGTGAGTGGAAATGTAGAAGGGAGATGGCAAATGTTCATGTCTGTCAGCAGCACTGATGACAAGAATGCCAGAGTAGTGATTCTGAAATAATGGAGATTATGCAAGGAAGAGGTAAAAATAATAACAGGAAAAAGAATGGGAGGGTAGGAAAATTCTCACCAATGAAGGACCTACAGACCTCAACATGTTTAAATTACCTGAAAGAAATTGAAAGGCAAATGACTCCCCTCTGATCTACCTTAAGGGACAACACTGGGCACCAAAGAGTTCTTTAATGTAGCAGGAAAAGGCAATACAAGATGAAATGCCTGAAGTTGGAAGCCCCCTAAAATAAAATGAGAGCTACAGCACGTTTTGCAAAGACTAGTTGGAAACTACCAAGAGACTTGGTAAATTCATTGTGTTTTTGTGCCTTCAGATAAGAAATGGATCCTTTCCAGGGAGATACCAAAATGTCCTAGACTAAGTCCAGCACAGTTTGGATTAAATATTTGTATAAACATGTCCATAAAAGGTGCCATCTTGTTTCCTCATCCATGTCAAGGGATGGAGAAGCAAAGAGATCCAGTGGCAGGTGCTATCTGAAAGCCTTTGTTGAACTGAGGATGAAAGAGGAAGAAAACCAGTATATGAGTAATAAATCAACCCTTTTTCCCTGTGTTACATGATGTATGTTTGTGCTTTGCTGACAATGTGATCTATATATATGTACAGCATGAAATATGCCCCAAAATATGCAGTTAAAGTTCTGGGTTTGTGTGCCACCAGGGTGTCTAATAACATTTGGCTCATTTGTTTTCTTCAAGTGCTGACTGGTTGTTTTAATAGAAAAAAAAAATTATATACGTAAATATATATGTTTATTTTAGAAGGTAAGCGTCTTTTTTGGAAGTGTACCTGAAGTGCTGTCTTTATAGACTGCCCAGATTTTGGATGGCAGTGGACAATTCTTGTTTTGTTTTGTTGAGGGTATTTTTTTATGTTTCATAAGGCAGGTGACTTCTCTATCAAAACAGAATGAGGAAAATCAAATCAGGGGCCATTTCCAGTCTGTCTAGACACTTCAGAAGTTTTGAACAGGATAATTCCGTTTCTTCTTTTCTTTATTTGCTGTGTTAGCGTTATATGGTTTGCTGTCAGGGTAATGCCACAGGAGTAAAACCAGGAGATCCACTGTGTTTGGATCAGGAATATGCACTTCCCTCTCCTCCGTGTTCTCTTCAGGACAGTGGCCAGTTGGTGAAGTGGATTATTTGAAATGTTTCTATGTCTGTGAAGGGAAAATAATGAAACAATACTTAAGCAGTATGAGAATAGCATTTTGCCATTGTAGTTCTTATTTTTCCAAGACACAAATAGATTGCACTCTTCTATTTTTTTTTAACCTGTATGACAAAGAATCTCCTCAAGAACCCTGGAGCCTGATACAAATTTGAAAAACTAACTGTGGTATTTAAAACACCCCAAACCAAACCTTGACCTTTACATCTTCGTACTTTTACTGTGTCAGCAGGTTTTGGTAAAAGTGCTGGGATATTAATTTTGTGTGAAATGAAGGCAAATTGTAAGTGGAGAATCCCTGAGCTGGGAAGCAGCATTAGCAATCACTGCTGTCCTACCTGGCTTGCTGCAAGGTTGTGATTAAATATAAAAATGAGAATTCTCCAAGGAAGAGTGAAGAAAACTTAAGCTTTTAAATGTTTTCATTCTTTTCCTAGCTGAATATCATGATGTCAAATCGAATAGGAAGGAGTTGTCCTGCTAATTGACCTTTGCAAAGTTACCCATTTGCTTTAAAAGCTACTTGAAGTAGATCAGTTATTATCTTGATTACTCTATTTCTTTCATGTTAATGTTTATAATGGCACCTGGGAAAATCTGTTTGAAAACTTTGCTTCATTCTTTCTTGTGCTGCATCTGTAATTCGCTCCTCTGAACAATGCTAATAAGCAATACTGATTTTCTTAAGAGATTACAGCTCTTGATGATATGAGAGACTAATATGAGCCAATAGGACTGGGAAAAAAAGTATTCTCAAGCTTATTCAGGTTATTAGTGCAAAGGGAAGGGAGAGCAGGTGGCAAGTTAGATGGCCATCTAGATATTATCAATCTGACAGGTATCCAAGTGGTTCTGTATTACAGTCTCTAATTTTGGTCTCTGAGTAGTTTTTAATAAGATTTAGCTATGGGGTTGTCAGGCGTGACCTGTGTTAGAAGATATTCCTTCCAATTACATAAAAAATGTTCTTTGTGAAAATTCCTGTACTGACAGAAACAAAGGACTTTCCATTTTAAAAGCCACTTTTTTACTTCTGCTTTGCATGGAATCAATGGCTGAAAAGTTAGAAAGGTGGCAGTCTTAGTGGGTTTTGTTCCCTTCAGGTTAAAGAAGCTGAACTAAGCTTGAAAATCAGAGCAAACCAGTTTTTATTCCGATTCTTTGATTTTTGCCACTGGATGTTCATAGCTACTTTTTGGCTTATGCTCTTTTATAAATCTCATTTCCCTCTGTAGCCAGGACTTTTTCAGCACTGCTCCTGTGAAACTTGGACACAAGGATTTGACAATATGTCCAGACCAAAACAGATCAAGCAGTCACACACGACTGATTCGGCGGAGCATGCTCAAAGACAAGACTGATGTCTCCACACAGCAAACAATTCTCTAGGGCAGGGACAGCGCGCTCAAATCCAGTCACCCCAGAGTAAACACTAAGTTAGACACAGCTTAAATGTGCCTTGGAGCACAGGCTTGCACTGCTGACTCAATGAGAGCCCCGAGCCACGCTGAAGAGCCAGCCTAGCCGTAGATTTTATATCCCTTTTCATGCTGCTAACATGTATCTGTAATCACTGGAGCACTATTGGGGTGTACTCAGAGAGGGGAAGGGGAAGAAAAAAAGAGAAAAAACACTTTTTAGAATAATTTTGTCCATATGTTCCATGGGTATTTGCAAATCAGTTTGTTAATTTTCCATGAGTGTTTGGAAGAGTGGTGGTTTGCTCACCAGAGTGTTGATAGGAAGGTGGATTCCTGGAAGACTCTCTTAGAAATACTCTCTGGTGCAGAGTTTTCTTTGATTTTTCCCTTCCCTTCTCCTTTTAAAAGTTTAATTCATCTAATCAAAGAGCAGAAACTCTGTGACCTTTCTAATGACTCCCATACAGTGTATGAAGAAGAGCAAAAGAGTGGAGAGTCTGTAAAAATACCAGGGGATTTATACACACAAAGTTGTTCAAATAATTTCAATTAAAACTTAACTATTCTAAAAAAATATATGCTTAACAAAACATTAGATTTTTAGGAAGCTTATTTAAAGTAATAAAATTGACACCAGGTGTTCATTTGCTATCAATTGAACTATATTTGGGAAGAAAATTATATTTTAATTTTATAATTGCAGCTTTGTCTTAAAATAGCTTCATTAAGGTTGATTTTGGACTCAGAAACAAAGGAAAAGAAATAGAGAAATATATCTTCTTTATTAACACTTTTTGACAAGAATCTCTTGTGGCCAAGTAGGGCTTTTTCAATTACTATTTCAAAGGGTAATAGCAAAAACAAAAATGGATCTTCATTAAAATTACTCTTTTGCTATTTACCTTTCCTGGTGCCATTGCTTACCATGGAATATTTCCTTCTATATGGTGTATGTGGAATGTGCATTGAAGGCAAACAACTTTAGACAGGTCACCATTTAGTTCACACTGGTTTTAGTATGATTTGCTTTTGATTATTATACATTGTGGCCAAGTGAGCGAGGTGTGGTGCCCAAGGTGGTTTAAAGGGAAGCTGCTGTATTGGAAGTGCAGGAATTTGGGAAGCAGTGAAAACCAGGCAGTGCTCTGCTCTATGTGGCCATGGTTCTGTTCTGATGCTCGACCCACTTTGTTTCAGGTTAGTCTGGGCATCCCTCCGCTGCCATGGACAATGTAGAGTATATTCTTAGATGGGAATCCTTGTAAATTTTTTCTATAATTCCATTTTGTGTTTCCTCCCCCAGTGTATTTCCCCCCTCCCTTTGTATTTCTGGCACATATATGTCCACAGGTGTTATTAAGTGTAGGGTAGCATGTGGTGTCCATGCTTCAGTGCTATCGCAGAGGAAGGACTTCCTACAGGAAAAAAATGATCACTTTCAGTGTTTTGCAGGCTGCCCATCTAAGCCCATCATTGCCTGGCACCTACACACTAAGGGCAAGGATCCAGCGAACTTGTGAGTGGGCACCATGCCATCTGAACAGATGGGCATGGAAGTAGGCAGCCAGTAGACCATGTATGTGCATCAACTGTGGGTGTTGAGGGCAAGATTCCCAGTGGAGAATGTCCAAACAGCTGTCTGGCCTGAGCCAACATGCCTACGACCAAGCAAAAGTGCCATCCCTAAATCCTGCTGAGTTGGATTAACCTTCAAAAATAAAAATTGCTTCTGCAGTAGCATAAGGTGAGTTTTTTGGCTTGTTTAAATCTGAAGGAAAGAATTAGGTAGGAAGAGTACAGAGATGTGCTAATGTAGGGTCCGCTAGAGAGGACTGAGCATTTGTCTAGGAATATTAATAATATTTTATACAAGGGTATTTCTGTGGCACACAGTAACGGATGACTTGCAGGAGTGTGACATCAATGTTAATTATGCTCTTTCTGTAAGACAGTCCTTTCAGGAGAGAGCTTTTGAGTGCATTTTGATTGCAGTGTATGTGTTGGATGTGGTTTTGCAAAGGAAATTCTTTCAGATGTTTTTGCACATTTACTTACTAAGTTTTAATGATATTTTTTTTGCTTTCCCCTTACCCTGAGACTACAGTTCTGGGGTACAGTTTCAGGTCAGAGTTGCTGACACAGTTTGCTGTTGCAGCTGAGTTCTCACATTTATTGTCTTTATTTTCCTAAGATCCATGAAAAGATAATCTATCATTACTCTGTTTCTGAATTAACTTTGATTTTTACTTTTTATAGATATAACATGAAAGAACACAGTTTTGCAGGCAGAGATGTCAGAGGCAAGGAGCAGAAATTTTCATTCCTGCTGGTTTTACTCCATATTTCCTCTATCACTGCTCCACTACTCATCTGTAAATTTACTAAAAAACCTGCAGTAGTTCAGATAAATATATTCTAATATCATAGTGAATCAAAAGTAGTAACTGTGTGATGAACAGGAAAATCAAAATAGGGAAGTTATCAGTATATTTTCTTTCATAATATACCTTTTTATATATGGCTGGATGATTGCTGTCACAGGGTGCACGTTGCTGTATTTTGTTACATATCACAGACTGTAACAGAAAAGGCTCGTAGAGATATATATAAAAGAGTGCCACTTTTAGTGTTCTTACCTTGAATCGATGAGGATTGTACTTAATGCAATTAAAGCATATTGGAGCTTAGAGGCCAGGTTCCAGTTTGATTTCCAGCTGGAAATCCTGAGGATTAGAGGCAGCGCAGCTGTTGGGCCCTTTGTGATTGTTTGATCCCCAGGTATGAGAATCTGAGAGACCCACAGTCAAATTTAGAGCAGCCTTAGGATTTCTTGAACACATATGGGTGGTAAGAACCTTTCGTAGCTGTCTTCTTTTCTACATAGGGTTTTGGCACATCTCCTACTCCTGAAAATGCTAAAATGAAGCCAACTACATCAGCTGGGACTCCCTCAAAGCAAGGATCAATTGGACAAATTTCAAAGTCCATTTGAGTAACTAGAGAGGAACAAAAGGGCTCCCACTCTAGGGGAAAATGTGCTTCTGGGAAACAGCAAGCCATTAGTGGAGAAAAGTATCTGGTGAAGGCTTATCCTTGGAGTTAAAATATGAGCTCAAACCGGATACCCCAAATTTGGAACACCCCTCCAATAATTTGGGGAAAGACGGTGACATAGTTTCAAACAGACTATGCTTTGTAATGAAAATCATGATTAATGATTGCCTGATCCCAAAGAATCAGTTCATGTTAACATTGGCTGAAATTTAAACTAGGATCTGAGTAATTATTTTGCTCTTCTTTCATGAATGGAGATAAATGGAGATCCTCCCCTGGCTGAAGGCAGGGAGCACGCCCACGTGGTTACACTGCCTGGATAAAAAATACCCACCTTCACAGGCTCAGATACAAAGGAGGACCCTCGCACTGTGGGAAAGGTCTATAGGATTCTGATTTATAAGGGAGCAAGAGGTCAAGGGAAGCAAAACCATTATCATTATTTTCAGAGGCTCTGGAGATGTGAGCTGAGTGTAGAGGGCAGTGTGCTCAAAGGGAGGCATGCAGGGCGAAGGCAACGCAATCCTGCTTGCTGCTTTTTTCCTTCCCCCCACTGATTTCAGGCTGCAGATTCTGCTGAGAGTATGTCATATGTAACAAACTCTGGCCTGTAAGGACTGTGAAGTGGTTTTCTTATTAAATGATGCATACAGAGATTATCTGGTCTGTAGCCAGCACACAAAAGCTCCATCCATGCAAGCTCCTATTCCTGAGCGAAGCGTTTGGTCACCTGCACAGTAATGAGTTTTCGGGAGCCTGGGAATGGGGATGGAGGGTGAGGAGCAAATGTGAGCTTGGTGGGGGCAGGACTGAAATTGCACTTTGTGCCTTTCTCTCTCTGCAAACCTTAGAAAAAGATGCAGAGAGAGACCTAATGTCATGTTATACTGCCTTGAACTCTCATTATTTTTTCTTCTGAAGAAATCTCTTTGGGACGAGCAAGGAGGTGTCAAATAAAAAATCAAACCAAAACCATGAAACCATGCGGTTTTAATGTAACCCTCAGGAGGATGGTGTTAGGAGGTCTCCAGAGCAAGATGGCAGTGGCTATGGCTGTGGACAAGGAACCCACTGGGGTATGGAGCTTTCCTGAGGGCTGAGAGGGCTCTTCTGAGCAGCTCTAATGCACTGGGAGCCTCTGCTGCAGTGTGTGGGAGAGGAATGCAGCTGCTCCTGCTCTTTCTTGACAGCTTCCATTTCTTGAGAATGGACCAAATGCCTTATCTGCTGACGTGAAAGTAATAGAACAGAACCACAGAATGGTGTAGGTTGGAAGGGACCTTAAATACCATCTTGTTCCACTCTCCTGCCACAGGCAGGGACAGCTTCCACTAGCTCCGGTTGCTAAAAGCCCCAACCAAACTGGCCTGGAACACTTCCAGGGATGGGGCACCCACAGCTTCTCTGCCCAACCTGTGCCACAGCCTGCCCACCCTCACGGGGAGGAATTTCTTCCTAATCCCTAAACTAACCCTGCCCTCTGTCAGTTTGAAGCCGTTTCCACTCTTCCTGTCACAAAATGCCCTTGTAAATGACAAAGGTGCATCTCTAAGTGAGGAGGTCTGTGGGACTTTCCCAGCTGAAGAGAAATGATATCATAGCAGAGCTGTTTCCAGATAATGTCTGTAGATAAGGATGGACTTGTCATACTGCCCAAGACTGGATCTTTAAAACAAATCACTTTGAACATGGCAGTGAGTGAAATGTTACATGATTTTCCTTTCCCCTGCCTAGGTGTCTTTCAAGGGATGCAGCCATTAAGAAATGCTACAATACATTTTTGTTAAGTTTCTTTATCTAAGCAATTATGAGCTGTCACTGCAGCATGGGAATGGCTGGGACCAAAATGACCACAGACATCACTAAATCAGGTGTCACCCCTCCTTCTCTGTGGAGGGAACGGTTTTCACAAAAGTTTATGTGACTGGTTTGTACTTTTATTGTGAACTTTCAAGCTGCCACCAGTAAGTTCGATCCTGTAAGGAATGGAGTGTTCTGGCCCTGATCCAGGAAAACACTTAAGCCCATTGCAGAGTGGTTTGCTGGATTGGGTCCAGAGCAGAGCATCAGGCAGTAGTAGGGGCTCCACAGTAGGGGCTTTCTCTTTTTTCTGGGTGTTTATAAAGGAGTCTCCCCATACATGATTGCAGTGTCAGTGGGATGAAAAACCCCCAGTAGTTAGACCCCTAAAAGAAAGGTCAAAACATGAACAGCATGACAGGTTTTTTGGCGGAAATCTATCAAAACCTCCATGAGAACCTTCTCCTTGGCAGAGCAATACAGTGAATGATGGAGGAAACAGCAGGTAAATGTCGTCTCAGGGTTTCCATCCAAAGTGGAGCTCTGCTGGACCAGGTGCCGTTGTTTGAGCAGACCATGGTTTTCCCAGGCTACTTCTAGGTGATGTTAGTGGATAAATAATCTGTAGTGGAAAACTTTTTTGACAATGTTGGAAGCCACCTAGAAAGGTCAAACAATTATCTTAGTTATTTAGGGATGCAAGTGAATTCAGAATGCCATTTCAGGAAATAGTTAATTGTACTTTGCACATTTTGAGAAATGCTGGTTGGTTTTGTTAGGTTTGGTGAAAATCAAAAACAAATCTGCTGCTTCTTGTAGGTTAGATGAATTAGGTTAGAAATGGGAAATAAAAAACGAATGGGTCTTTCAAGTTTATTTTTAAAGCAATGCCTCATTATTAGAAGAGAGTATTGGTGAGTTAGTCACAAGGAAAACCCAGAAAAAGAGGGAGAATTTAAAGAACAAATGGGAACACAAAAAGAAATGAGATTAAACATCAGGTTATTGTATTTTACCTCCCTGTTAAAACAGCAGTTGTCAGATGGTTGTCCCTACACTCCGGGATACCAGGCATATGTAATGGAGGCTTTGCCTTTGTAGAAAGGATGATGATGGATTAGTGCTTAGATGCTGAAATAACTCTGGTAGGAGATGGATACCCTTTAGCTAAGGGAAGGGGGGGCTGCTGAGGCTGAATTTAACAAAACCAGACTTGCCCACAGACTTGCAAGCGCTCGCAGAGTGGATTTTTAGTGCTGCAGGTGACATTGTTGCTGACTGAAGAATGTTCATCAAATCAGAAAACTGCTGATAAGCTGCCTTTCCCAAAAAGGGATCTCACGAACTTCTCCTGTAAATCTCTGCCTTTCATCATACCCTGGGAGGTGAGGTAGAGGACTTGTGACAGATATTATTTAGGTTTCTCTTCAGTTTGTTAGGGTAATCGAATGGAGCTACAGAGAAAAAATATCTTGAACCCTCTCTTTTATATGGTCTATCAATTAAAAGCTGAATAAAAGAATGAAAATGATGGAGCCATTTTAACTTTGAATATATCTTAAAGGATGTGATGCAACTAACTCATTCAACAGTATTTGCAAAATAGATTTCAGACGAAATTTGTGTATGGCCTGCTGGAATTCTATAAAATCAATCCAAAAGAATCTATTTCTTCCGTTGTTGCTGGCTTTTTTCAGGTTGCTTTGGTTAATTTTCTTTAAAGTTCTATTTCTAAACCAAAAGGCTGGTAGAAACGAGTAAGAACTTTATTGAAGTTTCCATTAATTCCATTTGGAAGCCAATATTTGGGATGTCTTTCCAGAAAAGCTTGGCTTACATAATTGTGGATTTTGGTTGCCTTTGTAACTATGTTCAGACTTTGGAGCTTCAGGACTTTCTTGTGTGAGATTGCTCGTTGTTGGGGTATAAAGTAATGCAGTTTCTTTGGGTTTTTTCCCTGTGAGAGAAACATCTTTTCAGCAAAAATATCACATTAAATAATCAGGTAAAAGGTCTGTTCTTTCTCCTTGCACTCCTGTGGTTTTCCTTAACACTTCTACTTTGCAGAAAGCAAAGAGGTTCTTAAGGCACATCCACACCTGGAATTTCTTTAAATATTTTTTAAAATATTTTTTATCCTCTCCTATTTCCTGGAAATCTTACTATTGTCCTGTAATTACACTGCCACTAATAATTTGCTAGGCCTACAAAACCAGAACTTTTTACTTTCTCTTCTTTTGGTTGTGGATGGATTTAGTGCTCCTGATATATTCTTTTTAGCAAGTATCAAACACGAGCATTTCCTTTGCTAATTCTCTGATCACTGAACCAAAGAGCAGCCCCAAAGCTCTGATCGGTGCTGTTCACTTCACAAAGTTGCATACAGGGCCCCCAACAGACACGTGTGGCTCCTGGAGAGAGCAGCTGAATGTTAAAATAGATGCTGTGGAGTGGTGGTGTGTCTTGTTATTTAATTTGGATGAGCGAAGAATATATTTGAGGGAGCATCGCTGGGCAATGCGCTCTGTTGTACGTTAAGGAATAATTAGAATGTTGGGGATCTGGGTAGGAAAGAGTTCTTGTGATCTAGACCTGAATACTTTAATTATATGTCTCGAGTACTATAGAACCTTCAGAGTTGTTGAACAGTAAAGAAAAAGATAAATTGAATTAATTTATTTTGAATTTATATACATGTCTCTGCCTGCATTAATATTAAGTTCCATCCAAAATCTAAATAGAAAGACTGTAATCTTAAAAGTTCTCTCAATAGCATCAGCAAATCATTCTTGTTTACCCTACATGCTAATAAAACAGGAACATGACACTCCTGAAAACAAGATTGCAAAATACAGAAAATGTGGTCTGACATTTTTTTTCTCCCCAAAGGAGGGACTGCCACTAACTAAAGTATTTCTTATGAAAGCTCGATTGCTTAAGATGCAGAATATTAAGAGAGAAAAACACTTTAGGACACAGCCATGTCACCAGCTGTTACTCACCCTAAATGAAATTGTTAAGTGATATTCTTCATAAATAGGTCAGAGAAACTTTTGAATTGTGAAGAATGTTTTATCTCTTTCTTTGAAATGTTTGTATTAAATTTAGAACTGGTAATTCATTAAGCTCATTAGCTCTGACTAGGAGAGGAGAGCAATATCTAGGATATAGATTTCAAGGCTTAAAAACCTTAGTGCTTACAAATAAACATGAAAGCAATGTGTGGAGGAAAAATATGGGATCATAATATGTTTAACTGTTTTTTGAGCGTGGCCCTCTGGATTAATTAAGAACATTTTCTATATTCAGACATTTGGATATAAACAGAATACATTATGACTTCTGGTTAACTCTCTTTTAATAGGGGAAAAGAGAATGCATTATGATGAATACACTGGAAACTAGCTGAGACTGTATGTTGTTGTTTGCTTTTTGGCTTCAGCTCAAAGAGGAGCTAATCACTAAATTTTACAGGATCCCAACTCTGAATTATATTATTAGTGATTGACACTGAATTTAAAATTTATATATATACACACACATATATACACACACACACACTTTCGGGTGACCTGTTCTTTGTTGCAGTTTTTAAGAAAGTAAAATACTATCGAGCTCTGCCAAATGCTTGATTTGTGATGAAACTTTTATTTAGTCTTAATAGTTTCTGGGATAATACAATAATTTTCCAGAGTTTTTTCCAGTTGGTTCCACAGGCTTCCTCAAGGAAAAAGAGGAAGTGGAGGAAATCAAGGACAGTATTTTGGAACAATTGTACAACAGAGTCCAGTATTGCTGTAACCTTCCAGTCATGGAAGTTTTAGAAATATCCTTTAAAGCAGTTTAAAAGTGCTGGATTTCTATGTGCTTGTGCCCAATTATTTTCTGGTTTCTTCATTGCCTTTTTTGTGGCCTTGAGGTTATAATTAACAGCTTTCTCATTTCTCTAAAATGGGATTAAGAGCACCTAACCAGTTAAAGAATTTTTGAGATTCCTGATGGAAGAAAAAGAAATCATAATATAAAGTGATTACTATCAGTTGATGAATTTTTAGGTAAGTTTGCCAAATTGACAATAAGAAGAAGCACATTTATACCAGAGATGTTTAGGGCATATCAGCTGTACATTTAAAGCACCCAGGGCTCAGAAAACACCAGTTTAACAGAAATGTGATATTGAAAGAAATTCCAAACCTCCAACCAACACATGGTGTGCATGCCCTGTAATTAAATTTGTTGGTCCACGTTTAACTACTTGAATCTAATACTCAGAATATAATTTTATTTTTTTTTAGATAAATCGTCATAGAAGAAATCTTTCTCAACATAACTTGACGTTTGCAGACATCATTAATACCCAAGACCCCACAGTAAGAAATTATTTTATAGAACTGATAAATCACTCCTGTTACTTTAAAGGTTTATAATGTAAATGTTACACATGTTTTGCTAAAGCATAAACACATGAGGATTTGGATGCCTCAAGATGTTCAGGGATTTGAGTGACTTTGATTAATCAATAAAAGGAGTAATTTTGGAAGGTGCAGAGCCATTTCTATAGCCTGACTTTGCTGTTAATTCTCTTGTACTGCAGTGATGTTCCATCAGTATTAATACTTGGTGTAAAGGAATGCAACCAAGTCTTTGTCCTATCTTTGCTTTTATTGTTGCACACACTATTAATTTTTATAAGGAAAAGTGGTCATGAAATTAAAAGGAAAAATCTCCACATTAAAAGAAACTAGGGGGAATGGGAAACCAAGAGTTTTCCACTAAAATAAAATGAATATGCAAATAGAGATTAGTTAATGTAATCTTGGTGTCAGTGGTACACAAACCTTTCAGGATTAGGTATGTTCAGAAGGTTTGAATCCTAATTAAAAAACTTACAGAACCTATAGGTGACACAGTGATAACTGTTTCCTTATAGTTTCTAATAATATTAGCTCATGAGAATGAGAGGGGGTTTTATTTTTATTTAGAAACTCAAATATTTACACATACATACTCTCATCTTTACTATTCTTCTAAAAACCAAATAAAAAAAAATCCACACAAACTCCCATAAAATAATTCCATTTTCCAATTTCTGTGTTAATTCTTCAGGGCATTTTAGGTCATTTTCTCAACCTTCCACATGTTGAAAAGGTGCAGGAAGGGCAGCAGCTTAAAGACAAATGATGATATTTATTGAGACAGAAACCACAGAGCATATCATTAGGATATATTTGGAATTCTTTTTAATCTATTTTTTGCAGAAGTCTTATAAGTTGATCCTGAGCTGTCCTGGAAGTATTTTCTTGGGGGAAAAAAAAAAGAAAAAAAAAGAATAGAAAATGGGACATTAACAGATGTTAAACAAGGGGAATTGAGCACCCCAAACGGAATTCATAAAACTATTGGGGCAATCCTAGGAACATTTTTATTAGCTTTTGTGGTAGTTGTTTCATAATTCCACACATACCCGTTATATTAATTACAGAGAAAACTGTGCACTTTATCAACTAAAGGAGGCCATGTTAATTTTACTTAAAGACAGCACCTGTACTAATTAAAGCAATATATATGAAAGGCATTTTGCTTAGCAATGAGAGGTCTCATATTAACTGCAGCTCTTGTATTTCTGTGCTGTTCAATTTTGAGCTGCTTAATTTATAACAAATGGCAGATTTGAGCCATGTAATTTAAGTCAGGATATTTTATATGCCCAATATTTGTTAGTAGAGTTGATATCCTAGCTGAAGAAAATTAGAAGGAAATTATGACTGAGCAGCAATGTTTTCATCTGGAAGCACATCCAGTTTTTAACTCCCCAAGATGTGACAACAGAGGTGATTCAGATCTGATGTTGAAAAATCATATTTTCCTTTAGTTCTGGATTGGTTAAAATAACAGTTTGAGAAGGGTGGTTGGTAAACTCTGAAAGCATGAGATTTTGGGTCTGCTTCAGAGAAGCAATCAACAGCTTGAATGGTTGGCCAATGCTCCTCCCAATTTCTGTTTCCAGATGGATAGAAATATTAAAAAGAATAACTTTTCTCATATGTTATTTGGCATCTCTGACCCTGGCCAAGCACCAGGAGTTTTATGCTGCATAAATGAAGGGTTAGAAGGGGACGAAATATATTGAAAAAAAAAAAAAGTAGGTGGAGATGGGGATTAAACCTTATTTTAGCTGTGATAATTCATACATCCATCACTAGATAAATAGTGACATGACTCTGCACAATAATCCCTGCATACTTTCTCTCTGGGTTTTCTATGGCAAGGATATGCATGACAGGAATTTGCATGAGATAAGTACAAATTATAGAAAATGCACAGGCTAATCCTTGTGTACCCATTTGAGAATGTCACCTAAATCATTGTCCACAGGCCTACAGACCCTCTCATACGTGCAAACAGATTTGTACATAGTAGATATTTCATCATAAGTATATCCACAACAGACCATATCTAAGGAAATAGTTAAACATATTACACTGTTAAATAATGCTATTTTGTACGATCAAAGTAAGAGACGTTTGATTTAAAAATCCTTATATTGCCTGTTAAAGCATGTTTTTTTGCTATTTAGTGACTTTGCAGACAGCACAATTCTATGGAAATTGTTATGAAATCGTCTTGTGATGCAATTTACTACAGAGACCACGTGTAGTTCCTAATATCCAAGTTGGGCACTGAGTCAATAGTTTGAAAGCAAAACCAGACCCACTCTGAATCACAGTTTTGCTTCTTTTCCCATTACTGACACAGTTGAGACATCCTTATCTAATGAGACCTGGTGAGGAGACAGATCGATGGGTTTGGCTGAAGACCACTTGTCTTGCTTTGTTTGGTTTTAAGGTTTAAAATATAAATTTGCATAGCCCAAAATGACCCCATCCCAAACTGTGTGTCAGAGCTGTACAAAGTATGTTTCAGCAGGTCAGAGACAACTAAATGTCTGCAAGGGCCTCTGGCTTAAGGAAGATGTTCTTTCCTCTTGTACAGGTATTTGGTGTTTCTCTGACATTGGTCCCCTAAGGATGACTCTTAAGAACATAAGAAGCAAGAGGCTTCTACAGAAACATGTGGTGTCCACACAGCGTTTAATGAAACTCAGTATATGAAATGAGACCTTGACAAAATATACTGGCAATATATTTTTGACTTATTTTTCCCTTGTAGCTAGAAACTTTACTTGCAGTAGAATAAATTTCTTCTAAATAAATAAATAGAATAAAATAAAGACAATATTATAAGGGGTTTATTATGGTTAATTCTGTTAGTTATTGACTTTAAAATATTGTTTGCAAATATTCCTAAGAACTGAATCTACCATAAAAATTAGGTGTCTAAACTGAGAATTAGTGGTAAAATGTCCCACTTTAAATTATCTGAATGCAGACTCCTTTGCATGTACTAAGTGGATTTATTCATGGCCTTTTTTTTTGCAGGTAGTGGAGAAAGAAGGATATCTTCTAAAAGCAAAAATAGCAGATGGTGGCAAGAAATTAAGGTATTACATGTGACTGTGACAGAATTTTTATCCATTGCAAAATTCAGAGTTTATATAGATATGGTTACTATTGCTGGTAGTAAACAAATTGATGTTAATTCTGTGTTAATCCAATGTATGAGTTGAGCCCCAAAAAACAAGGTAGGTTAAGGCTCATTTTGTGCCATGACACTGTATCAGTGTTAGCCTCTGTATTATATAGTATATGTGAATTGAGGACAATATTGAGGCACCAGGCAAACCAATAATAGATTTTTCCAGTGGGCAAATTTTAGGTGCTTTCTGTGCTTGAGGGATCAAGGATGGGCTGTAGGAATCCACCTTGTGGTGATGCCATAGGGATGCAAAGACAAAATTATCAAAAGTGCTCAACGTTTGCTCCCTCAACACAACTGAAAGCAATGGGAATATTAATGCTGTCTTTATGGAGGGATTGCTGTATTTAGATGCCTGTAAAATGATGTGACCAGCACTGTGTGTTACAAATGAGAATGAGAGACCAGGGTGAAATATGACATTTTCTGCCAGGAAAAAGCAAACCAAGCGATAAGTTCTCATACCATTACAGTGCTAAACCCTGAGGAACCCAGAAACACTCACTGCAAAGGGAGTCTGGAGGTCACCCAGTCCACTTCTCTCTTGAAGCAACAACATTGTGGACACTCAGCCAACCCTGCTGAGTTTCTGCCATTAGAAACTGGTGTAACCTGGGTTTTCAGACAAGGCATTGAAGGTAGTAACGCTCTGCACCCAATTTTGGAGCCTGGCAGCAGCTTCTGCAGGGTGTGCAGGGCCTGAGCATCTCCTGGGAAGGTGCCCAGGTGAGGAGGGGTTTCTGCCTCCTCCCCATGCGCCGTGTCCCGCAGCACGGAGCCGGGAGAAGGGCTCGGCCACTGCTGTTTCTGCAGCCCCAGCCGGTCTCAGCTTCCCAAACAGCCTGAGAGTGCGTGAGCAGCACTGCAGCACTGCAGCTATAGCGTGCTGCCATCAGGTGTCCGTCCGGCAGAATGCAAACGCAGCCGCGGCTCTCGGGCATCTCCTGCAGCCCCACGGGGGGCGGAATTCACGCCAATTCCTCGGTCAGGTCTGCTCCGCTCTGCAGACCAATGTTTATGGCTCTTTACACGGAGCAAGGATGGGTAGTGCGGATCCATCAGCTCTGCGTGGACTTTGACTCCTCCCTTCACTCTCCCAAATTTGGTGTGCAGTGTGGAAGGGTCATCTGGAACAATGTTGGTGCTGCACAGCAAAAATTGGAATATCACAAACTCACTTTTCTAAACAGCTTGAAAGCACGTATCCCATGAAATGTGGATTCTCCGAGGGCTGGAGCACCTCTGCTGTGCAGAAAGGCTGAGAGGGATGGGTGTGTCCACCTGGAGAAGGGAAGGATCCAGGGAGACCTTGGAACCCCTTCCAGTGCCTAAAGGGGCTCCAAGAGAGCTGGAGAGGGACTTGGGAAAAGGCATGCAGGGACAGGACAAGGGGGAAAGGCTTCAAACTGACAGAGGGCGGGGTTAGTTTATTGATTAGGAAGAAATTCTTAGTTGTTGAAGGTGGTGAGGCCCTGGCACAGGTTGGGCAGAGAAGCTGTGGCTGCCCCTGGATCCCTGGAAGTGTTCCAGGCCAGGCTGGACAGGGCTTGGAACAACCTGGGATAGTGGGAGGTGCCCCTGCCCATGGCAGGGGATGGAACATCATCATCTTTAATGTCCCTTCCAAACCAAACCATTCTATGATATATAGAGAGACTAATACACCTTAAAACAATTTATTAAAAAAATAGCATTTTTAATCTGATAGATGACTTTATGGACTATCTCATAAAAGGGTTGTCTAGTTTATGTACCTTTTATCTATAGGTCATAAAAGTAATGAAGTTTTGAATTTAAAACATCTGTTTTTAAATGAAACAATGATAGAATGAAAGACCTTGGGGGAAAATTTACAGATAATATGGTGAATTTCAGTTCATTTTCATAACTTCTATAATTCCTATAGCTTCTTGAAAAAAACCCACTAAATTTTCTTATTCCTGATGGAATTAAATCATTCTCCCCTTAAAATTCAATGAAACTTATGTAAAGCATCTCACCTGTTATAATTTAAGAAATATTTATATTTTATATTATTTTTATACTTTTCGCTTTTGACTTCTTATTTCAAAACCATAAATAGAGCTTTTTTTTAATTATTTTAATGAGGTCCAGGTTGAAATTAAGTGAAATTAAATCTTGGCAAACTTCCCAGTTAGTTTGATCAGAAATTTGAATCTTTTAAGTAGATTGCACACAGGTCTGTAACCTCAAAACACAATTACTAATTTGCATTTCTCAGCTAGAAAAATCTGCCCTGCAAATAGCTGGAGCAAGCAGCACTCTGCCTGGTAGAAGTGTCTGTGACACAGAAATATTCCTACCCATAACTGATGTCAAGCATTTGACTGAATCTAAGCTGTGTTACAAAGGGTTTAATCCTTTGGCAATCCATATTCATCCAACTCACAGAAAAAACTGTTTAACTCTGCACATAGCATGCTTGACCACTTACTACCCTGTGCACTTACAAGACCTTTTTAAAACAGAAAGAAAAAAATAGAGAAATGTTACAAAGTACTGAAGTTGTACCCATAGACAATTCGTTCACACCTCAGTGGTGATTCTCAGCTGCAGCACTCATTTCCTAGAGATACTTTTAAAAATAATTAACTGATTGAGCTTTTCTTTACGCCAGTATACACAACCCACAGATATGTAGCTAAGGATACAGCTTCATAGGGGTAATAAATTGAGCTGAAAATTTCACATTTATGGGAATATGTCTGCCAGTGATAGCCAGGTAGCTTTCTAAAACCCTATTGTTTCTTCCTCTTTCTCATTGTAAGTTTCATTTTTATTATTTTCTCCCTATTAACATGACATTAAAAACATGGTCCTATTTCCTCAGATATATTAATCTCCTTCACAAGGAGTTTCTTTCACTGTTGCTTTTTCTTGCCCATATTTTTGGATTGTTAGATTGTGCTGAGTGAAATCCTGCCCATGCTGAAGCGAGTGCAAGTTCCTCTGACCAAACCAGTAGCATCAGGGCTTCATATGTATTATTGGTTATGCTCCTTAAGCTGATGACTGAAACAAATTGAATGGGAAAGTAATTAATAGAAAAAGTGCCTGTTGTTATGGCTCATGTGCAGTTTGATGGGATATTGATGCAGCAAAGCTTTAAGATGGATCTGAAAGTGAGCACTGTGAAGAACATCAACAGGCTTTTCATCTTGACAAAGCCAGGTTTTGCTGGAGTGTTTGAGTTATTTAGGAATGTCTATGTAGAGAAAACTAGGAGAGACAGGAGAGAGAGGGAAAGTGTTTCAAACTAAAAAAGAAGGGTTTCCTCCCTGGGAACTCTGCATCACAGAATCCTAAGATCATTAAAGTTGGAAAAGACCTCTAAGACCATCAAGTCCAAACATTAACCAGCACTGCTGAGTCCACCAGTAAAATATGTCCTTAAACCCCACATCTACAGGTCCCTTAAATCCCTCCAGGGATGGTGACTCCATCGCAGCACTGGGCAGCCTGTGTCAGGACTTAAATGTGGCCTTACAGGCAGCTCCCTCTTTGTAATGCACTACAACACACTGGTGAACCAGCCTGTTTATCACACATGATCTAAGGTTTGTTCTAAAATATTCCAATTTGTGGTTTTCATTCACACCAAGAAAATCAATAATGGGTTTATGAGTACTTCTGTGACTATCAGAAGACTCCCAAATCGGAAAGTCAGACTTGAGCTGTTGATCCAAAAATAGGGTTTTTTATCAGATCAGACCCATTTGTTATGATTATGTAGTGGTTTGGAACAATATATTATATGCAACATATATCATAGAATTATGTTATTCTGTATGGGACATTCTTTCACATATCCATGTGTATTTTTGCTTCTCCCTGGCTCTAGCAGTTTGTCAGTTCTCTAACTTAAACCTTTCTCAGATATCTTTCTTATCTTCTTTGTTTTCCTAAAAACTTTTAATTTAGGGAAAGGAGAAGGCATTTGGGAACTTTCAAAACAGACCCTTAACTGAGCTCTGTGTAGTCAGATCAGCAATTTTCCTCTTCAGTTTTATTTTAAGTCTTAGGTACCAGAAGGGCACCAGCTATTTTGGAGGTCTCTAAGTTTCTGTGAACTTCAAGCATGTGTGAATGATCGCACTGTGGCACCACAGTGGAAAAGAAACATAGATGGGCTTTAAAACATCAATGAGGAGAAAGAAGGCCTTGAAGCTTTGTTAGGCCACATTTGGATATAATTAGGATGGTGCAATTCCATCAATATTGGTGGAACTACATTACTGATATTGACTTTATGCCTTTTTTTTGTTTTACATTAAATAATTAAACAAGTCTACAGATAGAACATCTTTTACCTAATGCTTGCATGCCTTATTGATTTTACTAATTTTTATTTTTTTTTTTATTATTTTTAAGGAAAAACTGGTCCACGTCCTGGATTGTTCTCACTGCTCGGAAAATGGAATTCTACAAAGAATCCAAGCAGCCTGCGCTGGCCAACCTGGTAGGCAATCAGCAATCCAATATTTTCAGCCTCCTGGCAACTGCTATTTCAATATAAAAAGTTTGGTGTTTACTGGAGACAAATTTAGACTGAGCTGGCAACATTGAAAGGTTTGAGAGCAGCTGAAGGAAAGTGCCTTAATCAGATGTAGTGGATGAGAAGAAATAGGACGTAGCACGTCCTTTATTAAGAGGTGCATTTCGAGAATAATTGCAAAGTGAGACAAATGGTGAGTGACTATCCAGTAATGTGAAGGTAACACTTTAAATTAAGGTGCCATTTATAAATGCTTTATTCTTATTTATGAAAATGATCACTAAATGCAGCTACTTCCTCAAATAACGTATTATAAAGTATGTTATAAAATGCATTAGTAATAAATGCTGAACAGATGATGCGATGAGAATCTGTTGCAAAGGATATTGTGAGACGTAAATTGTATTAAACCATGTATGTGCATCTTTAATACATGAATTTAAGTTGTTATCTACCCTCCTATAAAGTAGCTTATACATTAATAAATAATAATAAATTATTTATAAATGGCACCTTAATACAGGGTGTTACCAAAGCAGAAAACATTACAAGTTAGCAAAGTGATTTTTTATCGCAGTATAAATGTGACATCCACCATATCCCGCTAACCTTCCTGAATATTTCTATGACTCCATCTAATGCAGCTAATGCAATTTCTGTAGCCTGTAGTTACTACAAAGTGAAATTTGCAGTACCTTTTTATTGTGCCCCAAGGAAAGGCCACCGATCTTCGTCCTCGGAGATGTGACAGCTCTGTTTGCGCAAGCGGTAACAGCCTGAATCCTTTCAATGCTGGTTTGTGCTGAGCCCAAGCCCACAAATTGAGTGTGGGCAACCAAAGGGGCATTTGGTGAATCTGTGACACTGTGGGCAGTGAAGGCACAGGTTTGACAAAGCCCTGTTGTGAAAGGCTCTCAAGGCCTGATCAACCCTGCCAAATCTCATTGGCATGACGGGTGGCCACAAAGGTGCTCTCCTTGGCAGGAGTCACAAACAATAAGCTATTTTTTCTGTGGCAGGTAATGCAAACCATTCTTCTATATGTCCTTGATCTATCAATGCCACCTGTCATAAAATCAGCTTTGGAGAGCACCTTTTCATGCCTTACTTTTTTTTGGAAAGAAGGTGAGGGTTGTAGAAAAATATAAAACTATTAGAAGAAACAGTAAAAGTAAAGGTAAAATCTGGCACATTCTGCTTGTTTTTGTACTAGTCCAGCTGGAAAATATCACTTTTCTGCAGTCATGAAAACAATACAGCTTGAATTAGTATTTTTTTTCAGAATCATCTGTTTTCCTTAAAATTGGATTCTATGCCTTTTTTTTTTAAATAGTGTCTAAAGTGATTTTATTAGAATGAATCTTATAATTGACTAGGTGTTACCTCTTCTCCTCTCTCTTTGCAAGCCTCAACCCAAATTCCAGGAGATAAAGGAACTAGCAGAAATTTAATACACAGGAAACTTGTTTTTATTCTGAAACTCTTCTATATGGTTAAAATCCACATTAGCTCTTTAGGGTTTTAGATACTAAATTAGACCTGCATGGAGAATGGGACTTTGGCCCAAATCTCAATCTGTTTAACTCAAAAAATTAAGGTGTGCTATGATTCAGGACCTTCTGAGAGGTCAGTCTCTTCCCCTGAAGTCTCAGTCATCACCAGTGCTCAAAACTGGTGAGAAAACTACTGCCTCCTGGGATAGGAAGAACACAGACATATTGAACCTGTATTTTGCTCATTGTGAGGACAAAAATAAAAGTGTGGTGGGCTTTTTTAATTTATTCCATGCTGGATCCAAGCACTGGGGCTGTGAACTCAGTGTTCACTAGGTGAGAAAAATCTGTTAAAGTTGCATTTTCTGGCTCTTGCCTGTAACTTATAGGCAACAGTAAATAAACAAATTGGGTAAAGCTTGAAAACAACAAGAGATGTCAGCATTCAAAATCTTATAACCCGGTTTTCTAAACCCAAATTTTACACATCAAAAAAGCTAAACCAGCATGTTCATCTCATCTGATAACATAAATGCAATGCTTATTTCCTTTGTAAATCATTTAACCAGATATAATTTTTCTAGTGGAAAGGAAAGAATGCAAAAAAGATTCGTTAAAAATCATTTGTTTACTGATATTATTCTATTTTTCCAGTTGCAATTTACTTTGGAAAAGGGGGAACTCAACCATTAATTAAATAATGTAAGAGAGGGGATGTTCATTTGCAGTAGTTTGACTTATAACAAAGCATTTTTATTGTTAGCAGGAACATTATGTGACTTAACAGAAATACTAAAGTTCGTTTGTCGTCTAAAGATATTAATTCATTAATTATTAATTATTAAATACTGTACGTGAGGCAAAAATTTAAACTAAGACAACATCATTATAAGAGGAATTATATTTCACAAAACAAAGGCAACAGGAGAGAGGGAAGTGAGAGCACCTCTAATACCCCTTTTTATGATGACAGGACAACATTTAGTTGATTTAAATTTTATTTGCCCAATCTTTAATCATATCCTAATGCAAGGAATTAGTAAAAATTAAAAGGAGTTTTTGGTGCTCTATTGTATGATTACAGATTTAGGACTCACTATGGCAATTTTGCTGTTGGTTTCTCTGGAGAAAACTTCGATCCACTCCTTTGCTTTTTGGTGAAGCTGGTGACAATATTTGGTGTTTTGATTAGCACTAGAGCACAACAATGAAAACACACAGAGGAGAGATTCAGATAATGAGATTGTTTACAAATACTACTGAAAAGGGAAGCTTGCATCCTGTGTGACTAAACCATTAGCTTTTGCTGCTGCCTTGATCATTTGTGGTCCTGGCTTTGATACCCTTTGTCTTAACATTCTCATGAATATGACTTGCTTTTTATTGTAAATTAAAGACACTGTGATCTAAATGACTCACAACTCCATTCTTCCTTACCAGCGTTAAATTCTTTTATCAGTTGGTCTTTCTGACCAATAAAAAGGAGTCTATTTATTCCCTGAAATAGTTTATGCAACAGAGGTTATTTTAACCTCAGGTTATTAGCCCATCTGCAAAGTAATTTAGTGAGTGAAAATGCTGCTGAAATCCATATTCATGTTTAGGAAGATTTCATCGTAGCAGACACTTGTATCAATTTACAGCATAACCCCCTCCAACAACACTGATATAACATAATTGCTCTGACTGCGAAACACAAAGCAAGGACGTGGAGCACTCAGGCTTTGCAGTCACCTCAGCTTACTCTCTCCCAGTGACTCTGGGTGATGCACAAGCGGGGAAGCAGGCTATGCAAAAGGATATTGTTTAGGCCATAATGAATTTCCAGGCAGTTTTCCTGGAGTTCTGATGGATTTGAGTGGGGCCTCCCATGGCGTGGAGCTCCCAGGTGTGCAGCAGAAGGTGAGGGACGGCTTCAGCCTTGATGGATCTGAATATTAGTTTTCATCAGAAGCTTTGCATTCTAACCCATACCCATGAGTCTCCCATGGTGTTCACAGACACCTGATATCCTGCCGTGGTCAGAATTGATAAGTTCTCCATAGGAGAAAATTTCATAGATCATAGAATAGTTTGGTGTTGGAGTAAAAGACAGCAGTCCATGGACACCTTTTGATGTTAAGGACTGTTTGAAAGCCGGGTGTCTGCTAAAAGCTGTAACTTGCCCTGTTTATGTTTTTCCCCATGGTTCTTCCCCATGTGCACCCCTCAGGTTGACCCCCAACATGGCGGATCCCTTGTTGTTTCATCACCATTCCCCGCCATGTTGTCTTCTCCCTCACGGTTTCTCTGCTTCCCCATTGGTCCATTTTCCCGCCTTTGGCAAGTTGCCCCCTGATTGGTTGTTCGGTTGCCTGGTTACAGGCTCCGCCCCCTGTTCTATCCAATCACGTCCCAGTTCCAGAACCTTCCCTCAGGGCCCTATAAAAGCCGAGCCCAGCTGAGGAAACCCCTTTTGTGCCTCCCCCTCAGCCTGGTGTGGTGTCCTGTGCGGAACGTCATTTGGTCAGCGGCTCATCAGTTTGGGTTGAAAGGGACCTACAGATCACCCTGTTCCACTCCCCTGCTGTGGACAGGGAGAATTCCACTAGACCAGGTTGCTCAATTCATATTTCCTCCCCCTAGAGAAAAAAAGGTTGAATCAGGTAATTACTGCACATAGCTGAAACGTGTTCGGCTTTCCACAAGCCTACCTCCCATCCTTTCTGGAAAGGGAGATGTACATGCTGGTACTTTTCTTCTGCTTATTACAAAATCAGAGCTGTAAATAAACTTCAGAGTACTGCAAGAGCAACAAAATTAAGCTCTGTGTCCACTGAGTGAATGGAAGAGCCCAAGTTCTGCTGTTGCATATAGTTTTGCATGATCATAGAAATTAGAGATGATAAAATCCTATAGACTTCACTATCTTATCTTCCTGCAAAACATCTCTAGACTGTTCATTGCTTTTTGTCCCTTCAGTGTTCCATGACAGTGTGTGTTCCTGGGGCAAATGATCTCTAGCCCAGTAACCCTCACTATCAAAAAACTATTTCTGTTTCTTTGCCTACATGTCAATCTCTTCTTTTAATCTCATTGTGTGTTTCCAAAATTTCTCAACTCTTTCTGCTGGCTGCCCTTCTTTGTTAAAGTATTTTCGGACTCAAATTATCCCTATGGGTATTTTTTCTTTTCAAAGAAAGAGGGATTGCCCATTTTGACAAACTTGTGTGTTCATGATGGTTTGCAGAGCTGCCTTTGTGGTGCAGACCTGGGCATTCATGCAGTCCTGGAGAGGATCTAGTCCAAGGACACCCCATAGCCCTATTTATAAAAGTATAATAATACTGGAATACTGAAAATTCATTTATTTCCTCCACAATTTGAATATTTGTTTGCATTAATATATTGGTGTTTGCAACACCAACTTTGTAATTGTTGCCCTGGAAATACTAGCTGACTAAATTCCACAACATCTTTGTAAAACCAAGTTTCAATACTGCAGTTTTGATCTGTTATTAAAAATCAGAAAGGCTAAGCTCTGGTCAGAGGCCAGGCAGGAAATTTGAGGCAGAGTTGGGGAAAAAAAAAATTCCAAACTCTGCTATTCCAGTGGTTTAACCACAAGAACATCCTTCTGTTTTGAACAACATATTTCTTCTATTAAAAAAAATTAATAATAATAAAAAAGAAAAGAAGAAAAGAGGAACAAAGACATAGAGGACTGTCAATTTTACTGGAGCTTGAACCATTGTGGTTTTATGGTTTGGCAAGTGGAGAACATAATTATGACTCCAGTACTGAAAACTTCCAGACTCTGCCTGCAAATCACTTGACCAGGATCTCTTACTCTGCTTAGGGACTCTTTTCCTCCCATCTCAAAGATGTCCTGGAGAACACACATATTTTAGCATAGTTATTTTAATAACAAGATCAGAGAAATTCAGTGAGCAATCTTTGCAAAGCTGAATCTGTGGCTGATGCTGGACTGGCCACAGTTAACTTCCATTGTTTGTTTTCTGTATCATTAATGCTGTTTTGAAGGGAACTGTGGTTTAAGGGTAGCAGTGAAAAAAAGATGCATCAAGCTGATTAGTTATGTTATGTGGATATTACTCCATCTCTCATCCAAAAGGGACTTAGTGCTTTGTGCTGTAAAGAGTAGCATTTTTATTGTTGAGTGGGATATGCAGCAACTCAATCTGCAAAGGCTGTTCTAAACTGTATGGGCTTTGCCAGAACTTCTGCATAGGCAGAGTCCCTGGAGAAGGAGCTTCAATGGCAAATGAGGACTACTGTGCTTTACACCAACTCCCAGCAATGTTAATGATACAGGCAAACAAATCTGCTCTTTGAATTCCTTGCATCCATACGGAGGAGCTGGAGAGGCAGAGCTGTGTCACCCTGGGACACGTGGACTGACACTGAGGAGTATCAGCCCTCATGCTGAGCTCTTTCTAGGTGTCACACATGCCCTCGAAGCCTTTTCTTCTTTTTTTAGGAGCTAGAAATGATAATTTATTTGGAGAAAGGAGATAGCTTGTCTTAGAGATACGATGTATGCTCCTGTCTAATTCCTGTCCTTTCCAGTTGCATCAGCTTAAATTTGCTTTTGGAAAACCCACAAAATTTTTCCTTTAAACCCAATGAATTTCCAAGAGGTTTGGCAAAGTAAGCATTGAAAATAGCTGGTCAATGTGTATGCCATTGTGTTTTGATCTGCTATATTTTATATTAGAATGGAATTTTAAACTAATTATTTTAAATATTCTGTATCTGATATAAGAGCCTTATTTCTGAGTTAAGACACTTCAGGAAGGGTTATGTAATAATACCAAGGAATAATGAACTCCTTTCAGTAGTACCAGCAGCTGTGCTACAACAACCTGTCACCAGAACTTGTTCTATTCTTGTTTTATCTGATAACTGTCCCCATTTGTGAAAAGTCAGGTTATATTCATAGTTGTTTTTTTTTCTTTTCAGAAGCCGGGATATAAACCTGAGTGTGTGGATTTGTGTGGTGCTCGCATTGAATGGACCTCAGAGAAATCCAGCAGAAAGAATGTCTTTCAGGTAAGAGGCAAAGTATTCCATTGCTCATTTGAGTGTGAATTCTGAAGAGGTAGGCTTTATTTCCTTGGTTTTAATAACTAGAGCCTGATTTAATGCAGCATTTTTCTTACCAGTACAGGAGTGTAACACTTTATCCAGCATCGGTTTACTATTTTTCTAAGAGAAGGATTTCTGATGACTGAGTATCCTAAACACTTGAGAACTTGTTGATTTATTGATTAATGCTCTATATTCAATTTGTTTTTAAAACTTAGTAGGTAATTGCTTTGGGTTCAGGCCTAGAATCTTGACCTGAAGGACTTCCATAAACACAACTTCTTCAAACTGCTTATACAAGCATTGCTCCAACGCAGTGTGGTTACTCTGTTTATTTTTATTGCTGTTCAGGGTCCTCAGACGGTGATGACCCAGGTTCACTTCTGCCAGGGTAGGGGAGGATTTTAAAAGCTTGCCTCTGTCAGGGCCAGCATAGAAGGACATGTATTTTCTCGTAGAACTATTCTTCACTGATGGAAAATAATATTATTTAATTCCTTCATCTAAATCCCTTTGAATTGAAAGGGAGGATCAAGGCCCAAGATGATGAGAGGAGGAGGAAAGCGTTACTGCAAGGTTAACATTCCAGGATCTAGGGGATAAAATAGTTTATTGCAACATCTTCAGGTTTTGGACATAGTCCAGCTCCCATGAATATTAGTTAGCTATATTTTTTCTATTTCACTAAATATTGCATCAAACCACATCAAAATATTATTCTCTATGAACCCAGTTGTTTCCCAGAGTTCTAACACTGAAAATTTTTAACAATACAAACCATAAAGGGAGGAAATATGCAGAAGGGAGCATGTCAGGGTCAAGATAGGGTTCATTACCAGATAGTCCTTTGGCATCTTCACCAGTGAAACATGCTGGAGGAACCAACTCTGTCTGAGTCTTGGGTTTAAGCAAAAAAAAAACACTACACATAATAAACCCCTAAGGGTCTCTACATGGCTTCTTGAAAAGAAACCTCTTTGGGTCAACTGGGTGTTACAGAGGCTTTTTCGAGGTTTATTTTTCTAGACATCTTTCTAAAGCACATGTACTATTTAGAAATATTCCTCTTCTCCACGACAGAGAGACTTGTGCTTCCATACCCCCCACATCCTTCAGGTTGCCTTGAGACAACACTTGGAGCTTTGTCATTTCCTAGGTATTTTTAGAATAAATATTTTGGTTTTGCTGTCAATCTTCAGCTTTTTCACTTGGAATGTGATTAAGTCTAACCTTAGCCTTCACTCCTGCAACCCCCTGAGCACACTGACAGCTCTTCTGAGCTTCTAAGGTTTATTTCTCATTTTGCAGTAAGCAAAATTCCTGTTTGGAAATGCATATCAGAGCTGTGATTCACTGCAGCTAATACATTTCCAGTGTAAAGACAAACAAAGCTCTGCTATTGATTTACCAAACTGGTGGTACGAGGGATCTGCAATGCATTTTCTTCTCACTTCTGTTCGTGTGAGGTGTAACTCCACTGAATCAGAATAATGTGAGAAAGGAAACTCATGCACTACTGCTTGAACCCATTAAAATGTGTCTTCATCAAGCCAATAAGTGAGTGGGAGAGACATTAAGAAGTAAAAGCATGGGAGGAAGGACATATGTTAAGACACATTTTGAAAAGGGATGGAGCATTGTTTAGACAGAGAGCTACAAGAAGATTATGCCAGATGGTAAGAGCGAAAGAGGAGAAGGCTTTGGCACCAGTAGTGGTGACATTTTGGGAAAGGAAGGGACTGAACGAGACTGGTGCTACATGAGCAGATAGAGTGGGAAGGGGACTAGAGAGAGAGAGAGAGAGAAGATTTGTGAGATAGTCTGGAGGGAATCCAAAGCGAGTTCGAAAGCGGAGAGGTCAGTTTGTACCTGGATACTGAATATTTCAGGCAACACTTCGGATGATCTACTTACTCCTAGTGGGTGGGGATAAGATTGATAATATATGTCTACTTATTCATGGATTTGTTGAAATGAAAAGAACATGGGTGATTTTTTTTTAATCTTTCTTTTTTATTATTATTTTTATCAACCTAAATATAGACACGTTGTGTTGCTATTTGATTAAATGCATTAGCTGCCTAACTCTGAAATGATCACAAATACGTTTGATTATATCTTCAAAGCATTGGTGGGTTTTGTTTCATTACTTTCTGACTAATAAAACCTTCTTTCTTGATTCTAATAGAGCAATGGTTGCTCTCTGCTAATGTGTTGTATTAGGAGTAGGTGCAGAATTTTGAGTTTGATTTAGCCAGGGTACTCAATTTAAGTTCATGAATTATAGATTAGAAATGGAAAATGACTATTGAAATTTTGGTTTGAAGAAAAAGAAGGAAATCTTGAATTTAAAATCTAAGCCTATGACAGTTAATGGATGGTAACAAGGAGATGGAGCATAGGAGTATCATAAAGAAAACTAATTGGAAACATGATCGATGCAGGAGAGAAAAAAAAAGAGGAAACTGCAAGTAAATGACATTCAGGCAAGAAGATTTGGGTTTCTGGTCTTGATCATGAGGTTTTCAGCAGTGTTACTCCCCTCCTTTTAATTGAGCTACTCCCAATTTAACAGGATAAGTCTGATCTGTCTCACACTATCCAATTTGTGCATGCAATCTATTTCTGTTCTTGATGAACGTATTATGTGGGGTATTTTTCTCTCAACTTTTCCTTAATAGTAACTGAAAATATGCATATCTCAAAATATATAACCTTCTGATTTCCCTTCATTTGTGTTATTGATGACATAGCTGGCACCAAGGAAAAGATCAGGTGGGAAACAGCTTCACATGATATGGGGAAACGTGGCAGTTTGCAGAGAGATACTGTGCTGTTTGTTCTTGCTGCCTGAGTGACGTGATACACTAGGTCTTCATCGGAGGAGTGGTGAATAAAAGAAGATTTATGTTCAAATCACATGCTTTAAATATTTCTGCTAAGTGCTAGTTTGCTCTTTGGTGTTTAGCCTGAAATTTAAAGCACTGAGGATTAAAAGGATTACAACATAATCTTAAATAATCCTAAGTGTCATTTACAGAGAGATGGTTGTAATAACTAAATAAAACCATGTTAAGGGATGGCAGTGTTGTCAGTCAGCAACTGGAACAGAAACAGTGCCTATGTCACTCTGTCATTCTCCTCTTGCTTTTTTTTTGGCTTAGTTTGATGTTGGGTAGGTGAATTTTGATGTGGGTTATCAAAAAGGAAAATAACTTAATGGACTGCTTTTCAATGAATACTGATATTGCTGTTGAGACATCAGTAACTGGGCTAATTCGCAGATTTTTTTCCCAATATTACATATTTTCTACCTCTGGTAAACTTCTCAACCAGATCTTATTCTATGCTGTTTTACTCAACCTCTACTATAAATCAACCAGCCTTTTAATTTCAATTTCATCCCAGACACCGAAATATGTGCTCTCAGCCTCTGGATTTGTGATTCTGGAACTTCATTAGCACTGTTTTGTGGTTGGACCCTGTTTCCTTGAAGAGGTTTTGGGAGATTTCTCCCAGATGATTCAGAAAAGAAAAGGAAAAATAGGAGAGAGGTGAAAAGTGCAGAAAAGGTCACAAGAAGCCTTTATGAATTGGTGAAGCTGCTTTGTTCTCTTAATAACACCATTCATTTAACCACCAGACATTTTTTGGTTTCTATAGTCATATTTTTTCCCCAGTTTCATTTTTTAGAAAGGTTTCATATGAAGAATTTCTGGAGTTCTATGGCTGGGCTCTTGCCACAGATCTGGTGTGATACTGCTTTTGTTTCAATGCACTGCAGCTGGAAGGGGTTACTCATTCATATGCGACTAAGAAGTATAAGTGTATCTTACAAATACAGAAAGCTGTGTAAGACCTACAGTATTTCAACAGTGAGACAGCTGAAAGTACAAGTGCACCTATGTGTAATATGAAAGAATTTGTCTTGCAGCTGTTTCATATATAATAACATTTATGGCACTGGTCTGAGGTAACTCCCTTGTCCTTGAAGCTCTCCAGCTTTGTCCGAGTACATAATCTGAATGATAAGCTATTTTGTTTTACATACTGTAGGATCAGGATAGTAACTGGATGCCTCCCAGGAATGGTTTAAGTCACAGTTATTTGCCATGGGAGGGATCATTTTTGTTTCCGTGCTCTCTCTAGAGGAAGCACTGAGTGTGCGATGTGGAGGGGCTTGGGTTGGGATTGGTATTTAAAATTCTTTGTATGTTTTTAAATATAAATGCTGCATAGATGAGGCATGTCTGAAAAAACCACCTTGCAGTCATGGATGTGAAGCTTCTGGTGGTCCTTATCAGCAGCTGGAGTACGTTCCCCCATGCCCAAACCTGCCCTTGGAGAGAAAGTGTCATTTCCTGAGCCTGGGAGGACTCTTGCCTGCAGATCCAATGAGATGTGCAGGAATCTCTGCTGGATTGGAATTAGTTATGCATTAGATGGACTTGTGATTTTAAAACACCTGTACAGAATTATTTTTGCTTCTGGACATTGCTGCAGTGATTAGGGTTTCATTTTGGTCCCAGGAACCTGAATACATTGTTGGCTAATTAAAAGACAGCCCCATTGCACAGTTATTAGGTGGTGTCAGTCAAGAATTCTTTAAATAATAAACTTATAATTAGTTATATATATAAAAACTCAAGAAATTGTCTTCATCGTCTTCAATAGTAGTGTGGTCAGCAGGTTGAGGGTGATTTTCCTCCTCTGCTTTGCTCTGGTGAGACCCCACTTTGAGCAGCTCTGAGGTGCCAACATAAGGACACAGACTTGGTGGAGCGAGTCCAGAGGAGGCCACAGAGCTGCTCCAAGGGCTGGAGCCCCTCTGCTCTGGAGACAGGCTGGGAGAGCTGGGGGTGTTCACCTGGAGAAGAGAAGACCCTGGGAGACATGAAAGCCCCTTGCAGTGCCTAAAGGGGCGCCAGGAGAGCTGGAGAGGGACTGGGGACAAGGGATGGAGGGACAGGACAAAGGGGAATGGCTTCAAACTGACAGAGGGCAGGGTTAGGTGGAATATTAGGAAGAAACTCTTTCCTGTGAGGATGGGGAGGCCCTGGCAATGCTGTGGAATGACCTCTCAGTTGTGTTTCTAGTTTCCTCTTGCCTGTCTTCTTAATGACCTTGCTAGCAAAGCTCCTGCCAAAATATCAAGTAAAACCTATTCAATGAGTGCAGAAAATCTTCTGACCTTTCCATATATCTGCTATTTTCTTTTGTAACCTAAATCTAAGAAACCTGTCAATGTATTTTTTTAAATTCAGTTTTCTTTATTCTTAATTTCTTTAATTTTAAATGCTACATAAGATTTAATGTGTTTTACAGAAATACATACAAAATGCAGAATCAGAGCTGTAGGTGGTCAACACTTTAAATTGCAGACAACATTATATTTCTTCCAGAATTCTGGGACCTGACTCGTATTCTAGTTTTATGGTAGTGTAGCTCTCTGGACACTTTTGCAATCATGTCCAATTTACTTCTGTTGAAAAACAGGTTCTTATTAATTATCCTATTATCTTTCAATTTCTTTTAAACCAGGAACTATGAATGAAACTAAACTTTCTTTAGTTCATTGCCTTACTCAACTCCCCAGACTTTCTGAGGTCTCAAGCATACAGATCACAACCTTTGCTTTTGGAATCTGGTGTTGCAGCCGTTGTGGTCTTTATATGCAAAATCAGACAGGATTTTGTACAAGTAATGTCAGTAGAGATATGTTCTTATTTGTGGTTTTGTAAGCTGATCTTTTATTGGTGGAAAATGAATTGAAATTCAGGTTGCTCTATAAAAGTGGACACAAAAATACTTGATGGCATTCATGTTCTAAGCAATGTCAGGTAATAAAGCCGGTTTTCCCCCAAAAAAAGTGTGATTGTTAAAGAGACTCATGTCATTGCAAGCAGTGACAGAAAAGCTTTACTCTCAAGGACAGGAACGTACAAAGAGTAAAGCCACGAATTTCATACGTCTAAGATACGTTATAGAGAATGAAAAAAGGTTTTTTATAACATGTACCAACATATTTTTATTTTATGTTTCAAACTATACAATTTGAAAATAGATAAGGTATCTGACTGACAGACTGACAATGGTGTGCATTTGAAGGGTTTGGGAAACTAAGCCTTCAACCTCTGCATTAGAATTTCAAGGAACCCCTCTATCTATTTAACCTCTGTAATGGAATTTCAAGAGTTTCAAGGCACAGCAACTTTATTCATAAAACTGACAAACAGAGCAGTTAAGGTAAAGCTGCCACAAAGTTATAGCTAGTCTATTTCTCTTACTTTCCATGGTTCCTGTGTCTGCTCTGGGGTAACACAAAACAGCTGGTCATGGCAGAAAAGCCTTGTGTATTTTGTGGCTGCAAAATTAGGACAGTAGTATTTTTTTATTATTATTTTAAAAATAATGTCAAAAAGTGATTATTTTTTTCAGAAATAGTAAAGTCCAGTCCTGATAAACAGCATTTTGTCATACATGGCTTCTTGAAGGAAGATTCAAAATTCTCAGCAAAACTTTAATTGATTTGTAGTTAAATATGACCTTAGCTAGACAGTATTCCCCCTCCCCCCCCAATTATTGTCTATAACAAAAAAATTTAAAAAAAAAAAGTCTTCTGAGAAGTGTAATTTCAGCAACTCTTGGAGGTCTTGGAAAGGCTTGAAAGTCTGGCTGAAGCAAGAGCTTCTGGGGGCAGGGTGCTGTGGGGATGCTGCCTGTGGCACTGCACATCCCCCTGCTATGGTATCCACTGCAGACCATGACACATCGGGGAACCAGAGCTCCTGCAACTCACCAGAGCCTGGCGTCTCACTGAATCCCTGAGAACTCCAAAATCCAATGCAAAAGCAAGCCCAAATTTCCTGTGAAGAGCAGCCTGATTTAAAATAGTCACATCCATATTCCCCATATCTGTCATTATGTGTACATAGACATCTGGCTGCTAAAAATGATTATTATAATAGCTCACCACACTTTTTTTAAGAGCCATCTTTTGTTGGATGCTGTGAGTGACTGTGATAGGGACGAGTGTCTGAGTGTGCTCGTACACATGTGCTTCTTAAGAAATTACATGAATCACTTAGCCTGTGACAGCCACGCTGCAGCTTTCAGAAGTGCAGATGTTATTTGTCCATCAGAAAAGAAAATATTTATTTCAAGCCACAGGCATTTTCCTCATTGCAGAAATAAAACACAACAGCAGTTAATGCTTAATGTGCGTGTGACATAATTTTGTCAGGGACAGAAGCACGGCTGAGCACAAGGACCTGGGCAAATATGTGAGTGCAGAAGAAGCACCTTGTGCCTGGGAAGAACGCCGACCCTTAGGAGAAAGCAATCCAGGCGGCAGAGCCTCTTGTTTTTCCCATTGTTTTTCAGCTGAATTCACGGAGGGGTTGGGTGGTTTTGTTTTACAGCTGAGGAAGCGAGCGACGTTTTGCAGCTCGAAATGGCAGTGGGCTGCAGCGTCTTGCTGCATTATTCATAAACATATTGCTGCCATCTCGTGGGCAGCACACGAGCCAGCGGGGCGGGAAGGGATGGGCAGGGATGCGGGAAGGGATGCACAGGGATGTGGGAAGGGATGCGGGCAGAGGAGGCAGCCAGGGCTGTCCAGGCTATGTCCAGTGCCACCAGGGCTCTGCCCTTCCCCATGAACCTCCAGCTCTGCAGGGAACAGGGTGCAGGTCACTCTGCACCCACTATCTCGACACTGAGCATATTTTTTAGCATCTTTCAGCCCAACTCGGTGCCTGGCTGAGCAGTTCATGCTGTTAATTAGTCTAGTGGAAGGTGTCCCTGCCCATGGCAGGGGGTTGGACTAGGTGACCTTTTAAAGTCCCTTGCAACCCGAACCATTCTATAATGAACGTTTATTTTAGCTGGCAGCTGAACAAACTAATATATTTATCTATTTATTTATTTATTTTTAACAAATAATACTTCTGTAAATCTGTGTTCTCTACATTATGCACGTGACAGTAGTTTTATGTGTTAAAATGGTGATTATCTCCTGATCAGCTGATAGGAAAGGTAAATAGCTTTCTAAGGAAAAGTTGGCTCAAAATAAAGCATGCAATGAGTATTATTGTTACAGGTAACCAGTATGGTGAACTCAATAAAGCTCCTCTGATGTGAGTGAGGCCTTTGGTTCTGTTTTCTGCACTCATAACATGAGCAAAATGGTACTTTCCTTGTCCTGGCAATCAAGAGCTGAAGGGAAAATGTAGAAATGCAAAAGGAGCCTGGATTTCCTGATTCTTTAGTACTTTAAGGTTTAGTGCTTCTCCTGAGTGCAAACAGTGAAATTAATTTTAAAGCTTTATGAGTTTTGCATGGGTTTTTTTCAGCTTGTTAATGTAAGTTAATATTAAAAAAAAATTGCCTTGATACGTGCCCAAACATTGCATGCACTCCCTTAATTTATCAAACTCTTGGGAAAAAAAAAACAAAGAGAAAAATGAATCCTAAATTAATTCACTCAGAGATAATCAAATCTGACTTGTTTACATGCTTGGTGCTGGTATTTCCGTATTCAGCCACTACATTTTTTAAAATCTTGGCGAAGTCACTTGACTCCATTTTTTTGTGTTTCTCTTTAATGACTGAGGCAGATACTTCGAGTTGGCTGGACACGGGGAGCCTTGGCTGTCCTCTCTGTGAATTGGTGTGCACAGGGATGTCAGAGGAGGTGCCTGGGATCCACATTTTTTTTTTTTTTGTGTAGGAGTGATATCTTTAGGGAGAGGGTGTTTCTGAATGCTTCAAGGTGTTAAATGGACAATGAGAGGCAATTTAAATGCAAGGGGAGAAATGGAAACAGCAACCTGCCCTCTCTTTTAGATGCTGCACCTCTGGTGTTCAGCAGAGCAGGAATTCCTAAACTGTGATTCATGGACCACTGATGGGATAGGGAGACTTTTTGAAGTGGTAATGCAGACCTAGTGAGCCTGACAAGACATTTAAGGTAATTCCCAGATGGTACAAATGAAAGGAAAGCCCATAAGAACAGGTTACCACAGGGGACCCTGACTTTTCAAACCTCCTCCTCAAGTTTATTGATTTTGAGGATGCACGTCCAATTGATCCCACTTATGAAGTATTTTTATGTGGGTTATGTTAGTTGTTAAAAATTTGAGCTTGAGTTCAGGGGCTGGATTTCTTGAATTCTAGAGTGTTGGGATTATTTATTTATTTATTTATTTATTTATTCAATATTAAGGGGATTTTATTATTTGTGCATGGAGTTTTTTATTAATTTTATTTTTTTTTCCTTTCATAACCTTTTCTCTGACTTGGGGTAAAGAAATTCCTAGGGATTTCATGCCATTACATCTGCAATTGCATCTGTAAAACACGGCAATCCAAGAAGTTTAGCAAATATTTTCTTTGGCAAACAAAGTTGCAAAGAGGGGATGTGGTTTGCTCACCACTTAATTTAGAAACAGACTATAGAACTTAAATTATCAGATGATTTTAACACTTAAAATCCACGACACTTCAGCCACCGTCCTTTTTTTTTTATTTTGTGCTGATAGTAAGCACGATCGTTATAAATGCAGAATAATTTAATATTTTAACATACTTAAAACCTAGAACATATTTAGTTCTCCCCCTGCCCCCAGTCAGAGTTTACAGGTAAAATTTCACAGATTGAGCTTTACACTGATTCTTCAGGAGGGCAAATGTGTATTTGTATAAGTGCATATTTGCATGAGAGCACATTTTAATTTAGGAGAATAAGAGCCAATTACTATGATTCTCTTAAGTAATAAGAATTATTATTATTTTTTATTATTTGTACATAGTCATCACTAGGTGGAGGCATACTTTACATATTCTATTGAACATGTCATCTGTTGGGGACTGAGATGAATTGCACTGATACTGCGGAGTTCAGTGAATGATGCGATTTTCACCCTGAGCTGTTGAAATAACCTGTTACCACCAAATGCCCAACTCTCAGGCAGACTAAGCAGACTTGTGTTTCGACCACTACTACTGCTGCAAAACAATTAAAATTGAATATTTTTGAATCACATGCTGTCAGAGATGAATTAATTCAGAGACGTTGTGAATGCGTGGTGAAGTTAAAAGGAGAAAACAAAGCAGGTGTCACAGAGCGAGAGATTGAAAGAAAGAATATCTATTTCAATATCCCATCCTGTAGTACTTAAATCAATATATGACTGAATTTTTTGGGTGTTTGATTCTTTTGGGGTTTTTTTTAGTTGTAGTAGCAGAGTCCATACCCAGTCCATCCATTTTTTCTCACAGTAAAGAACCACTTGCTATAAATTTTGCACATTAAATTTTGACTGAGGGTTACAAGACCTCCCTCCATCGGTGCTAAAACACTAATTTTATCCAGACTCTCCTCATTTACGCCAGGGGTAGATCTTACACCTTTGTGTAAGTATAAATTGAACCACACTTATGTTCCTCTCTCTATGAGCTGATAGGGCAGAGCCTGTGCAAGGTGGTCCTTGGCACAAAGGCACAGCCTTGTGTTTGAGGGGCCACAAAAGGAAACTTTTGGGTGTGAATGTGGGAGTCAGAGATAAGAACTGGGTTTCTACAGATTTTGAATGCTGTGTTATGACTCTCTGCAGATTATAATGTCTACTGGCTTTTATTGTAGAGAAAGAAGGGTCATGATGCAGAGATTATAAAGAAAAAAAAATGGGGTCAGGATTTTTGAGAGACATTTCTAGAGCTTTTCAACTTCTTAACCCTGAACTTGTACAGTGGATATTGTTGTGGCCTTGAGCTTTGTTCCCTGACTTAGGATGTTCTGTCCATGCTGGAGCTAGACAGGGATTTAAAAATACTGTAATGGAGCTAAAATATGCCCCCCATTTGTTGGGTTTGTTATTTGTTGTTTTGGTGGGGTTTTTTTCCTCCCTGTATATTCTTTTCTTTTCTTCTTTTTTTTTAATGATTTGGAATCACACTTTTAATAATTATACTCACAATCTAAAATTAAATAAATATTGTGCTTAGTGCTCAAAGAATTGCCAACCAGTGCTGGAGAAAGTATGTCCAGCAATTTATCAGCCTGTAGAAAATAATTATAGCAATATTTTGAAATGCATTGGTTGTAGTTTTGTTTTGATTTATAGAATGTAAATAATCAGTTTTGATTCTTCTGTTTCAAATGACTCTTTTGGAAGTAAGGCTTTTGAATACGAGTCCCGCAAACCAAGCTGTTACTCCTGGGAAATTCTGTAGTGGTATGTTGCTGGCATTTGAAAAATGCACACCTTCTGAGAAAAAACAGGAAAATTCTGTCAGACAGACTGATGGGAATTCCCAAGTTTGGAAATGCAAGTTCTGTCGGAAAACAATGGCAGCACAATTCAGCTAGGGCTGCAGTTGGAGTGAAAAGGAACACGCTTTCACCATTGAACACATTTTCCTTCTTTTTATTTTTTTTTTATTGTTGTCATTCTGGAAACAAATATTCTACATGATCACTAAAAAAGTGCAAAGTAAGGAATGAGAGAGAGTAATGTGTGTTGGAACATAACATAGACTCTACCATGTAGAAAAGTGTGAAGAAATATGGTAAAATTGAATGTAAACAAAGAAATGGGGAAAATGATCGTGGGAGTGAAGAACTGTGTAAAGGGAGTAGGAAGAATGTAATCCAATAGTAGAGATCAAAGGAAGGGAAGCCAATTTTTTCAAATATTCTGTAATAACCTCAATGTAGCAAGGTAAAAGATCTGAACAGAGGGGCAGAATACCACAAATGGGAAAGGAGAAAACATTACATACAGCAAGGAGTGTACAATTTATTATTTTATTTTATTTTCAGGATCAATTATAGTCTCCATCTCCTGGTGTTTCAGGACTCTTTTCTAATTACAAGCATTCTTTTCGCTCCCTCTCCCGCACACACACGCTCTGTCTCGCTCCCCCTTCCAGGCAACACTTCTCCACTCGCGCAGATTTGAGGGGGTAGGAGGATCTCAGGGGTTCTTTGCAAGATGCTCGTTTCCCACCGCAGAGTGTGGCATTGCCAGGACTCTTCAGGGGACTCTCTGCCAGCTATCCTGAAAGGCTTGCAGAGGAGTGGGAGAAGATTTGCATACTGCCCAAGCAGGGCCAGATTTGAACCCCCCTCTCTGCTGAATAGTTTGTTACTGAGTAAATAATGACACCAAAATCATTGCAGCTTCTGCAGAAGAGTAGGTGCTGTGCTATGTCAAGCTATTAGGGTCTGTCCCTTAATTTTTTCCTCCCCTCACTCCTAAGATGCTCCTTTTTTATTCAAACAGAGATTTCACCTGCATTTTTTCCCTTCTAATTTTACCTTTCTCTGCTTCTGTTTTTTTTCTTTTTCTTTTCCCCTGTATTTTACATTTTTGTATTTTAATAGCATATTTTAAGCCATTTTTTCTCCTGTTCTCGATGTGATGACAGTATATCCTGATGGAAAGATAATAATGCCCAAGGAGGTTTTCTTTTATGAATTCTGCTGGTGTTACGTTCACATGCACAAATATATCATCTTGATTTCTAGCTCTGGGTCATTTCATTGCTCTTGTATGTCTTGCTACGAGATGTTTCCTGTAATTAAAAGATTAGGTTAAATAGATTATTTGTGCTGCCCTGTCTACATAAATGTTCTGTTTCTCTGCCTCTAGATACTGGCTTTTGTGTTTTAAGGCAATGTTGTGTACATGAAGTTGCATCATGTCTCCTTTGTCTTTAAGCTGCTGATTTATTGGTCAGAGAAGCAATCAAACCAGACATTTACTGCCACAGCCTCGTAGGGTCAGTGAATTAACAGGTGCCAATAAGTTCTAAAGAAGTGTTTTAATCGTTTCTAAAGTATTTAATTAATGGACTTTCTTAGAGGAGTGGTGACTGAGCAGACATAAGGTTGATAAATATTTAATGCTTGTATCTAGGGAACTTTTTCTCCCTTTCATGTAATTTGAGGTGTTTACTAATGGAAAACAAAGCCTAAATTGTTGTGTAGCATGCAATCAATGATAAGCTGCTATTAGATTGTCCGGGGATTGGATACCTATCAGGAATTAATCTATACGTGCTGTGATATTCTGCATTTAGAGCTGATCTTGTTTAGAGAGGATTTTGGAGTCAGGTTTCTCTGACATAGCCAGATATCTCTGTTAATACTTCTGGGCTATAGCAAGTAGCCTCTGTGAATCCAATTAATTGAATAGTAAGTGTATGTATGGCTGTTTGCTTGGGCTGCCATGGTCTCAGCAGCTACCACTAGTAGGGAGGTAGTAGAAAAAGAGACTCCACTTCCCAACATGCTTGTTGGTCTCTGTGCTATTCATAACACTTAATTTAAACCATAATACTGATAATGCCATAAATATGCCTAAAAGTTTGAAGATTTTTTTTTTACTTACCTCCTATCATAGTATGTTTTTCTTCATCGTAGAGGAACACTTCCCTTCCTGTTACTTTACTAAATTTTGACTCCTTACTTTTTATTTAAAAATAAAAAATCAGCTGTGTCTGAGCTACATTTGATGTTGTGTAATTCCTCTTGCTCTTGAATTCTCATAGTTCTATTTCCATGAAAAATAATGATTTTTATTTCTTAATATTCCTACCTTAAGGTACGATGTTTGTGATGCAGCAAGTGTGACTCCATTAATTAAAGGCTGTTTCCTTGCTTTTCCTTCCCTGTTTAAGCTTTGTTAAGTCACACCCTGCTGTGAGCCATGGCAAGTTTAGGATCACAGACCCCGTTGAAGAAATTGAGTCTATTTGCTCACTTAGACCCCTGATCTGCACTGCTCGAGCACACCAGGCTGTCCCAGCTACCTTTTGCTATTGTTATTATGGTAGCACATCTGTTATTAGGTTGTAGAGTTAATTTTGTTGTGTTGGGAGGGAGAAATTGCAATATCCCAGGACTGGAAACACAGCACTGGCCAAGCAGTGCTCTCGCTGGTGATGGTGTGTGTGAGCAACTCAACTCTGCTGGTTTGGGGCATCACTTCTGATTAAAGGGCATGTTACTGGAGTAACAAATATGTTTGTATAATGTCCAGGCCTCTTGTCTACACAGAAAATGTGGCTAAGAACAGGTGACAATACTGTTTTATTAACCCCTGAGCTAATAATTGGAAATGATGGAAAATATGGCAGTACCATTGCATCCCACCTGAGCAGGGAACAGAAAGCTTCTTAGACGTGACTGATGCTGAGGGATCAAAAACCCCCCAGCAACTTGAAGGTGTCTCTTGTGTTATTTAGAATGTTGAACACCTAAATCTATGACAATGATGTGATGTAGAGGGCAAAATGTTTATGACCAAAAAAAACCTGAATCTTTCAGAAGTTTTAGCTGGTATGAACTATATAATACAGGCAGGGCATAGTACATTTCACAGTGCATTTTTCTCCTTCTCTCAGTTTTTAAACTCTTATTTCTACCTGCTTTTTCCTTCCCTCTCTATATCTTTAATAATATAATTACTATTTTAAAACCTTTTATGAGCCATGTATGATGTGTCTGTTTGTTGTCTCTGAGGATGGTGGGTGCTGGGTTTGAAGTCATCCACATTTTCTTTCCAGCTCTGTAGCATGTAGAGCAGAATGTGCTTATAATCAGTAAAGGTAAAATAATTGGAAATAGGAATAATAATAATAATATAGCAATGGGGTAAAATAATTGGAAACAGGAATAACATTATAGCAATGGCCAATGTATTTGTCAACTGGGCTGCGATGGTTTTGGTTTTCCACTTGACTCAGTGAATGTGTACACGGCATGTGGAGGGAAGCAGTCGCCTCTGAATCTGATGTGTGCAAACCTGGTAATGCAGCTTTCACAAATGTCAATTAGATCTGCCGATGTAATTAAAAATACACATCTGCCTCCTTGAAAATGCAGCTCAGCTCTTGCGTTTTTGTTTTTAGTCTTTTAGAGACAACTGTGCCAATCTGAGCAAGTCTTACAGTAACTTCGTTTAGACAAACTCTCACTGTTACTTTTTGTTCATAAATGCAGTTAACAAGTTCTTTTGTACTTCTTTGAGTGTTAATTGATGTAAACAAAGTCTGCATTTTATCTAATCCCACTGAAGCTTGTTAAAATTAGAGATGTGCCAAATTATTCCAAAGCAGGTTGTAAAGTAAGTGAACCATTAGATCCACTGGCTCACAAATGGCATAGACAATGTGTGCTCTGTTTTCTTCTTTTTCAGGGACTGTTTATGTCAGAACTTTCAAATCACAGGTTTTTTGCATCTTTAAGATTGTGTTTAGTTAATCTGTATGGCAGAAGTACAGTACAAGCAGCAGGGCTGAGCGTGACTAAAGCTATTTCTAGAAAAGTCCATATATACCCTCCTAATTGAGCATACCTAGCATTCAGCTCTGCTAATTTCTATATCCAGCATTTTCTTTATAACAGACACGTCCATGTGTTTTCTCTTTGTAGGAATTGTGATTTACAAAATGGTTATTACCCAGTATTTTACTCCAGGGCTGGCAATCTAACACGCAAGGAGCTGTGTTGGCCTCAGCTGCACCTCTAGGGTGCAATGTGAGCACTAATGCATCATTTCCATGGAAGAGTTAGTGGGATTAATGCAATGCATGGAACTGATGGCCCTTCTCTCCTCTCCTGGTGACTAGCTCCCACAGCACAGGCTGTTCCCAAAGTCCAGTTGCTCAGAGTTTCTGTGTTTCTGCTCTTCTCCTACATCTTTTTCCTCTCCTTTGCCTTGTCTTTTGAAAAATTACTGTATTCCATCTCCTGCCTCCTCTCCAGACTGCAAGGCCATTGATGCTGTGCTGGTATAGGACAACCCCATGAGCCTGCACTAGAAACACAAAAGTCTTCACTCCTGCTCCAGTTCTCATCCCCTTCCTGACCTGAATACCAAGCAGGTTCTCTGAAGTCTTCTGATATTTAACCATGAAGACAAGTTCAACATGCCCAGCTGTAGAGCCTGGAGAAGACCTCTGCACTCACATTTGGACATGTGCTGATGGTCTTGGTGTAAAGCTCACTTTACATAATTTCCATATGAACAACACCATAGCCAGGAAAGTAAAAGGGTCAGGATGCATTTCAAAATGAAGTATTATCATGTATCAATTAGACAATCAAGTATTCATCAGTACTACTCTGATTTAGTAGAATTATAGAATCACGGAATCTTAATATGGTTTGGGTTGGAAGGGACCTTAAAGATCTTCTTGTTCCACCCCCCTGCCATGGGCAAGGACACTTTTCACTATCCTAGGTTGCTCCAAATCCCATCCAACATGGCCTTGAACACTTCTAGGGACAGGGCAGCCACAGCTTCTCCAGGCAACCTGTGCCAGGGCCTCATCAACCACTGAGTAAATGATTTACCCTAACATCTAATCTAATCTAGTCGATTTTTTTAGTTTAAAACTGCTCCCCCTTGTCATATCAAAATCTGCCCCTGTAAAAAGTTATTCTCCCTGTTTTTTATGAACCTCCTTTAAGTACTTAAGTACCTTTAGTGCCTCAGTAGCTGGTGTGGGCTCTGCTGCTAGTGCTGCTCCCCTCAAAGTCCTTTAAAGCTGAATGTGTTTCTCCCGTCACACCTTCACTGCAGGTTCTGAGGTGATGGGTGTGTCCATAGACAGTGTAAGATACACAACCTGGGATTTCTGGTAAAACAAATTATAAAAGTTTGTATAATAACAAAAAAGAACCTCTCTGTCCTTTTTTGAAGTTTTCTTTCAAGTTGTAAATGACGGCCAGGGATGAATATCCTGTAACTGCACATTTTACAGCATCTCATGGCAATTGGTGCTGACCAGAAGTTTGATTCTTAATTGATAAATGTTATCTTGGGCAAAGCTGTTGTGTCTATGCAGCAGCAACAGGCACTGCTACCTCAAGGACAGCAAACCTAGAGATAAATGGCCAGTGCTGGGATTTTCCTGAACCTTGGGAACTGGCTGGCTAGACATGGAGGAGCTGAGGTACCTAATTAGGAATCAGAACCTTAAACACCCTCATAGACCTAGTTAGCAGTAACTTTATTTTGGCTTAATCAATAGGGCTTTATTCCAAGCAAAAATGTCTTGTGGACAATTCTTTTCTCAGGTAAAACTGAGATAATCTGGTAATGTGTGTCAGACAAGCCAGATCTCAAAGATCAGTACATATAGATGTTATCTTTCATAATTCTGTGGGTTTTTTCTTGCTGCCAGCACCATGGTATCTAATCTTTCTAGCAAACAGGTGGCTCTTGCAGCATGCTTTACAATCAGTCAGACTTTGGCTCAGTCTAATTTGCTTAATCATATTAATTAATTACTTTTGTAAATGTCAGAAAAGTTCAGCACACATTTTACTTTTTAAAAAGATTTTTGAAGATTGTTCTAGTAAATATGTAACTTTGAAATATCTACAGTATTTTTACTGAAATTGCATAGTTAGATTATTCATTACAAGCAAACTATTCAACTTTTTTTTTCTTAGCCTCCTTTCACTTAGCAAATTGACTTAGATTTCTATGAACTTATTTTATATTTTATATCAGTTTAATTAGGTGATGCCAATCAATTTCAGCCTATGACCTCTTCTGCTAGTTGCAGTGTGGCATTTTTCCATTGAACATACCCTCTTGATTGGAAAAAAAAGTAGTTTAATGGTGGATAAACACTAGAGACCAAAAAT
Organism: Campylorhamphus procurvoides; assembly: GCA_013396655.1. Classification (NCBI taxonomy): domain Eukaryota; kingdom Metazoa; phylum Chordata; class Aves; order Passeriformes; family Dendrocolaptidae; genus Campylorhamphus; species Campylorhamphus procurvoides. The sequence continues at coordinate 1,708,615 of WBMV01006647.1, read as the reverse complement.
TATTGGATTTTGCATAAATGCCTTTTATTCCTTTATAATAAGACTTGTTTTCTGAATTGCCTTTTTTTTTACCTCCAAAATATTGCATACCCAAAAAGTCAATTTTAGAGTAGGAAAAAGGAAAGCTCATACATCTCCTAAGGGTGCAACTCATATAGGTGCTGTAAGCCACCTGTCTTAACCAGTGCTGTTTGTTAACCAAAATGGTGACAACTGTGCTCTTGATTTAATTAATAATATCAGTGAGAGGTTGAGACCTGCCACAGTACAAGGTTTGATATCTCCATGCAGTTTTGCTGCATTTTTTTGCTGTATCTGTGTTTGGATGCTCTGTGGTTGTTTAGTAAGGCTTCAGGAAAGAGGTCAAAGCATAGGTGATGTTTTGAGAGAAAGTTCTGAAAATCAAAATATTGAGATTATATAGAACTCTACAGTTTCTGAGTCGTAGCAAGCCTAGGTGAAATGAAGGAAAACAAATGCTGCTACCTCAAGAAGCCTTGGGGGAATCACTTGAAATAAAGCCTAATTGACTAACAAATCTACAAATGGTGTTTTTCCTTACATCTGACCATGTAGCACACTCTTCATAATTTCTCTGTGCTAACACATTTTCTGACTGGTGACATCTCATGTGTGCACTCTCCACTGCCAGTCAGGGTATAGATGATGTGCTCCAGATGTGCAGTGTAAGGTCACTGTCCTGCAGCAATACGTCCTTCTGTTCCCATCTGTAACAATATTTAACTCTGAACAGGGCAGTGATTGTTACTAAGAATTTCTCCTCTTTGCTTTTGGTCTTTATGAAAGCCTGAGACTCTTAGGTTAAACATAAGGAAATATGAGAAGTTTAACAAATATTCTGCCACTTGGTATCTTCAGGTTAGTCATGATCTCTCTAAAGTTAGGATCAAACCAAGGAGTAGCTGTATCTGTATGTATAAGGCTGTATATGTGTATGTGTGTAAGTGCACTCTTCTTCCTGACTCATGACACCTCCAGGCTGCAGGTGATGATGCGAGGAGAGCACTGACCAGGCAGAGATGGCTTTTTATTGTTTACAGAATCACAGAATGGCCTGGGTTGGAAGGGACCTTGGAGATTTCCTGCTGGTTTGTTTGCTGTAGCTCAGGTGGCAGAGGCATTGTCTCTACAGGTGTATATAAAGGTCTTTACAAAGAAGTAGTTTGGAATTGTTATGAAATTTTCTGATGGAAGTCTTGCTGCCTAAACCTGGTAGTTAATTGAACCACTACTTTTTAAAAAACATAATTTTTCTACAACACTTATATAGAGAAATGCTTTTTTGGTTCAGAGTGGAGTGTGTGCTCCACACCAGGGATATATCCACAGCAGAAAGCTTCAGCCAGTATACAGCCCATACATTTTTATCACCATCAGGTTTAGTCCTGCACCCTGGATGCTGCCATTTTAGAAATCATCTTAAACTGTAAACCTTTGGGAATTTCATTGTTCCATGTATGCTTGTGCTGCTGTACTATTAATACTGTTCAAGCTACTTGTTTGGATAGTACCTTCTAATTTCCCAACCATGCATGAGAGCAGCAGACATTGTACAGAGAAAAAGGAAGCTGAATCTGAGCATAAGAGTTTGTTTTAATTGTCTAGGAATTTGTCTCTGTTTCTGAGGGGTGGCTGCGTGTGGTATTTTTTAATGAAACAAAATGAAGGTTACACCACAAGTTGTTGGCCTTGTTGACTTTAAAGTGCACGAAATCTCACCAGCCCTTCAGTGAGTGTGGGGTAAATTTATCCAGAAGAAGGCAGAATTTGTGTGGATCTGGACCAAGTGATGTTTTTTGGCAGAAACAATAGAAAACATATTACACTGTTTTTATGTTTATTTCCTCACACTGTGTGGTTTTGTCTGGTTTCTCTGCAAGCAAGGTTCAAGCTGGCGAGCCACACAGTTTCCTTTTGATTTCTTTGTTGTTCGTTTATTGGAATTTGAGATTGGAAGCAGATACAGTGGATGCAAACCCAAGCGAGCCAAAATGCTTTCAGTCTGCCTGTGCAGCCCTGCCTGAAAGCTCAAGTCACTGAATTTTCTACAGCAACAATATTAAGCTTATTCTTCCAACTCTTCTGGAATATGTATTTCCATTAGGATGGATGTATTCACATAAACTAGTTATTTTAATATTCTTCTGAACTGGAATGCAATTACTCACTCAAATTAGCCTTTCAAAATATTGACTAAAGGGGTTATGACATTCAGATCCTTCATGAGAGTATGGTCAAAAATTCAAACTTTGTCAAGATTCAAGATGCAGGCACATGAAATGGAGTATAAATGCAGGTTATGTATACTCCATCTGCAGCAATAATATTTTAAAAACTTAATCAGTGTAATCCTGCTTGACAGAATAGCACAGGATAAACTAATATTTTCAGTTCAATTGCATAAAGGCAGTTTAAAAATAGGACTTACCATTTGATCATGCATTATTTTCCCAATGAAAGAACATGTGGAAACAGTAAGAAATGATAATCCAACATAAAATATACAAATGTACAAATTTTATCCAAATGCTCCAGACAAGCCAATATGGTAACCAGTGTAACATACTCTGCTGCTCACTAGAGTGCTTTCAGCATCAGCTCTTAAGGGGGTTTTTAAGGTTTAAATATATTTGATGTTCACGTAGGGGTCTAGACCCAGCATTGGGGAACCCGTGCCTTCTCATCCGAAGCTGTTGTTTAGCATCTGGCTCCCACCTGCCCACTTAACATAATTGCTCAGCATCAGACACTGTTTTGCTCATCTCCAGACTTCAAAGCCTCAAAGGACAGTTCTTTTACTCCTCTGGGAGTTTGCTGTGTCCATCACTGTTGCTGGTTTGAGGGTTTCTTGCAAACATTCTCCTAGAACTCTGTGTGTCTGTCCCCCTTCCCTTGCGGTGCAGGAGGTCAAAGTAGAGCTGTAAGGCCAAATGGTTTTCCCCCATGTACACACAGCACAGTGTGAAGCTCAGGATTTTTTTTCTGGATGCTTGAGGATTAAAAAAAACCCAATCTGACTAACAGATATAAAACCCAAACTTTGAATATAAGCAGAGCAAACGTGTCAGAGGACAGAAGCTGCAGATAAAACATCTGGTTTTTGTTTTTTCTAGATCAATTTGGTTTACATATATGCTTCGTTTTGAGGGTGCCACTCTTGCTTTGGTTGCATTCCTTCAACTCATGGTGATTTAGAGATGTTATATAAATGTTGTTTTATAATGAAAAATGTGTAATCCTCAAAAAATGTAAAAGCAAACTTTCCTAAAAATGTTATGCTTACTTTTCCTGTATAGATTAATGTGTCAGACAAATGATAAATATCAACAGTGTTTTCAGAGCAAAAATACTTTAGATAAAGGGCAGAAACAAAGAAAATACACATCGGTTACATTAGGATATGAGTGAGTTAAGAGTCTTTGATAGCGGTTATTCTGCTAGTCCAAATAATGACTAATTACCACGGCAATCCTTATGTTCTGTGCCATACGGACCCCACCATTCCTACTTAAAAACACTAATGGCAAATATACATTGCAAACAGATGCCATGTGCACATATCATCTGAAAAGGCTTTTAGGAAAACAAGATTGCTGGTCTTTGGATAGAAGCAGAGCAGTTGCACTGCAGGATGGCAGAGCACCAGTGATTCCCATCCCACAAGAGTCCCCATCTGTGCCACCACTGCAGGAGAAGCAGGGATGGAGTGAGAGAGAAAAGCCTGGCTCAGATTTGAACACAAATCACCCTCACCAGGTAGAGCTTTTCTGTGCCACTAGCCTACCTTTGTCTTGAAATGTTAAGTCTGAACAGACTGAGCTGCTCCTAATTAGTTTCAAGCTGGTGGTGATCCTCAGCTGGTGGGGGAACAGCTTTGAAACCCAGACTGCTGGATCAACTGGGGGTCCCTGTCTGAGATGCTGTCTGGAGGAATGACGTTTAAGGTCTTTTCAACCCCAGAAACTGATTTTCCTCTGCCTGTTTGGAGGTAACTTCTGCTCAGCACAGCCTGTGTGTTGCTGGCTGGACCATGGGACTCCCTGCCAGCTCAGGTCACCTTCGGGGAGCTCCGGAATAACATGAAAATTACAGATTTGTAATCCAGGCGCTGGTACAACTGTACTGGGGTTGGGGAGAAGGAGGAGAGGACTGTGAATTGAGACAACTGGTACCCTGGTGCAGCCCTGCAGTGGGAAGGTGCTCCATGGATCAGGGCTCCTGGACAGGCAGCAGCTGTCCCCATAATCCCACCCTTCTGTCATCCCTGTGGAGACTCAGGGCAAAACTTTGACTTCAGTAATGAATCTATCTGAGGGGGGAAATAGGCCTGAAAAAAACAAATATATAAATACCAAGGGCCAGTAATTTGAAAATATGGAGTTAAATTTTCGAAAGCAAGGGCCATCCTTACTTTTCAGAAGGCAAGGCAAGGCAAAGCAAGGAAAGGAAAGGAAAGGAAAATAACAAGAAAAGAAAAGGAGAAAGGAAAAAGGAAAGTAAAGGGGAAATGAAAGGGGAAAAAGAAAAGGAAGGCGGGGGGTAGGGAAAAAAGTACTTTGGCCTAGAAATGATTGCTCTGTATCTTATCACAGCGTTCCGGGTTTAACCATCATCAAACCTTGCATGAAATGAAAACAAAGGTCTCTTTAGACCTGATCCTTGAGATGAGGGGGTTTGTCCCACAGAATCTGTATAAATGCTCAGCCTGCTGAGGGCCCTCCAGTGTGTGCCTGCTGTCCCAGGGCACAGCTCAGCCGTGATCCTGGCAGCACCGGTGGCACCGGGGTCTGGAGATGCTGCCAGGACAAGTCAGGGGACACATCCATGTCAGCTCAGCAGCCGTGGCCAGTGGCACAGCTCTGCCACTTGACAGAACATAAAACAGGCATGTCAGGAGAGAATTGATATGTTTGAAAATTGATCTGTGAGCAGCTTTCAGCATTAACAAAGTTTCTCTCTGATATTTCTGCCATTTTCCTGTGTTGTGATTTTAGAGGAATTAAGATATTCTCTTTTAGAGGGATCCGATTCTTTTAAAAAATGGTTAATAATGTAAAACTTTGCATCTCATAAAGACTGGTGAAAATTATTTCTAATATGAACTGTCTACCAGGAGGTTGATACAGCCACTGCAGTGTCAGGGTATGTATAACCCTGACTCCGTGGCAATTCCTGAAGCATCGTGAGAACTTGATTAATGAAGCATGGCCAAGAACTCACCAGCTTTGATAGAATAAATATCTGAAGGAAAAAGTGTATTTTCTTTTAAAATAGGAAGTTTCCAAGGCATTGAAAGAGAAAGGCCTACTGTGACCTTATAATTGCTCAAAGTGATATATTGAGGATATGAAAATATTTTAAATTCTGATCTTAGAATATCTCCAGCCACCTTCCTCTCATCCTGCACATTAGTCCTACATTTTTATTGCTTTGTTGTTCTACTACTGGGCCCTTCAAAATCATGCTTACACTACACATTCCTCCAGACAGGCTTTCACACTTCATAAGGCTCTGAACTATCATTAATTAGGAGGCATTTCCTCCTGCAAGTCCCCTCCATCTCTCTGATGGCTCATGAAGAGATAGATCTATCCTCACCAAATGGATAGTTCCTCCTCTTGGCCATTATCACTGTGGGACAGTGAAATCTGTCCTGGTCTCACTGACCATGGGCACGTAGAGTGAGCTTACAGAAAATGCTTGTGTTTCCAAAGGTAAAAAGGTGTTCTGCTTCTGTGTGAGTTTACGTGGTATATCTGTGCTCAGTCAAGCCTACTTACAGCTGCAATAATCTCTCCAATTTTTTTTTTTCCAGTAAATCCCATTATTTATATTTCAAGTTTCTTCTTTCTTTTATAAGAGGCCCAACAGTGAACATGACATGTTATTATTTTCAATGCTTTCAATGCTTAAGCTGCATTCTTCTTTTTTTCCTGGCTTAACTGCTGTATGAAAATACTGCTGGATAATTTATATTATTAATACTTTTTTTAATGCTTCTCTGTATGAGGGAAAAGCACCTGGTCTGATCACTTTATGCATAGACTAAAGCCCAGTGTAGAAAGCTCAGCCTTCTTTTTTTAAAGCTTGAAGACATTTATCTATGTTATATGTATTCGGATACTTAGGAATTTTTTCTCTCTCTCCCCCGGGACATTATGGAACATTTTCCATGTATATCTTAGTGGGGTTGTTCAGCACCGTATCCATTCCATCTACCTCCAACTTCACCTGAAGGGCAAAATCCTTAAGATCTTGACACAATACTGATAAATACATGGAATTATTAAAGTTGCCATCTCAGCAGAATAGGATTGCTGCCGCCTTTGTTCTCAGGGGAATACATATTTCACCCAGTAGCAAGACACCCAACTGCTGCTACAATCAAAACTCTCTGAAATGCCTTTAAGCTAATCATCTTTGAACATAAGCCTTTGTTGTTAAATCAGGGACCTTCTAGATGCAAGGCACAGAAACCTTTTTTGTTTTTTCTCCACCTTGCACAAAACAGCTTTAAGCCTGTCACCGCTGACAGTAAGGTTCAGTGATCTGTCAACATTCACCCCTGATAAAGACAGTGAGAGAAATCCGTGGCTCTGGAGAGTTCAGTGGAGACCAAACAGTATGTTTGCAAAAGAGCATTTTTATATGTTTTCTTGTGACAGCACTAGTTTAACAGAAAATAGTTGGAGTGTGCCAAAAAAGGGTAAAAGAGAAAGAAAAGAAAAAAAAATAGGAAAAAAGACAGAAGTAGTAAGTTAGGCTAGCATGACATGATGGATCTGGGCTATGACAAACAGAATTGGAAAAAACCTTCCCTGGGGACCAACTATAGCAGGTTTGCTGAATTGTATTTCTTGATTTCTTACTGTGCAACAGTGCTTTTTAGTGTTAGATTGACTAGGCTTCAGAATATTTTTAAAATTGTACAAATCAAAATCCATGTAGCTTAAAAATGAAAGATGTAAAAGGTTTAGGAGTTTGATGTATTGAAAGGCATTCTGTATTCCCTCATGTGAGTATTAAATGTACACTTTGTCTGTTTGATGAATTTTAAATCTTTGTGGATTGCAACATGCACTGCAGCAGTTTAGGGAGTATAAACCTTGGCTGAAGGAAAGCGTAAAGGATGTGCAGTGGTCAGGCTTCAAACTAAGCTATTCTTCACTCTTTCTGGTTTTCCTAGGTGCTGCAATACATATAAAACCTAATTTATAGAGAGTTAAGTAAGAGCAGTTGGGGGAAAAAAAAAATCTTGAAAGATTCCTCTTGGAACCAACTAACCCTGACTACATTAAATGCAAGTAGATTTCATCTTATTTTAATTTTAGTGTAATATGAAAAAAAAAGCCAAGAAATATTTATGAAGAAAGGACAGGCTGAAGGGATCAGAATATTTTGGAATAATAAATGCCTTTACTCAAACCTACTGTCATGTCAGACAAGGGTCTTGCTTGGTGACAAGCAAAGTTAGGACAAAAGGCTTTAGGGGCTTGAAAAATGACATTAGATGACATTTATCTCAAAACCTCTGGTTTCTAGGTACATCAACAGAGAGCTGGCATAGCGGGCCAGGAGCACAAGGCATGTTTTGCTCTCTCAATTTAATTCTGCCTTCTGGTGATGGAAATCTCTTCCTCCACCAGAGCAGCATTTTCCATAACACACAATGTGTTCATGAGCGCAAAATGCTAAGACGTGAAGTGATAGTTATGAAATCTAAACAAAATGTCACATGTGTGCTTTAATGGACATGGGTTTGGGTGTGTTTCATCTGTATGTCAAGTGCAAGTGTAAAGCTGGTTGGTGTTGTCTGGGAGGGACAGCTGGATTGGTAGTAGAGGATGAGGGTGAAGTAAGGAAGATCAGCCCAAGCCTTTCTATGAATTTGTTTGAGGGTTTTTTTCAAATCAAAATAAGTCCATTCCTGTTTCCTTGCTCTTCTTGCAAAGTTCCCTTCCCCTTCAGCTCTAATATTTAGATGTTTACACCAGCTTGAGCTTCTGATATCAAGTTTTTAATTCTTTGGGGATTTTGAGAAAGACAGACCCATGATTGAGCATTCAGACAAAACTTTTGTGATTACATGGAAACCTCATGGTAGGTGCAGTCCTGAGCCTGGACAGACATCAAGAGGTGATGAATGTGTACAAGACTAATTTCTCAGCTTTCACTTGAACAGTAACTGATTAATCTTCAGAGCAATTTCCAGAAAGGCTTCACTATATTTGTTTACAGTTGGGGAAATCAAAGCTGTAAATACGAGGCCAGGAATCATGTAAGTTTTTTAATACCAAAAAAATCATGTAAGTTTTTTAACACCAAAAAAAGTTCCTATTTCTAGATCTGAGATCATGCAGCCCCTATGAGGTAATGGGGGTTGTATTTGCAGCTGAACTATCCCAGCTCAGGGGCTGCTTTAGTTCAGTTTCTAATAAGGCATAAAAAAATACACCAGCCATAATTTTAAAGAACATAAAAAGTCATCTCCTCTCCATGACCTTCCATCCTGTATCATCAAAGGTCACCTGTGAGATTATAAGTAAATTCTGGACTCTGTGAGGGGGATAGTGGTGCCGTTGCCAATTGCTTTGACTCGCATTATCAGGCATGGTACTGCCAATCACTCTGCTGATGCCTGTCAGGTTTCTGCTGCTGCCAAGCAGAATGTAAAATTGACAGGGAATATTACAGTGCTCGTCAAAAGCTGTGAGATACCTCTGCCTTGGGGAGAGCAGGCACCTGTGGTTACAGACAAGGATCAGGGCTCGGGAACACTTTGTTGCTCCCTTTGCATTTTTTTGAAACTTATTAATTTTAGAAGTGAAGCACACAGTTCACCCATATTGAGATTCTGATTATGAAATTGATATTTCCACAGATTGAGCTAACATCCAATATGCTATTCTATACAAGGCTTGAGCAGAGATGTGAAATAAAATCAAAATGGGATTAAATTTTTGACAGTGGAAACAATGCTTGTTAATTCTGTAGCCTAAAGTTTTGAGTGGTTGATCTGTATCTTTTTATAATATGTACTGTGGTCAGTTCCAAAAATCTGTCTACATGTTTCTTTTCTGTTTGACATGGTTTCTCCAATTTCAGGAAGTTCTCTTCCACCTATTGCTGTATACTTGGGTTTTACTGCATAAACCCAGGTTTTGTATTTGTACAGCCATCTATAGAGTGGTTCATTAATCATCTGTAAAGTGTGGGGTTTCACAAATATAATAAACACAAAAGCTACAGCCAGCTGGACTCTGGATCTCCAACAGGACAATGACATGCCAGAAATACTTTGCCATTACAACCTGACACCACGTTTTCTGTCGAACAGAGAAGTCTCATGAATACATTCAAGAGAAGGCAATAGCTTGTTCAGCTATCGAGAATTATTTAATTAAATCTGGAAGCTTTCGAGGAAGCCATAAAAATGAGGTTAATATGTCAGACTAATAAATTCTATATAATTAAGCTCCCCAAATATAGAAATTTCAGAATACGATGCTAAACATATCAGAGTAGGGACATCAATTTATTTAATCTCAACATTGTTGCATTGTCTCCATGAACTTCCATTGGTGTCACAATAAGATTATTATGACAGCACCATTAAGCCCCATTCAGATGAATGGGGAATTACTGTCATGATGGAAACAGCTGCAGCTAAAAGCTGCTGTCTATGATCAGTAGTTATTTTCAAAAAGTCAGATATTTTGCTATTACAACAATTATATTTTCTCTTTAAATATGTATATAGCACAAAGAAGAAACCTGGGTTTTTGAGGCGCAGTGAAAACCAGCACAACAAAATGTGGACTGTGTGGCTGTTTAAGTTATTCCACAAAACCTTCACCATTCCAGCTCATTTATAATTTTCCAGATGTGTACAAAGCCTCTACTGCACAGACATGTTGCTAGATTTTAGGACTGTCAGTCAATAACTTGCATGTTGTCAAGAGTCTCTGCTTAGTCCATTGTCCACCTTCCCCTTTCCCAGAGGGTAGATAATAAAAGACTTTGTCAATCACAGCAGCTGCAGGGAGGGTAGGATGGAGATCATACCAATGACAAGAAGTGAATTTAATGACTTAGAAGACAGAGTGCTATGAAGTCTTTTATACCTGTCCACCCTATGCCACCTTCCATCCTTAGTTCCCTGCACAGCACCTCTCTCTCTGCCTTTCCATGTGCTGCTGTACCATGTCGGGAGAGCTCTTCCACTAAAAGCACCCAACTCCCAGCATTACGTACCACAACTTCCCTTAAATTCTGATGGACTCAATAATAAATTTAGGATTTGAAACTCTTTAAACAGCTTTTCTGTCATATATTATACACTGCGATGTCTGCAGATTGGTAAAGAAGGGTACTTAGATTTATGGCAATATATTTCACGTGTGTTCTTCTATTTAATAGAAAATGAAAATATTTTATTGATAACGTCAAAAAGAAAGTTGGGAGCTCTTTATGCAGAAATGCATGGCTGAAGTGTATCTATCCATATCTAAAAGATAATTCTCCATGCTTCTCAGGGCAGATTTAGTTAAGTCTGCATGTGTCAGGACCAAAGAAAAAGGCTAGAGATATTTAATATTTTAAGCTCTAGGCTGAGTGGTGTTGCAGAGTGGTTGTTTAGGAATCCATGTTGGTTTCTGTTTAATTTTTTTTAGCTATTTCAGTGGAATCACAACCTTATGAGGTCTTAGCAACATTTAAATGAAATAATTGTTTTCCTTCATAATGAAAATTTCAAATTTTACATGAATTAGTTGGAGATATTTGTTACCTGTGTATCAGTTCCCATTCTGCCCTAAAGGATTCAGAGATTATGGTGATAATACACAGTTTCACGGTAAAGCCTTTTCCTCCTTGTGCAAGGGGTATGCCCTGTCAGTCATCACCTTTCCAGATCCTTTCTCACACAGTCCAACCTGCTGCAGCAATTCTGCATCTTGCACTTCAAATGGTTCAGATTGCTGAAACTTGGGAGGTCAGTTCAATCATTCCTGCTGTGCTCGTAGGAGAAAACCAGTAACGTGACACTTCCAATCGTATCCCCGGCTGTGGGGAACAACAGCTCCTCTGTGTGAATGGAAAGTAAGCACCTGTTGTAAACAAATTAAACACTGTTTTTTAAAAAATATAAATATTATTACCTGCCAAAATTATGCCAATCAAAGGGAACCAGTTGGTGGTAGAAAGTTCAGTACAAACCATGTTCTGAGTAGGTACACTGTGCATCCCTGGTGTAAGCATTCTTTGATGAAAAGGCAGCTTGTTCGGGATACCTAGATTGAATTTCTTGTAAGGCAGCTGCTTTAGAGAATATAAGATATTTCTCTCAGCCACCTGTTTCCTTTTATTGTGTTAACATTTGAGTTTGTTGGGCCAGCCCATGCGAAGAGATAAGGCAGAGTTTCTGTGTTTTGTTTATCAGGGCATGCTTGTTCATGCTCTTAAATATTAGTGGAAGGAGTTCAGCAGGGCAACCCCATGTGAGTTGGACAAAGCAGCTGCTTTTGTTCCAAATTTTAGTTACTTGTGGTTTTGTGTCTTGGCAAAACGCTTTTTTTCCTGGCCTTGACATAAGAAAAGAGTTAAAATAATTTTATCTTTTTGAACAGCTGCAGAACCAAAGAGGGGAGAAAAAGCCAGACTTTAGAGTAGAGAAGTATTCATCAATGGTCTTCAGGCCAGCACTATGTTTCATCATTGCCTATGCCTGGTGTGGTCCTTTAAACCAAAACAAACCCAGTATACATCTTCTCATTTGATATATATGATATATTCTTCCCTGTGAGGGTGGTGAGGCCCTGGCACAGGTTGGGCAGAGAAGTTGTGGCTGCCCCTGGATCCCTGGAAGTGTCCAAGGCCAGGCTGGATGGGGCTTGGAGCAACCTGGGCTGGTGGAAGGTTTCCATGCCCATGGCAGAGAGTTGGAATGAGATGAGCTTTAAGGTCCCTTCCAACCTAAACCATTCCATGATTCGATTATAATTTTCCTCTCAGGCTGCCTTGGTGGATCCTCATTTCAGGTGTATGACAAGAGCAAAACAAATGCCCAGTGTGGAGAGATGAGGTTGGGTCAGTATGTTGAAGGTTGTGACAAAGGAGCTCAAAATGCTGCACAAACACCTGTGTAGCTGCAAAGAGAAATTCTTTTATTTGTGTTAACTTACAGCATGCTTGGCAATGTTGAGCTGTACACCCAGATTATAAGACAGAGAAGGAGAAAAACCATAATTACTTCTTTTTAGAGATATTAAAGTATGTTACTGGTGAAGTGTTCAAAGGCAAGAGAATTGTTGAGGATAAAATGATATTCAGGCTCCAGTGAGAGTAGTCATGCCATGTACATCACAAATTCAGCGTACAGGAAAAAGATTAAATGTTAACTGTTTATTTAATCATTGTTTACATTAATTTTCCACCATTAAAAAAGCAAACAACATGACAGTTGGGCATTTAAAAATATGAATGTTACAACATAATTGCAGTTATTTTTGTGATGGTACCTGATCTCAGCCTACTGACACTGGGGATGTCTTCTGACCAAATTCATGCTCATTATCTTAAAAAAAATATCCCCCCCAAATAAACAAACTAATCAAAGAATTATTTCTCAACCTCTTTTAATGCTTTAAAAATCTCAAACCCCTTCCCTCTTCTGCATCTTATTCTTGATAAAAATAATGCAAACACAGCCAGTGTGATGCTATTTTTTGTTTACAGTATTGCTGTGTTGTTTTGGTTAACAGAATGAAAAACAGCACAGTTAGACTACAAGTAAAAATGTTTTATTCTTAGTTTGTTTCATCAATAAAAGCTGACATTTTTGCAAGAAAGATGTTATACTATTGGAATTAACTCTTAGTCAATTGTAAATAATTGTATTATATTGGTATGTTATCATGAAGATTAGAAATCATTTCCTACAGAATCATGTTCCTGCTTTCTCAGCACTGTTTCAATTGAAAGGAATTTGAATGAAGTGCATCTCATTACTAACATAAAGTAGATGGAGCTTGAATAATTTTTATATTTATTTTCCATAGATAGCTATTACATTTCTTATCCTATCCATCCAAATTTTATAAAATAAATTGTTTTAATCCGTTTTTTGGAGAGAAGCAATGAATTTGTTTTTGCAGAAGTAATGCATCTGAATATATTGTAATATGCATAAAAATCTGTTAACACAGTTATTTATACAAAAAGTGTAGCTGCCTTACCTTTGATTTAATTTACATACTTTATTTGCCTTCTGACAAGTTCTTCCCTTGCCTTTTTTTATTTATGTGCCAAAAATATGTCTTTTCAGATAAGTCAACTAAAACTTTAATGTATTGTATATTTTAAAACTACATAAAATGTTTTATGCATTCGCTAGTTTTTTCCCACAAGCATTTGTTAAAGGTGATGCTATATCAAGATTAGACATGTTTTACCACTGATAACAGCGTAATGACATTGTATTTCTTAAATATTATGAGCAAATAGATGTGTTCTATTTTAAAGCCGAAGCTGACATTTAGGTTGAATTATCAAGCATTAAAAAAATAAAAGAAAGAAACAAAAAAAATAATCTTTATTACTCGAAGGTCAGAACTTTGGCAGCCTTTGTTTTTTAAATATAAGAATTCAGGCCCACACCCTGAGAAAGAATTTGATGCATTTACTTTAAGTATGTGAAAGATGTGAGCGACATAATTATTTTTCCATTCAAATGTGGAAAACAATAAAAGTTTCCCATATGTAGTTCATAGGCTGTAACTCACATCACTCAGCACTAAAGCAATAAGCAATCGAGTGTTGATACAAAGAGCTCCAACTCTGGAAATATCAGCTTAACCCTTGCGGTCTTTCTCTGCACTTTGCTACTGTAAACATGGTTTGAATTTACATAAGCCACCATTCATATTCTTGTGAGTTCATAATATAAATAATGCAGAAAATCTCATTCACTTCCCTAAATTATGCTAGTCATTACAGATGATTCATGTAAGTATTAATCTCTTGGATGTGGCAGAAAACTAGGGAGGAGAAACTACCTATCATATCATTTGCAGTTAAGAACCTGCTGTGTGTCTCTAAGCTTTGCTTGGGATGCTTTGCAGTAATTGGGTGTGCATCTTTTCACTCTCCGGTAATCCAAGTGGCAATATGGGTTTCTCTGTGATTTCCTTGTGCTAGAAGATACAATTTGTGGAAAGATGCTAAAGTAACAACATACCTGGGGGCTGGGTGGTATCCTGAATGCAAGTTTCAGGAAAAGAGATTAAAATCTCTTTTATTTGTTGCATCAGGATGTGTGATGAAGGGATAGATTGGGAAAGCAAATGCTTAAATCATAGAATCCCAGGCTAGTTTGGGTTGGAAGGGACCTTAAAGCTCATCTCATTCCAACCCCCTGCCATGGGCAGGGACGCCTTCCACTGGACCAGGTTGCTCCAAGTTCCATCCAACCTGGCCTTGGACACTCTTAGGGATGGGGCAGCCGCAGCTTCAGTATTTGTCTCCTAAGACAATTTTTGTGCAAATTGGTTTATGTCCCTGAAAGCAGGCCTGAAAATGCTGGCTGCCTCTTACCTTGGAAAACCTTGGCACAGCAGAGACTCAAATGCTGTCAGGATCAGCTGTATAAGTGTATTTTTGGTGAGCAAGCCACCAAGATGTAAGTCATTGCGAGGTTTCTACACATTTCAGCATCTTCAGCTTTCTCCTTCATTCACTTCAATGTATAGTCTTCCTCTGAGCTTCTGCAATTCGTCATTTTCCAGGAAAGAAAAAAAAGGCTAAAGGCAAATTACTAAATTCAAACAGTTGGATATTGTACAAATACAGGCTGGAGCCATAATGTCAGTGTTCATACCTGTGAGCAAACTTGTGTGAGATGTTCTTCACAACAGGACAACTGGTGGCTGATAGAAGAAATCAGCTATTGAAACTCCAAGGGGTTCAGGGTCACAGCAGGGAGCAAACACATAACTGGGCATTTCCCTGCAAAGCTCAGATAAGTATGGAAATACACTATGAAATATATTGCAGTCATTAGTCATATATATTAGGAGTTGGACATTTATACCTGGTGTTCATTAATAGCTGATGGATATATATTATACATTGCTGGGTAAAATTATTTTAAAATACTCTCTTTTTTTGAAGGACAAGTAAGGCCATAAAAGACAATGGTTTTACCAAGGCGAATGCAAACTATAGACTCTCTCAAATCAGGGTTTAAACCCACTTCTTGTGCAGTGGGTTTGTAGCACTGACCATCCAGCTTCCAGATTCCCCAGTAGCTCAGGAGTATTCCAGCTTCTAGTAAGGAGAACAAGAAGGGGATTATAATTAAAAGTGATGTGATTCATACTACTATAAATACTACTATGAAGAATCAGACGTGTCAGACAGATAGTTTTAGGGTTGTTGCCATTGCTCATAACATGCTCATTATCACAAAAGACTTTGAGGAATGGGATGTTCATGGGATCTATGCTAATGCACAGATAGGACAGAGCTTTACAGGTAGATACCAGTGTTATCTTTAGAAATTCACATCTCAAATGTCTTGAGTATTGAAATACATTCAAGGCAGAATAAAGACATTGATTATAGTTTTTATTCAAACCAATTCATAATATTTTCCTTGCATTTTCTTGTGACACTGCATTCAGACTCCGTTTTGAAAGCCTTAAAATTTTTTTTTGTGTGTATGAGTGCTTTTAGCTTAATTTTATGGATTATATGGTATTCTTCACTATGAAGTTTTAAAAGATACAAAAGAGAAAACCTTGCTCAAATGTAGAAGTTATTTTTGCAGTAACGTATGTCATGATTTTTAAACATTCAGGCCTTTAAACTTTTTTTTTATAGTGTATGTTCTTGCCAATCCCAGCACAGTTCTACAAAGTAAAATATTTGGCAGTGAATTCATATTAACAGATGGAACAAGAAATTAACACGTTTTTGCTTCGCTAATTCACAGTTCTTTTAATACGCTAATTCTAAATCACCTGTTCTGACTTTGACAGGCTACAGACACCTGTTTGGGGTAATATTCCACAGCTAATTATTACATGAGAAACTCAGTTTCCAACAAAAGGGTTTCTGTGTGAAATTGTCATAGTTAACAAATTAGTAATACTGACTTTATACAAAAATAGCTTGCAGTTTTAATTTCCATGTACTTAACCTTGCCTGAAGAACTGGGAGCAGTGGAGGTGCAGAGGGGCAGCTTCTCCCATGGCACACGGCGAGTTGGTGTCTCCATCCCGAGCTGGAAAGTTCCTGATGTAAATCCTGGTCATCAGAGCTGAGTCAGGGATACCAGATCATGAGGAACACAGTGCTGCTCACCGAAGACCAAGGGAAGAGGGGAAGAAGTTTCTTCCAAGTAGAAAGCTTGGAGTTATTTCCATGCCACCAGGACTGGTGCAGTTTAGAATCAGAGTAAGGAAAGAAAAGTATTTCTTTTTTTTTTTAACTGATAGCCCTTCTGAAACATAAAGACATTATAGTGCTGTTACACTTGGAGTTGGTGCTGTTTACCACTATAAATCAGATATAGCAGTTTAGAACTGAGCTTCATTGTAGGATGTAATGTTTAAATATTGCCCCAAAAGCTGGCAGGGGATAATTTAATCCCGTATCACTGAATGTGTGAGCTTTTTTTTTAAATGTATCTGTTCCTGTCAGGAAAAAAATACATGTTTTGTGGTTGCCTTTTTAGAAGTTTATTGCACTTCTGTCATAATGAGTCATCATGTTCATATGGAAAAGGGGGGAAGGGAGGCAAGGAGAAGTTATTCCCTCTCACTGCTCTTCTCCTCTGCTCTTTCACTCTTGACACAAGAGAGATGATCCAGCCCCCTCCTCTGTCCCAGTTGTGCACCAGTGGGGAGGCCAAGTAGAGTCTGTAGCAGTAAAAACTTTATGATTCTTGTGAAAAAACCAAATCTGGTGCAGGAATGAGGAGATAAACAGTGTTGGTCAGTGTAATAATATGAGAAAAAAAAATTCAATTTGAGAGAAAAAGGTTAGTGATAGTCTGGACACAGCCACGTCTTATCACAAACTACAATGTCTTGCAGAGCAGCACTGGTGCAACCATGCACTTTGTACTTTGTCTTTCTCAACACCCTTAATTCTTTAAACACAAAATTATTATAAAGTCCTTTGCTAGTCTTGCTTTGAACCGTCCTTAATTCATCTCCAACTACTTTATAGGAGCTTATTGATGGTAATGATGTTTTATTGCTCAACTGTAAGATATAAATGACTCAGTGAACCTTTTTTCTTTGTTCTCTCTGCTTTGGATTCCTCCTTTTCTTTCTTCTGTCTTTTTCCCACCTTTACATCTACTCCCCCTTACGTTTTTATCATGTTCAACTATCTTATCAGATAATCTATTGCAGGCTGTGATACAAATCTCACAGCCTTAAAAATATCATTGCTATGTAAAGCCTAATGAAAAGAATACAGTTCAGAGGGAAAATTCTAAATTATCATTATTCATCCTTGCTTAGTTGTGTTTCTTCAGAGGTTTGAGGCAGCAGAAGTTTCCAGGGAACCTGGTGGACTCAAATATGGCCATTCCTTGACACTGCTTTGGAGTGACAGTCCATTTTGCTGCAAAGCCAAGCTAGCTGGAGTTGTCTTGACTTTTTGTGTTCCCTGAGGAAAATAAGTAGAATACACATCAGTTTTTTTTCATGTTTGTGTCCACACCTGCCTTATAGCTTTCCCCAGGAAAATATATACATGTGGTGGTTGGTAAGTCAGGGAATGTTAAAAAATTCTGAAGAAACAATATACAAATTTACAAGTTATTCCAACAAAATTAGGCAAGTACTTATAATAAGGGGAATGTAAGTGGTCCAGGATGTCTCTCTCTACTGAGTCAAGTTCAGTTCATTTGCCCTCACTTGTTCTTTTTCTTTGGAAAATTGATTGAAATGAAGCTGCCTGATATCTGGTGTGAACACAGACTCACATTATTCCTCTAATTACAGACAGCAGTTTTATATTCAAGCAGTTTTACAGGTATATTTCAGTTAAAACACCATATAGTGTCTAAAAATCTCTTTAGAGATAACTATATGAGTGTAACCCCTCTGATGAGTGTGCAAACTGCAAAGTCTCAGACTCAGTGCAGAGTATTGTTTGTGTGGCTCAAAAAAAAATTAAATTATCCATTTGTAGTAATCGTCCACAGCTTGTCAGAGGGAGAAGGTAGAATATATATAATGTAATTTCCTTTCTGCTTTCCATGGGACAAAAAATCCTTCTAAATATTGCATCCCTCTGTGAACTAAGACACCCCATTAATTTTTGAGCAGGCCATAAGTCCTTCCTATCACCAAAACTATAATGAGGGTCTGCAGAAGTTAGGGCTGGCACTTGCACTGGGGGGATCTTTTATTTTCACTGTATTTGCATGAATAGCATTTCATTGCTAATGTCTGTGTCCTTAAATGACTCTTACTTAGTGTATGACAGTAGTTTTCAGTTGTAGTTTCTGCATGCTGCTTTGTAAGACTTTGTTATTGCTTTAATCAGTTTCATTACACCTCGGTGTCTAGATCCTCTCCTTGTCAAAATATCATAGTCAGGCATTAACCATGAAATGATGATATGAATCTTAAGGCAGCAGGATCTGGCATTGATGCCGAGGGATTTCTGCTCTTCCACTTGTACACTCGTGTGTCCCTGTCTTTTTCTTATGGTTATTTATGCCTGACCTAAGCAGAACTCCATCTAGTTAAAGCCCTCTAAGAGAATTTGCCTCTTTGGTTTGCAATGGATTTCTTGAGAATCACAGTCAGCACGTTTTGGTTTTGCTTATCTGACCCTGGAAGGCAACAGGACATGAACCAGGGGGGAAAAATTCCCAATGAACAGCACTGGATGAGCGATGCCTTTGCCCACTGTGGCTGGGAAATCGCTACCAAGTTGGTGGTTATAGACAGTGATTGATCCCCACTCCTTCAGCAGATCCATGAGAGATAAGGGAAATAGTCAAGTCTGGAAGAAGCTATTTTGTGCTCCTATTAACTGGAGGATTTTCAGCAGATGTCTTAATAGTTGGAAATCAGCAATAGTATGTGGATTTATTTGTGTGCCATCTGAACCATTTGACTTGCCAGATGCATGTTGTTTAATAGCCTTTTGTACATCATTTTCAGAAGATAGTTCAGTAAGATTTTCTTTTATTGTGTGAAATAACCCATTTTGTGGATAGCATTTCCTATTGTTAGATTGTGTGTTGAAGAGACTAATCGGGTGCAGTCACTGCAGAGAAAAGAGAATATGCAAAATGCTCGCTTGTGCACCGAGAGGCACAATAGAAACTTGGGATGAAGTCATCCTTTATATCTTTTTTGAACATCACACATTTTTCTGCTTTTTGGATGTCTTTTGCTTGGCAGTGATCTTTTGTTTAGGTACTTAAAAGCCACTTTACTGCCTCAGTGTTTAGATTGTTCCAGTCATTCCTATCTTGTTACTGTCAACATTATCATACGCTAATATGGTTTAAATTATTTGCAGACATTTCAGTCCTCTACCTAATGTGAAGATAGTTTCAGCTTTCTGTTTTTCTTGCATTAAAGCATATCTGAAAAGATAAATGAGATATTAGCTCTTATCTGACTCATATCATACAGCCCCTGCCAATCACCGCGTGATTCGATGAACACGAAATACAAGTACACATTGATTAATCACTAAGAACAAGTTTGTTTTATTGGGTTTTACTTTGATTATCCCTCAGTGTATCAATGATATACATATTTACCTCTGGTAATTTGTCTATGTGTGTGTTTAAATTATAATATTGCTGTATTTTCTGTGGACATTAGTGGTGATTCACCCAAAATTATTCAAATTTCAGTGGCAATTCCTATTGTGATATATTAGATTCTGGAACAAGCCTTTGTATAGCAGAGATAGTGAACAGGAGGGAAAAGAGATGGAAAGTTGTCAGGTCAGGCTGATATTATGACTTCATAACATTTTATTTGTTGGTCAATTAACACCAAATACTATGACAGGAATATTTTTATGCTCAGAGGTATTAACCAGAGCCTATGGAAAAGAGTGGCCAAACAGTGATCAAGAAGCTCACCCAGGTTTTTGGAAAATCTGCTATGGAGGTAGACGTAAATTACACTAAAAAGAAATCTTTAAGGCAGACAAGATTATCAGGCTGGAGGTGCCTCATGACTCCAGTTATGGGAGAAAATTGCTGCCTACCAATGACAAAGGTCCCACTGGAATCTCAATGCGGGAATGTGTAGGATGTACACTCAGCAACTCCAGCCACCAGATGGTAGACTCTGCTTACTGGTTAAGTCAGCTCTAGTGTCTGGTCACCAGTTGGCAGAAACAGCAGTAGACAAATTACATCACCTTAGAATCAAAAAGCACAATATCACTCCTGTATTTTGATACAAGTATAACCCTTCTTTCAAATTTCTCCTAAAAACACACACACAAAGATGACCAAATCCCTGTCAGTATTACGCAGCATCTATAAATATTCTCAGATGGAGACCAAGAAGGAAAGTATATTTTTATTAGGCTGTTTATTATGTGAGTGGAATTAGCAAGAGACAGTTGGTGTAGAAAATTAATGAACTAGAGTTTCATGGCTGGAATTTACTCCAACCTGCCTTATGTTACCAGTAAAATTTGTTTGGGGAACCTCAACATACTCTTTAGGAGACATTTGTCCATTTTGCCAAATGATCACACAACTGAGCACATTCTAATGGCATTCTCTGTTATATTTTAAATTCTCCTTTCATTGTGTAGAAACAAAATATAGTGATAGACCACAAATGTTTGCATTTAGAGAAGACATTTTTCATAAAGCCTATGAATCATTTGCATGTGTGGGAGATACATGAACAAGGTCTAGAGTCATACCAAACATTTTAAAAGAGTCGATGAGGACTAATTGGACAAAATCTCAATGATTTTGTGCCTAGTAAGGTATGAACTGTAAAAGACAGCTGAAAACATTGGGCTTTGCAAAGAGAATGAAAACCATCTGTCAGAAATACTTTCCACAGATTATATTTGGTCCAGCTATTAATTAAATGATTTTGCGTTACTACTTTTAAGAGCAGACCCTTCCTTACTGGGAGCAGACCTGAGGTACACATTTGACCTTCCATGGCAAAGATGGTTGTGAACCATCTCCTAACACTGAACAAAAGGCATAGAAGGGTCATCCTCTATCCACGGATATGCTTTATCTCCGAGGCAAAGTTTCAATGTAGCAGCTGTGATGGATTTTAGTTTACAGCTCAGAGGAAGAAAATGTTCATATTTGACAGTCAGGTGTGTCCTGTCCCCTCCAGTGCCATGAGAACTGGCGTGGGCAGGAGCTGGTGTCCTTCAGAGCTACCTGAGGGAAGTGTGGCTGCGAACCACGGCCGCCTGCTTGACTTTGGCAGTGGCTTTTCAGCTGAGTGTCTGACACACCAGTTGCCAAGAGACAGATCCAAGTCTCATTTAAATGAATGGGACTTTTTTTGTTGCGTTTGGTAAGCTCCAATTCTGGCTTTGTTTTTTTCAGTGCCACCAGCCTGAGTGCTGTCCTCCCTTGTAGTGCACTGCAATGAGACTGTGCTCTGGGTTCCTGGTGGACCTTTGTAGCTGGAAGGGAGAGACTGAACTCATGGTAGAAAATGAGGGAGAATTTCTTGCTCTTTTATTCTTTTTCATAACAGTGGATGGACCAAGTCTAATTTCCCACTGTTTTCCACATGAAGCTGTAAAAGAGGGTTTGTCATAGCATTGATTCTCATCCACCCATTGACATGACTTTGTGCATCATGTGGCAATATGCTCCTCTCTTGTCCTCAGTCTCCCTTGTTCTGGAGGAGATGATGTGGTGAGCAGCAATTTTTATGCTGAGCTACATAATAAAGGCTTTAAATTTTCTGTGAGAAAGAACTTTAATATGACTTAATTTTTATAATGGACTGAGAATCTTGGCAGCTAACAGGTTCAGTGGAAGGCAAGCATCTTTACATATCTTGGCTGATACTCCTTAGTTCTGATCTTTCAGCATCCCATGCAGTCCTATGCTATTTTGTCTTCCAGTTCATTGAACAAATGAGGTCTGTCCTAGGGCCAAAATCTGAAAGTACGAGGTGCAGATCTCTGGAGTAGGCCTCTGGCTTAGAGGAATAAAGTACCAAGAGTCACCTAATCTCCTTTGGCATGAAAAATTCTACTGAATGCCTCACAAAAAAATGTCTGCTATGACCTCTGGTGCTTTCTTCTGAAGTCAGACTACTGTATGAAAGTCTATGGTGTAATAAGTTGATTTTTCTGCTTCTTATTCTGACTATTCCAGGAAGCATTATCCTGAGCTGTACAAAGTGGAATGACTGATTTGTTCAAAGCTAATTGAAAATTCTCAGACCTATTAAAAATCTGTTCTGGATTTAGTTTAGCTTTTTGTTGAATTCATACTTTTCAGCTTTAAAGCTATGAGTCTGAAAGTCTAAAAGATCTGAATTCAACACTGTCAGTATGGATTGTTCAGGGGGGTTGCCCTACTGCCACAATGCTCTGAACCGTGCAGCTGATTGGCTGTGTAGGGAAAGCAAACTCAGACGGTTATGGGGTCACTGCAGATTATTTTCTGTATTCAGGAAACTGCATAATAATGTGGAGAAATTACATCAATTTTAAGTGCTCCAGCTTTTCTGGCGACAGCAGCAACTCATAGTATCAGTGAAGTTGAAAGGACCACTTAGATCACAGAGTCCAGGCATTAACCTAACTCTGAAGGTCCACCACCAAGCCAAGTCTCTAAGCACCACATCTGCAAATTTTTGAGCACTTCCAGAGACAGTGATTCCATCACTTCCCTTGGGAGCTTGTTCCAATGTTTTACCACCCTTTCAGTGAAGGAATACAGATGTATTTAACTATGGTCACAAAGTGGGTGGTGTGCTTGGGCACAATTACACAAGTCCCTCTTCTGGAGAACTCCCTGTTTTAGAGATTACAGAGAACCCCAAATTTCAGGATGAAATCTCTTAATCTCTTTTCATGCATCTTTCAAGTAATGAAGCCCTACTTTTTCATACCACAAACGTTTAATGTTGAAGAAAGCACAGAAGGACCTGACTTTAAATATATATGGGCAAGTTCCCTTACACAGAGCAAAATCTTTGCTATGTGATCCACCTATAGCAAATAATTAATGAAATTTGGCCACCTGAAACACGGTTTTAGAAATCACAGCGGTGCCAAAGAAATGAGGGTGATTGAGATGACATATTAAACTGAGAAAAGACAATGAGCAGAAGTAAATAATGATTGGTTCACCTGGGTTATTTTCCCCCATTTTCTTTCGTAATTCTGAGTACATATACCTAAGGTACTTTTCTAAATGAACATGCCTGGTTCAATTCTCCTTTTAGTGTGTGTGCCAGTACATTATATAAATAAGAGCTTTTGAAGCCATTTAGTGTTTCACCAAAGTAGCAGAGCATTAGGTTCTTCTTCATTCATTTGAAAACAATTAGGAGAAAATGCCACTTATCTTAAATAGTATTTGTCAGATTTTCTTCATCAAACTTGGTAAATACATATCTTTTGACATTTTGATGTATAATCATCAGTCTAGGGTAAACCTAAGTGACTGGGCTTTGGCCCGTGAATAGCTTTTGTTGCCGTGTGACACTAAAATGTTGTGTTGTGAGGTTCTTTTTTTTTTTAAAAAAAATAGAAATATAATGAATATTCAAAATTAGATTTATTCTCCATTGTGCCAACAGTAGGTCAAGTGTCATAACACAAATAAAATGCTCGCTATGCAATTGAGAGGTTTTATAAATGTTTCTGAATTGAATTTTTTCATAGGGTATAGGCTTTGGGACTTGGGGCAATGAGAAATATAAATTGTCCATTTTCATTTGAATGGACAACTAGTTAGAAGGGAGATATTTTAATTGTCTTTGCAGAATCTCTGACTTCATAGGTAATAACAGACCTTTGCACATTTTTCCCTAAAAATTTCCTTTGAACTTAATTCCTAAAATATTAGTTTTCAAATCCTCTATTATTATGTGCCACATAGTTCAGACCTCAATCAAATATTCAGTACCGCCACCTGAAGATACATAAGTGATGGTGTAACATGGGCCATCATTAGGATTGTTGTTTGTCATTTTGTTACATTCAAAATTTAGAATTATTTCCAACGTGTCTACAGTAGCTTCTTTAGAAGAGACCCAAGAGCTGCTTTTGTAGTATTGCCCTGCACTGATTTCAGTATTTGACAAGTGTTTTAGTCACAGATTCCTGATGCAACCATTTTTCTGTGATTTGCTTAGATTAACCTGTGGAAGTGTCCATCTGGATTGGTTATTATTCAACTGTTCAGCAATACCTCAGTATCTTCAGAAAAACTATGTAAATTGAAACTCGGTGGAAAGACAGATACAAATTATTTAATTCAGTCTCCTTTTCTGTAGGGGAAAGAAATATGAATTGAGTTGGACTGCCCCATCCCTGGAAGTATCCAAGGCCAGGTGGGATGGGGCTTTCAGCAACTTTGTCCAGTGAAAGGTGTCCCTGCCCATGGCAGGGGGGTTGGAATGAAATGATGTTTAAAATCCTTTCCAGTCTAAATTATTTTGTCATATAATATGATTCTAGGAAAGAAGGAAATGTCAGGATTGCAGTTATAGCTGAGCAAGGAGGTAGGGTTGGTTGTTTTAAAAACTGTTTTACATCTTCACGTGGAGTTAGTCTCACCTTGCCTGTTTTAACTTTCATTTTCCTTTTGTTTCACTTGGAAGGAGCTGGGAGGGAAGTGTCCATTTATAGCTGAGTTTGAGGAGTCTCTCTGGGCAGAGGGAGGATCAGTGCAGTGGTGTTTTCTGCGGATGTGAAACACTTGGTGTCCTGCAGGGCAGTGTGGGTCATGCTTGCCCTAAGCAGGCAAGTCTGGTGGCTCTAAGGAACTGCAGTTTTACCACGTGGGTGCAGAAGGATTATAGTACACATGTATGATAGACCTTGTGCTCCTGGAAAATGCAAAAAGGGTTTATTGTCTGCCCAGAATAACCAGACCACACAGCCATGTTAGACTCAAAGCTTTGTTGTGACTCCAAGATCCTCAAACTGCCTGCAGGAGAAGGGTTTCTAGGAGTAGCCAACCAAAGAGAAATTCTTGCTGCTGGCAGGTGAACTGTGGCATCCGTGTCAAAGCAGAGCATCCATTGATTTCCACACACTCCCCAAGCTCTCTCCAGCCAGCTGACCCCTGTTCTTGAGGGTCTTTTGTTCTTCAGGTGTGACATTGTGACCCTCTCCCCAGGGCAACCTTCCTTCTACTGGCTCTTACCCAGTCCTCAAAGGGAACATGATTATAAAAAGCAGGTCATAAGTAAAAGTTTTCTTTTGATAAGGGTGGTCACCCAGAATAACAAAATTTTCAGAGTTTAGAGGGTTGTTTATCTGATATTGCTCACACTGTGATTATTTCGTTGGTTATTGCAAGAGTGACTGCTCATGTTTTGGATGATTTTTGATAAGTTTTGTGGAAATCAGGCATTTTTAATTTTTTTTGTAGTCCCCACATAAGCATACAGAGCTCCTCTTGAGAAAAGGCAAGCATGGATGAGCGTAGTAGCAAAGAGAAGTAAAGTTTCAAAGACCTGATCTTACTTTCCTGACTCATTTGAAACAAGCTGTGAACTCAACAGCATCTTTGTTTCAATAAAGGCTATAATAATAATGAGAGCCCCAGATTTTCTAAAAAATAAGAAGGTTAATGTAGTATCTGGAGTCTGACCTGAGGTCTAAATTGTGATTCTAATGTTAATCATTATGAGACATAGCTTCACACCTCATAAATCCAGTCAGCCTGTTGCGACTATCCAGTGCAATATTTAAATAAAGAGCAGTTTCACAAAGACATGCATCACTATAGATTCCCTTTTTGCACTTTTTCAAATTATGTTGCTGCTTTATACAAACCACCTTTCATAAGCTGTCTGCCAGAAAGCTCTAAAAATAATAGCACAGACGCTTGCAACAACAAATTGGCTACCTCACTTTCAGTGAATCGAATGTTCAAATGAAAAGGTTTTGCTTCCAAGTGTTTGAGGCATACCTTGAATATGTTACCAGGCTCAGATGTACTGGCTATAAAAATAAAATGAGAGATAAAGGAGATGTTTGCATTCCTAGTGATTTCCATTTTTAAAAATATAAGATTTATTGAAATAAAAGGTGAAAAGAGAGTTTTTTACTGACAGAAATGGTTTCTAATTGTTCATAGATATGACTTAAAAATAGTCTGTGGCTATATTTAGGTTGAAACTGTACTTTCTACATCAGCTGTATGGATGTGTGCCTGTGTGTGCATGTACTTGTGTTGGCTGTCTCATGTTTGACAGTTTTGGGTTCATCCCATGTCCAGAAATGAGCATAAAGTTGTGTAGAAAGAGCAAAGCTCATCTGTGCATATCTGGGCAAGGACAGAGTTCTTGCCTGGCTGCTTCCTATCAGTTGGAATAGAATCAGCCTCAAACAGGACCAGAGCAACCTGAAGTTTCCATGATTTGCAGATGTCCCTAGCTGCCTTGTCTTTGCAGCTGAGGAGGAATGGTTCTTTCTTTGTTCTGAAAAGAAAAGTTCAAATACCTTCGCAGAAGTTCAGATGCTTGAGGAAATCATGTGTTTTCCAGTTATGTGGCCCTACGCATACTCCTTTTGTGAATGAATAGTGCCATCAAGACTGGTGAAAATATTTGTGAATGTTCTCATGGATGCAAATGTACAGAAATTATAGAATCACTGAGGTGGGAAAAGACCTCTAAGAACGTCAAGTCCAACCTTTATCCCAACACTGCCAAGCCCACCACTAAACTATGACCCCAGGCACCACATTGACACATTTTTTGAACACTTCCAGGGATGGTGATTCCACCACTTCCTTGGGAAGCCTTTTCCAATGCCTGACCATGATTTCAATCTAAACGTCTCCTAGTGCAAGTTGAGGCTGTTTTGTCTCACTCTGCCATTTGTTATTTGGGAAAAGAGACCGATCCCCACCTGGCTACACCATCTTTTCAGGTAGTTGTAGAGAGAGAAGGTTCCCACTCAGCCTTGTTTTCTCCAGGCTGAACAACCCCAGGTCCCTCAGCCACTTCTCAATCTTGCTTGTAAAGAGTAAAAAAAACCAACCATGAACACCTCGTGGTAATACTGAGTTCGGTTTTTGTCCAAACCTATGAAAACACCTAAGCACATAGAGCTTTTTATACTTGAGGCTACTATATCCAGTTATCACATGCCTTCAAGTGGGACGTGATGACATACTTATGTATTCATGAGATCACTTCTCCTAAGCTGTTCACGTATAGTGTTTGCAAGCCACGCGTCCTGCTTTCCTTTGGGAACTGGAAAAAAGGAACAGCTGAAAACTGAGCAAAACTACACAGTCTTTTTTTAAACATCCATTTCTAAAACTGAGTTTTCATAGTTTTCCCCCAAACTTCCTGGGACAAGTTCTTCCCGCTCTTCATACAGTAAGTGATAAAATGCAAATGTCAAACATTATTAGTTCTGTAGCATAAGTACTAATTTTTGGTTTTTCTAAGCAGTTTATATAGGAAATTCTGGAATGTTTCCAGTCATCTTCACTATCATTGAATCTTTAAAACCCAGAACAGACATTTAAACTGAAAAACATTATATCTTGTGTGCAGATGCACATGCAGCACCATCAGAAGATGAATAGTTGTAGTCCTGAACTGGCGTCGCTATCAAGTAGACTCTGTGTAATTACATAAGAAAGCATTTTAGCAAAAAATTGCATCTTGGGCACTCCTTTGTGAGCAGAGGAGTGAGCTGCAGAAGGAGAAAAGTCCACAAGTGATTAGCAGTTGATTTCCATGAGAAATTTCCAACACCTCTAATTTGATTTTTCTTTCTTTTCTTTAATGAATACGTCTCTCAGTGATGCTGTTTGTTGTTTAAGATACCTCCCAGCATCATTTTTAATGTCATTACAATATGCAGGCTCTGCAGTTTGGCGAACTTAAATACCAGACAGCTCATAAAAAACTGTGGCTCTTATGGCACTACAGATAGCAGCTTCTGTATTAGATTT
Organism: Campylorhamphus procurvoides; assembly: GCA_013396655.1. Lineage (NCBI taxonomy): Eukaryota > Metazoa > Chordata > Aves > Passeriformes > Dendrocolaptidae > Campylorhamphus > Campylorhamphus procurvoides. The sequence continues at coordinate 1,680,435 of WBMV01006647.1, read as the reverse complement.
GTACTACTTTAATGTTGCCTTTTCTATATCTCAAGGCTGTTTCATGCAAATATATAAGCTTAGGTAGTCTCACAAACAAGCAGCCATAACATTTCTGTAACTTTGTTTTAAAAGAAAGACTTTTGAACATGCAGGAATATTAGTACATCAAACAAAGTGAAAGACAAGGTAGTTTAACTTGTTGGTTTGTTTGCTGAAACTCTAAAGTAAATATACTGTAGCTAAAAGTGTTCCATTTTTATCTGCCTGCTGCAGTAATGGCTGTGTTACTTCAGGGCTTACACTTCAATAATTGATCAGGGTTTGTATAGCACCGGCTAAGAGCAAAAATAAGAGTGTTGCTTTGAACAAACTGCTGCAATGTTATAGCATTAGGCACAGAAACAAGATTCTGGAAATATAGATATATAAAAAACAGGAAAAAGATGGATAAGTTGGAGTGGTAAATACTGCTTCAGGCTAGAAAGTAATGAGAATTTTTCCATAGAGAGTTTTGACCTGCTATTCAAAAATTGTTTCTTGTCTTAATAAATCCTAAAAGTGTAATTTACTTGCAAAAGGGAAAGAACAAAGGCACCAAAATTCTTTTGATAACAACACTTGTTAAGGTTGATAAGTTGGGTTTCAAATGTGTGAAGAAAAATGTGTGACAGTTTGTTTTAAGGTGACAACCTAAGTGTTCAGATACTTCCATCTTGTGCTGTTTATAAAGCAGTACTCTAGTAAATGCTTTACACATGTATATTAGAAGTGGAAACAATAGATAACTTATCTTCCCATCAAATTTTACAAAAGCTTTAGTGTCTCTTTACAAATTTACAAAATTATTGGTATATTTTATCCATTAAATTGAGGTTACATCAGAACAGGATCACTATAAATCAAAATTACACATATTGCTTTCTTTTGGTCATAAAATATTTTGAGCCTTAATTTGGGAAGTATTTTTATTAGTTTCAAGGTTTTATATTGTCTTCCATAGAGCCAACCTTACTACTAAATAAAGGGCACATAGCATATTTACTCTGCTGCTAAAAATTAGTGTTGAATTGATAAAGTGTGAGAAATTCTCAGTAAAAGATTAAAATGACATCTTTAATCTGTTCTTCACAGAGCACGTTCTTCCCAGGTGGATAATTTTGAATAGCGTAGGTACCACAGCGTCTTTTAACTTTATTTTCAAATATTTTAAATTATGGCTAAATGATAGGAAATTTAATTTATATACAATTCAGTATGGTTATCTCAAAGTGAGTGTACACAAAGGAAACCAGGGATGAAACTGTATTTGAGGGCACTTCATGTTTAACTACCTGATACAGCTGTTGAAAGTCTGTAGGTTATTTCCAAATGTACTCATGAATAAATATTACTCTGTTTGATTACTACAGCAACCTAAAATTTCTCCAAGAAAAATAAAAAGAACTTGATAGTTACAGCCTTCTCCTCCTCCCTTCATGTATAAAGCAATAAATGAAAAAGTATTAACTGGTTTTCAAATAGTGTGGGCAGGGTTGCATGACATATGGGAGTTTGTTGTTATTGAGTACTTCACAATATTGCATGGATGTTGGACTCAAATACATGATGATTTTATATATATAAAAGAAAAAGAGTCTCCTTCATGAATATCTCACTATCTGTCCATGGTACGTCCAAGGTACCACAACTCATTGTAATTATTGTCTGGCACTGGTGCTTCTTGCTGGAGTCACTTGGGTGCTAAAAACAAAGCACAAAACCAAACAAAACCTTCTCTAGTGTTGTTTTGAAGAGACGCCACTTCAGTGGCATTTAGCAAAAAACCTGCTCAGATGGCAGAGAAGTTGCTCCAGCGGAATTTGATAAAAAGCCAATTGCATGGTATTAAGCCACGTTCCTGTTGAGAATTGGTATTGACAATGTATTGCTTCCCTTAAGAAATATTACTTGAAGAAGTAATGAGAAAAATATGTGAATGTTCAAATTCTAATTACCATCACCTTCCGCCATTTTCATCCAACTCTACTCATTCTGTTTTATCCATGTCCATCTAATGGAGCATAAAGTCTGGAAATTTTCATGATTTTAAAGCTAAAATTCCTGCAAATGGATTGCTGCTCAGGAGAACCATGGTGTATCTTGTCAGATCTGTTACTGTGATACTCCTAAGTGTGATGACACCCCCGTATTTTGTATAAATAATTAACAGCTCCTATGGAAATCCAAATTTGACTCAACTACAGTTTTAAAACCACTTGAAGTTCAAGATATTCAAGGTTAAGATCTTGTTTTTGTCCAATTTCTATTCCTATTTCAAGCTGTAGCTAACAATATCAGGGCTAAAATTAAGATGAATAGAGGAAAAAAATATGACTTGCTTTCCAGAAGGCAAGGCTTAATATTTTGAGAATAAAAATGCGATTATACTTGCAGCAGACTGGGAAATGTTGTTTTGGTGGGTGAGTGGTCCCTGAGAGACAACCCTAGTTCTGCTCCTACCCTTGAAACTCACCTGAGCCACCACTGGCTTGTCCAGAAGTTATGACAGCAGCAGGTTTACATTGTAATGCCAGAACCTTGTCCTTCAAGAAAAGGAAATTCCAGTCTCTGTGGGGAAGAGCAAAGCTTGGAAATGCAAACAGATCTAATGACCTGTGTCCCACATCATGCTGCCTGTGCTAATAGGTATCCTTGGAGGAATAAAGAGAGCCATTCCTTGTGCCAAAGGGATCAGTCCTGCGGCACAGCTCGAGCAGGCGTCATTTTAGTGCTCTATCTGAGACAAAAAGAGAGAAAGTCCCAGCCTTCAGGTGGAGTGCAGGACTCCATCAGGTTGTAACAGAATGACCCAACTTCTTCCAGAAGTCATCCTTGATCTGCTAAGATTGGTGTATCAGAGCTAGGAGATTTGCAGGTCTGAGATTCTCCATCTCCTTTTGAAATGGTTCTGAAAGATGTGAAAAGGGAAAGGCTAATAATGTTCCAATTAAATCATTGTTAAGAGGTGTCTAAATTGCTTATCATTGAGCACTGGAAGGGCTAAATCAGTGACATCTTTTAAGATTCCATTCTCAGCTTCTTTGTGCATTTGGACAGACACTGCTTTATGGGTTAATGTTGTTTTTACAATTTCTAAACTCTTACCAGAAGTGTTTATCTTGAAAAGAAAGGGGATTTATTCTCTTCAATGCAAAAGAAAATACAAAAAATATATTTTTAAATTGCAGTTCTTCTGAATGTGAGCCATGGTTGCTATCTTGAGAGAAGAGGCACTGTTTGCAATCCATATTATCAGACCTTCTTCAAGGCTGTGCTGTTGTGTTAGGCTCTAATGGGTCTTAGAGTAACTTTTGTTTGCTTTTAAATGATGTAACATTTAAGAGCTACATACAAATCAGATATTGTGGTTTTGACATATTACACTATGTTTTGCCTCTAAGGTCAGCTTTCTCCTGGAAGAAAAAGAAATAAAACTTTTGATTTTGTGTAGAAAGAGGTTAAACAAAGGAAAGTCTAGAAATTGGGAGATACTTCTAAGGAAAAAATTCACCAGTTAATCTGAAAATGCCCATACTGAACATTCTTTCCTATGATCCATCAGTATTGCAAAGCCCAAGGAGCACGTGGCAAATGTTGTAAATGCCATATTTTTAAGTGGACTGCCTTAGAATGATAGACAATAATCTATCAATTGACAAAGATAAGCTGATCCGTTGATGATCGTCTCCAACTATTGCAGTACCTATCAAAGCCAAAATCTGTTGCATGATGAAAACCCTTTTGTCATAGCAACACATTCACACAAGTAATAGTTGCATGCATAACATGACAAATAAAACCAAATAAAATTACTGTTATTTCTATGTATTTTTTACCCAATGGTAATGGAAAAAGTATGCCAGGCACTTCCAAGATACACATCTAGAACCCAGAGACATTCTTTATCCTGAGGAATTGTCATCTCAAGAAACCTATATACGTAAAGGAAGAAAAAGGAGAAACTTGTACAATTAAAGGCATCACTTTTCTTAGCTGTGTGCTGGTATGGGTTTTTTTAAATCCTTTATTCTGAGGATAAATGTATAGTTTAGGGAAAGGGCATGAGGAAGCTTATTAACAGAAGGAAAAGAGAGGGGTCATAGAAGATGAGAAGAGAAAGGATTAAGGAAGGGATGACTGAAAAAGAAAGAAGGAGAGCAAGAATGTTCTCACACAGCCTCTAGCCCATGTCATAAGGCACAAATCCAGTATTTAAAAATGTCATTGTGGGTTGAATAAGGTGCTCAGAAGTTAGAAATCAGAACTGTGTGAATTTAAATGAGTACTGCACCCACATGTGTGTGTTATGGTTGAGTGGTCACACTTTGCTTTTATCAGAGATCCTTTGTTAAACAGAAAGTTTTTGGGGTAAATCAGGCATTTGACTGTGTCTTTGATATTCTGAAAGTGTACAAGGAACCAGTAAGGGGACTGCACAAAAAAAGCAAGTTGATATATGGAAAGGTGAGCTTTTCTCACAGCGCTCTGTCCAGCTCTTCCAATCCCCAGTTCTTGCTTTTGTCTTCATGATTTATCACTACTGACCTGCTCCTCATTTGCTGGGTGTCTGACTTGAGACCTCAGGAAGCAGCAGCACAACTGCACCAAATTAGTAGATATGTCTCATCTTAATGTCTTTCCTCCTAAACCTTCCCATTGTGGAGATTCAACAGAAGGAATGACACCCTCTTGTTTCCAAGGGGTCTTGTAAAATGAATTAAGAATGTAAACACTGCAGTTCTGTGAATGCTGCAGGAAAACATGCACACACCTTTATAATTCTGAATAGGACCTAAGTACTGTAGTATAATTAAGGAGAGAGTAGGAAAATGAAAAGTTTTGGTCAAACCAATCATCTGTGCACTTGAATGAGGCAGGAGCCTATGGAAAATGTCTGCATGCATTCATTTGATGAAAGACCACTTCTGTATATATATATAGAGAGAGATAGATATGTATTTGGGGAATGGATAATGATAGCAGTCATTATGCAAACTTTAAAATAATTTGTTTTCCAAACTTCATAATGTTTATAATACTTTGGATATGACATGTATGATAATATAATTTATGTAAAATGAATATTACTTGCAGATCTATGCCTGAGTAGTCTGTGTTGAGGATTCCTCCCATTTTAATAAAAAAGCTGTTTAGCCTTTGTCTGTATAAAAGGGCTGTTTTGAGGATGTTTTTGGTGAAAGTATCTCAACAGTTGCATCCATTTACTTGTTTAACAGACACATTAGAAACTAATGCAAAACGTAGCAGGAACTCTTTTCACCCAGCCATCAAATGCTCTGAAGCAATTCACTGTTTACATTACTGGTTCATACCTTCATTTTGCACAAGAGCAACTGTATCACTTCATCTGCTGTGGTGCAAATCCTGCAGCAGCCTTAAATTCAAAAAGGCCTGGCATTGAAAACATTATGAGAGATCCCCAGTTGGCACAAGAGGGGCTGTAACCTTAAATCCTAACGTCGCCTCTGTATTTTGAAAATGTTGGGGGTTTGCACCAAAAATAACCTGTTCTGCATCAAGTACTTGTTTGTTTTACTGCTTCCTTTCCCCCCCCTCACAAGTGGGTGTACCCCCCCGCCCCCCATGCTGGCTTCCTCTCTTTATTTGTGTAAATAATAGAGGATGCAATTATTTATGGCTGCACATAAGGATTCTAGATGTCTAACTATCTATCTGTGCCCACAGATCAGATAGTTTGTTATCTATATCACTATTTGCACCTGCAAGTCATTGTGCTTGGAAATTATCTCCTCTTCTAATTGTGTGCACAAACAGAGGTTGAATTAAAGCTGTTTTAGAAAGAGAGCCCCTTTCTGTAAAGTGAGTGCACAGATAGAGTATATCCAAGGTTTGTAGGTTTTTGTCAAGATTCATAAAAATACCTGCTGCCATTTAAAATGCTTTCTTTTGAGCACCTTCTCTATTCTTCCAGGTCCACATGTAGGAGGTGGTAAAAAGTAGTTGGGTGTAAGCACTGAACAGCCCCTGGTGCTGGATTGGATCGTGCATGTGATGTGTAATTTGAGGCTTTTGCTGCCATTGTGCTGCTTTTGAGGCAAACAACACAAAAGCTGACCGAGACCCTCTTAAAAGTGAGCACATTCGTGATGTGCAGCACTTCTTTGAGCAGAAAACAAGCACTGACTGTGGTCCCGGCGCTTCCTCTTGCTTAAACCCCAGCCCTCTATCTTGGGCATTTTCCTTCTGAATCATAATTGTGCAATCTGTTTCTCATTTTAGCACAGAAATCTTCTCAAAATGGAGCAGCCTAACTTTAAACAAGCTGCATTTTTCATGAATCAGGTTGTAAAGTTCACTCTGCCATAGAGAAGGCATGTCCTTGTAAAATTTTTTTTTTTAAAAAAGGGTTATCTAAAGATGGATGGGCTGATATGTCAGACTTGCAATTACATTTTTCTGTAACCATAAAAGGGTTAGAAAAACGGGTCTCAACTGTTCAAAATACTTTTGAATGGCCAAGAAGAAACGATGTTTACCATTTTACAAATGCTACGGATACTTTATTGTCTGAGTGGCTTCCATGCACTCCAATAAATTTAAATTGGATATTTGCTGTCCAAATTGACAGTGGGTGATTAAGCCAAAAATAAGAGCATTCGCCTTTAAATTTTAGCTGTGGCATCATGTTATATTCCCAACATTATGTTACGTTGCATCAAGGCAGTCACTACAGACCAAAATTTTGATGGATATAAAGCAGATCAAAAGGGTATAGTGATTTTGAAGTCAGTGACAATAGATGCTTCAATATTTGTACATTTCTGCTAAAGAGACTTGCATTATTTTGTCAGTTTGTTTCATTTTTGGGGTATTCAGAAATGATATTCATTCTTTGATATAAGGCTTAAATTGTACAATTTAAGAAAACTGACTGAAAAAGATAAATTAAATGGGTAGAAATATTTTCAAATCAAAGAACAACTGACATATATAAAAATGATGTATGTTTCTTACATAGTCCACAGGGAGAATTCTGCAGGCTTGCTATGATCTCTACAATTTGCCTCCGGGCAAACGAGGCTTTGGGATATTCTATTATTCCTTTGGTCTGTTTATCATGGAAACCGATGTACAAATCGAAGGTTCTTTTGGACCTTTCATTTTGCTGTCCTAGAAGTGCTGAGAATGAACTTATCACCTGTCCTCACCTTCAGCGAAGTGCTTTGGGGAAGGTTCAGTGACCAATAATCAATTATTATTGAGAAGCAATCAATTGCTAATCTCCATAATTATGCACATCTAAACACTATGAACAAGAAAGAGAAACAAAGCTGCACTCCAAGCATTGCCTTGTTAGCAGTATTTTGTTAACACAGGCTCTAAAAAAAGCTGCCGCAGCTGGTAGCACAAATGTGTTTCCAGTATTCAGGCCATCAACGTGATTCGTCGCTAAATGTATAGAATCAGCTTCTTGCTAAAAACTACAATTACAGGTGATATACAGATTGAAATCACAGGGCTGGTTTGTCGAAGAAAATTGTCCTAATGATGGGTTTTCGGATCGGGAATGCAGCTCTTTTCTTCCTCTGTGATGGGTACTGAAGGCAGCTGCACCTGCCTCTGTGCTGTATTCTGCCGCACTTAATGATATCTGATGATATCATTAGGCAAAGTGTTCATAAACAGATGTTGAGCCTGTGCCTAAATGCTGTCAGATGAGCGGTTGCTGGCCTGAAACAGTATTATTTATATAGAACATTTACGTTTGTTATGTTAATAACCCCACTATTAGCTCTCTGGATGTTGCGATAGGAATGTAAATGTAGTTAATATGAATAACAACCTCTTTACTCTTTGTGCTGCAGTTCAGTATAACTTTTAGGCTTTTAGAGAGAAACAAAGATTCCCCCCACCAAGTCCTTTTGACTTCATGATTTTTTTTGGCACCGTTCGAAATTTTGATCAGCAGATAAATGGTAAGAATCTGTAGGACAGATGTTAAAGACTGGAATTTGTTTCTCTTAACACTTCATGTTTTCAAGAAATTCGAGTATTTATGTGTTTTCTGGTAATTCCCGGACCCAGTTCATTACCCTAATATGTCAGAGTTTTGATTGTAGACACTAAATTGACAAACACCCATTAAAAATAAAAATAAAAAGTACTAGAGCAACTAGAATTGTCATCTGTATTTCTAAAGATTATCTTCCCCGATAGTTTAATTTATTTCACAACAGTCACTAAATATTGGGGAGACCACTTCACTCAATATTCATCTTTTTTGTTGTTGTTGTTTAATCTTTCAGTCTGCCCCAGTTCTTGCAGTGCCTGAAATACTGCTTTACAATTGCTGAGGGTTTATTTAGCCAAAGTTGCATTTTATACCTCATAGTTAATTCATGTAGAGTAAGTTATGTAAATTTTGACAGTCATCAAAATGTGCAGTGTTTCTCTAAAATACAGCTTACTCGCGATAGCTCTGTTATAAAAATATCATTGGTGCCTTTATAATTTTATTTCATATTTTAACTGTTTCTGAATAGGATCTGGGAGTAGAGGTACATGCTGCAAGGAGGGGTTTCTTGTTTGTTTCTATAGCAGATGATGATGGTGGTGTTTCTGCTTTTACATGTATGAAGTGTTATTATCTGGTGTGTAGCTCTAACCATGCTTTGGAACTACAGCAAACTGTTTTCTTCATTGTGTGTATTAATGCTTTTATAGTCCTGTGTGTGCAGGGAGATGTTAAAGATATCACTGTCAGAGCATGCCTGTAGCATAAGGAAAGATATTCTTTTTTTTTTCCCCCGACATGAAATCTTGTGCGGTTTTGTTCACTTAACCCAATAATTTGTACTGCTCTCCTCAGATGAATAGCTTGCTCCATATTACGCTGAAACCTCTATTTAGGGGGCAAATAAATGCTTGGTGTCTCTTATAAGAAGGCATGAGAGAAGTCCCAGTATTTGACTACCCAAGATGACAATGAAAGGGACAAATAGACCCTTGGAAGGGAATTTAAAGGTGTCTGAATAAGGGAGTTATCTGCTTGGGAAGGGAAAGAGAAAGGAATACAAAAGAAAAGGTCAGGATTTAAGAACCGTTCTTGAAGAAGAAACCTGTAACCTTTCTCAGGTAGTATGCCAGGTGGGAACCCAAATGCCTCCAAGGGCATTAAACCATCCAAGTTTCCCTCTTGGATGGAAAGAAAATGCTGATAACTGGTTAGAAATACAAGACACTTGTTTGTTTTGCATGTTTGGGCTCAGCTGCACTTGAAGGAGTTGAGGTACCACCCTAAGGAGCACTGGAGAGGCGGTAAGATGGGAAAAGCAGTCCTGTGTTGTTGGGATTTTAGGTGAAAGCTCCTTTGGCAATCTATGCAATCAGTGAGTTTGTTTTTATTAGGTTGGTAATGAGGACCACAGAGCAAGTCTTAAGACATGTTTATGCGTTTGGGACCTGAAGGGTGTGCGTGTATCTAAAAGGAGAGAATATTTCTATAGCTCCATCTGGTCCCATCTACTTTTGTTCTTGTACATATTCCATTGTAATCAGTGGGAATCAAGTGAATATTAAGACTAAAGAATCGCATCATGAAAGAAAGATAAATTTTGTATAATAGACCCATTACAATTTGTGAGTAATCAGCCTTTCAAGAACAGACTTTAGAAAGCACAATGCAGATTCATTGCTATTTCCCCTTAAATATTTATTATATGTTGTATTATTAGGTTATTGGATATTAGAAAAGAATAAAGAAAAATGGCAAAACAGGATATTAAAATTCTTAGTTTTTATCTCCTTTCTTTTACTGAATGTTATTTTTAGATAAGTCTGAAAGAGACAGCAAATGTAGACATTATTGAGCTTTAAACAATTTAAAAATCTGGAATTGGATCTGAACTTTGCCGTGTCTGCCCTATTTCAAATGACAAACGGGAATCAGAAAACCATTTTAAGTAGAATTGGTTTAATTGTGTTAAAATTCGTGGGGATTTACTTGTTTTGAAGAGGTACATTTTTGCACAGACCTCCAGTGTCTGATGGCCTGAAGGAAAGCTGTCTAAGCGAAGAAAGAGAAGTGTAATGCTGGCGTGCATTAGTGGTGATGTTAACATATCACACTATCAGTTCATGTTGTGATGAGAACTGTTATAAGTGCTTGGCAGAAATCACAGGTTACATCACAAAACATGCAAGACCAGAGGGGTCATCATTTTAGTTATCAATAATATATCCTCTGAATTTTACTTTCGCAGCATTCAGTCGGCCCCCACCCCCAGGTACACGCATAGTTCTGGCTTTATTTTATTGTTTGATTCTTTCTTCGTAGTATCTTTGTTATTGCACGGCACTATTTATAATATCTGTGGACATGAGATGAGATTTCTTTGTTTCATATATCATTGTTGGTTCCTACAAAATGTGACATAACTAGTTCTATTTCTCAATAAATATTGGTTCTCCTTTTGTTTGCTGCAGTGCTGGCATTCAGTAACTTCAGGTGTCTGAAATAAAGCCTATAGGTTAAAACATTTCAGTATCTTGTGTCAAATTCTATGATTTTACACTGATAAAAAAGCCTGAGCAGGTTAGCTTAAGCCAATCCATCAGGGAAATTCACTGGTATAGTGAGTGAAAGACAGCCTGGCTCATCAGATTATTAATGGAATAAGTCTTATTTCATTAAAAACAATATGGGTTTTGTCAGTCAATGATTTTGCTGTATATTAGCAAGAATTGAGTTAACTTCCACTGACATACCCATAGTGACAGGGATTTGCTGCAGAAAACAACATTTTGAGAACACAGTACTAAGATAAAGACAGGAACAACAATGGTGACTCCTACTTGAATGTGCCCAGTTTTTATTTCCTTCTTCCACTTAACAAGGCATGAATTGCAAAAGTCTAATTTTAAAAATTATATTTATAAATTGTATAAAAGACCCTTACTTCACCAGGTAAGGATTTAAGGCTACTAAATAAGAATAAATTCAATTCTGAGACAAAATCTGCTCAGAAATTGAAAGTCTATGCAGTAAAAATCTCTTTACAGGCAGTGAGGGCAGAAAACCTGGTAACCATCCAGAGGGGGCTATAACCTCTTTAGTTCAGTGTTGGACCTACTGGGAGAGAGAATTCATGGGAAAAAGGAAAAAAAAAAAGTCAGAGGATAAGGAATGTTGTTTCATATTACTTTTTTGCTTTCCTCTCTACTTGCATCTTTCTAGGAAAGGAGTGGGCAGAGCTATTTGTGTGTTGGATACCAGTTGGACAAATATTTTTCTTATCCAGGCTGGTGCAGTGAAGTTGAGCTTGTTGCAGCTAAGCTAGAGATAGTAAATAAAGGGAGGGGGGAGATAAAACCTTGAGAGCAGATAGGTAAAGTATACATTTCTCTATAGGGTCATCAGGCTTTGCAAAGCTTGTGCTCTTGCAGTAGTGATGTGAAGACAATCCCCTGCAAGGTGTGGTTGATATTTAAGCACTTAGATAGCAAAAAGGTGCCTAGTTGAGGAGGAATTGCAGCAAAAATGGGGTGCAATGAGCTTGTGCAGGGCCTTAAACAAAACAGCATTGCATCTGCTGGAAGTCATGGGCATGTCCATGGCTCTTGGAAGGCTCAGCCCTGTGATGGACTGTGTATCTAAAGATCCACGTGTTTCAGGGTCTGCAGGGCTCATTTAACACCATTTCATTGCATTTCCTTTCTGCAGCCTTTACAGTTAAGCAATGGAACTTGATCTTTGCCTAAACCAGATAATACACAGAAACATACCTTCTTCTCTATGTGTTGACTGTTGTGCATATCAACATTACAGCCCATTACCTGAGTGTTTCTGGGTGGCTCATAAACATAAAACTACCATAAAGGTGAACAGATCAATGTAGTCCTCAAGAAAAATACAAACCCAGCCTAACTAAATCTGAGTTTGTAGGAAAGTGATGACACGTCAGACTTGTGCAGTTCAGTGGGACACTTTGATTCCTGAGTTGTCTCCCTGTTTCTTCTCAGCTCTAGCATTTATTCCAGGGTTTCCCAAGGCTGTGGTGAATGGCCACAGAAAGATAGTTCTAATGAGTCAATGACTATTCCTACCTGAAATGTAAAATTTCCAAGGACTCTGCGTGCTTTTGTGAATATGTACACGTACACTTTATCAAATGTTAACTGAATATTATATATCCATATTTTGATGTTGAGCTTTGGCACTGAGATACTCCCTGCACAGAAGAACTAAAAAGATTTTTTTAGGAAGGTCATAAGATATTCCCATTTTCACCTCCTTTGTTTTGTCTTAATTTATTTTGAAATGCCATGTTTTATTCAAATAGAAGGAGATTGTACCATAAACTTGGATGCCATATGTACAGTTTCTAAAGGCTCTGTGCTTTTCATTGATTTCTATGATATTTTATTATAATAAATTTTTTTGTAGGTGTGAGAGTAGGGGATTTCAGAGAGGTAGACAGTAATAAATTCTCCACCACCTGTTTCTGAGTTGAAAACTTACTTCTGTTTCTGTTTTGTTCAAGTTTCTTTGTCCAATATGAAAGCAGGCCTTTAAATAAGATGACTTCAGAAAAATATTTGAAAACACTAGATGAATCATTATTTTCTGTTGTGAACAGAATGGATTTTTTAGCTAAAATATTAAAATGTAGGCCCATCAGTGGATGGTGTGTGGCATTTTCTCAGATTTTCTGAGTGAGTGCACAGCTGGTCATGTCTGATAAGGGGGTACTTTTAGAAAGCAAGGGATCTTTTGCAGGGTAGACTAAGGTAGATTGTAGTGTTTTCATATTTAAATGTCCTCAGTGTCTTCTCAATTTTAGATGATATAAAAAATAAGGAGCAATCTGGAGTTTATTTTTATGTTTATACTGTCATTAAGACAATATAATTATTTCATCCTATCTAATTTTCTGTAAAACAGGATATATGAGATTTATGTTGTACATGATGCAGGATATAGCTTTCAATATTGTCATGGAGGGGGGATCATTTGAGCACCAGGATCTGTGGACTAAATCCTTGGGCCAACCTTTCTGTCTCTCCCTTCTGGAGAATGCAGTTTGTTTGGGTGCAAGTAGGAAGAAATCACAAAGCAGAAGCCTCCAGTGGAGTCAGCAATTTCACTCCTCTATTCCCTCTCTTTACTCACTGCAAAGGTGATCCCAAATTATTAAAGATATTAGTAAGCAAGGAGTTCTTAGCCTATAACTGTCCTGTATAGTTTTAAATTTTCCATTTATTTTTTTTAATTCATCTAGATCTAAATCTTGAGTATTTTGCAGATGATATTTTCAACAATTCTACTGTTACCAACATTCACCACTGAGAACATATAAGTAAATATAGGATCTCCTTCACACTGTTCTTTGCCAGATTTTGTGTTTTGTTTTGTTTTGTTTTGTTTTTTGAGGAGGTGGTGCAATTTTTGTTTGTTTTGTTTTGTTGTTTTGTTTTTTGGGTTTTTTTAAGAGGGGGTTGTTTGCTTTGGTTTTTAAGCCTAATTTTGAAGAGGAGATGTGTAGGCTCATGGGTTTCGTCTAACAATAAGAGAGGTTTGGTAGCTAAACACAGACACTTCAGTCATAAAGTCATAATTTTTAGCAAGTAGTTCTCCATCCTTGTGTGTTGCAACTAATCTCTATAATTAATGAAAGTGAAATTATAGACAATGAGTTTTTAACTATCAATATAAGGCAATAGATCATGGACTTTTGCTTACTACTACTTACTGCTGGTCTTTAAAAAATGGTTATGTGAGTAATAACATTGAAATATGTTTCTTCATTGCTTTACAAATAAGAAAACCGAACAATTACAGTGGATTAAAGATGGCAAATGAAGTTCTATGTGGTTAAACCAAAGTGATGTACCCATCTGTCTCGTCACTATTTCCCTCAAACAAAAATAACTGGTTTGTCTGACCTGCTGGAGAATATGTCAACCCCTTTAAAGTCCTCCAGGCCTGATTGCTCAGCCGCGTCCCACCAGAAGTTACTCTCCTCTGTAGTTCAAAACGCAGAGAATTCGATACAAGCCTGAATTCCTGTACGCTAAAAGGTAGAGCTGGAGGGCGAGAAAGCTCTCTGTGAGATAGGCAGAGCGTTAGACTCGCCACCTCCCCTGAGCCCTTGGTTCGTCTTTACCCTCCTACAACACATGAGAAACAGCACAGAATGCAGAGCAGCAAGAAATCGCCGTCCCCAAAATGTTCTAGCAACGTGATAATGCTGGCAATATGAGCTATATCATCAGCTGATGTAAATCAATGTAGCTGTAAAAGAATTTATAATCCTTTATAGCAGTGGAAGATCCAGCCAACGGTTTAGGGAAGAAAATGCTCGGCTTTTTTTTTTGTAGACATCGGGGAAACTGGAGAGGCACTCCAGGTGGGAGTGAGAATATTGATGACTGGGAATAAAGGAGTGATACCAGGTAGACCAACAAGGAAAACACAGCTCCAGTGGCTCAGTAATCCTTGGATCTTATAGCATTCGTTTAATGAGATCTCTTCGTCTTGAAATTAAAGTACCAGGACTTTTTTACAGAGAAGAGTATTCAATAACAAAATATTAAATGATAAACACAGATTGCTTAAAATCAGATGGGCCATTTTAAGAAAAAGCATTTTAGCTCATCATGATATGTAGCACCTTATTTAAATTAGGAGGTGTTAATTCTTAGCTTGAATAATATATTAATATAATATGTAAAGTGAATGGCATTGTTAATCACAGTCGCGCCTGGAACGACTTTGCTTCTGTGCACTGAATGTTAATTTTGCAAAACATTAATTTCAAAGATTTTGCAGCAGTGCTTTTGTAATTAAATATTAATGTCACATGTTATTGCAGTAGCATGTTTATGAAAGCCGGCAACACTTCAAGTCAACTCATTTGTTTTTATATTTATTCTTGTACATCTGCAATCCCTTCCATTTCACAATTTCAAAGTGAAGGCCATTTTGAATAGTCAATATGTGAACATTTTTCATTGTAAGCGTTTTTTAACATCCAACAGGGTAAATATTTAATGTTGTGTTTTTAGCTGGTATAATTTTTCAGAAAATTGGCTATAACTTTTAACAACTCAAAGGTACCTAAACTGTCTACATTTTTGGCGAAAGTGATCTGAAAATAATATAGCAATAAACATGATGAAGCTGTGAAAAAATACTTTAAAAATTAGAAGCTTTTTTCTGAAAGTTTGACTTCCAGAAGTTGCAATTTCCCAGCCAAGTATATTCTGTTGTCATTTTATTACCTGTGGTGCTGTGACTTTATATCCACTTGAGCCATTTCAGCAAGTACAGGATTGACTTTGGAATAACTTTTCCAAGTCATGGGTTTGCGTTTGTGCTGGAGAATTCACGTCTGCAGTTTATTGCTTGATGATTGTTGTTCAGTATTTTAAAATAAACATTTTCTGTTTGTGCCCTAAGCCACTTCACGAGCTCTGGGAGGATTCAGGTTCAAACCGTTTTCTATTAGGGCCAAATTGTCAGGGCAATGAAGTTTGTCAGCTGCTTTTATTGACATGTATACGGTATATATGTGCTTGTATTGGTTTGCCCAGGTCTGTTTTGACCAATTTACTGTATCTCACGATCTTGCCTGTGGCTCTTCAAACCTGTGAATTGCATTAGTCTAAAAAGAAAGTCATTTCCATTTCAACATGTTGGTGAGAAGAAATTTGTTCAAGGTATCATATTTTAAACAGTTCTTACTCCCTTCATCTTCCCTTAGTACAGATACAGCAAAACAATTTGGCAGAACAAATTGTGAATTATAAAATATGTTATTTATTCTATCACAAAATATATGAACAATCAGGATGCATTGTTTAGTTACAGGCACATTTAATAGTTAAAAATTATATCTGCACCTGATGTTGCATATTAACAGCTAATACCGTTTGACAGTGATGAAATTAAAGGATGAAGAAGAGATACAAACTACATTTTACAAGCATGATGGGTCTCCAACAATGCCATTTAAATATTATTTGTCACTATTTAAAATGAACCTTTCCCCTTTAAGCTATGCCATTATGCTCATTTGTCCTGTCACCACTGACAGGCTCTATGAGTCACACACAAAAATGGTCATTAGGTACTGCATCTTCATCTTATTTAAAAAAAATAGAAAGCATTCTGATGCCTCTAAAAGCCTGTAATTATTTTCATCCGAGGAGATAGTGTTGCTTGGAAGGTAATTTAATAACCTTTTGCATGTACCTGGGGAATGCCTCTCTGGGGAACCAAGGTGCCGACATGCCATTCAGTCGTCAAAACATGACCTTTAATGGTTGCTTGGAGAGAAGTTAGCCTGGAACGTTGTACACAGCGCGATGCTAATTCTGCTCTCTAATGTATGCAAAATTTAGTTCTTGAGCAATGATCTTTGTAAGATGAATTAATATAGGTACTGCTCCAGGAAACAAAAGAAATTGCAGTTGTGAGAGCATTTCCCCACCACGATCTTTTGCTATATTGTTTTGAAGGAGCACCCGAGCTGTCTGATTTTCTTTTTGATTTTTTTTTTTCCGGGAGGGAATCGCTAGCAACAACAAAACTGTACCTGGCAACATTTCCCAGAATTTGTGTTTTTAATTCCTGCTTTGGTGAGGAGTGCCCAGTATCTCTCGCAGGGAAACTGGGACAGTGTCTGTGTGGTAGCTGTATAGGTTTACGTTAGGCTGTGATGGCTGAGCAGTAAAAGAGAGTAAATAGAAACTCTAAGAAAGTAAAATGACAGCTTGCAGGAAAATGAATATACATTGTGAGTGGCTTTGAAAAATTACTAATACAGATACGGGGTTAAAGCAGAAAGTGTTGAATTTTCTGTAGCAATAACATATGCCAGGCACCTACAGAATATAGTAAATGAGGCACAGACTATGTCCTGTGACATCAAGGTCCAGAAACTCTTTATTTTGGTGCACTGATATTAGATCCCACCCCAGTTAGAAATGCTGGGATTTCAACTCATACCCCTGACATGCCATCCGTCAATTTATTAGCACGCTGGTGCAGTAAGCCACTGAACAGGCTATAGCAATTCGTTTAGGGCTTTTTTTCCCCTCTTCCCTTTAAAATGTCTGTAATCCTCAGCTCTGCTCTCTCAACCGGTCAACATTAAAGATTTATGTTGCACTTTTTTTTTTTTCATTGCCACACCTGAATATGGATTACTTAAATGGGCTGTAAATAATTCATATCTGGGAATAAGTTTCCATTACTGACGAATGTTGTAATTTAATATACTCTATTATGGGTTATACAATTTTAGATTGTTTTCTGTGTGCATTCAGCAGTCGGGCAGACAACAGTTTAAGTAAAAAGGGCAGGATGTTTGTTCAGCTTATTTTCATGTTCAGTGCTGTACTGGAGGGAGGGAAATGCTGGGTTTAACAGCATTCTTTGTAGCTGTTCACGAAAATAAAAAATCTTAACCTGAATCAGCATAAAGAAAACTGAATGAGTAAAAGGGGGGGAAGGGGGGACGTATTAATCTAGATTTATATTCGCCAAGCAGATGTCAGGTTTTAATGTAAAATACAAACATATTTTTCAGTAACACAAAATGTATCCCCCTCTCAATATGTGTGGGATTTTTTTTCCCCTTTCCCTTAACCAGTACTATTGCCTGTCACATGTGGTACTTGATAATTCTGTCAAAAGTACCTATAATAGGAGAGAACATATTTAGCAAGAACTTTTTGAATAAGGTTACAAGCTACAAATAGAAATGTTCCAAAATGTTAAAGAGCATCATATTTTTTAAAAAAAACTGTCCATGTTCAAGTGTTTACACTTAAAAGAGATTTAAACAATTTAAGATTAAGTTGACTATGGAAAAAAAAATTAATAATAGATTAATACATGAAAATCTATGAAGTCACATAAGATAATGATTTAAAAAGGAATAATTTAAAAAGATGAATTAAAAAGTAGAATCAGAAAAGAAGGCCAACATAAACTAGGGAAAAACATGCTGTGAATAAAGTCTGTTAGATCTTGAAATAGGAGAACTGCTAAATAATGCATAGTTTTATTTTTCTATAATTTGCATAAACCTTAAGAGAGTATTTATTTGTGTAAAACTTGATGTATCGAGGAAGGAGAATTAAAAAAATGGCATTCATTTTGTTTTCATTTTGGTATTTAGGAAAAATATTCTGTTACATATGGACTACTTAGACCTAATCATCTGACTGAATGTGATGTGTTTCTTGAGCCAGGTTGGAAAGGGCTGGCTTGAGAACAGTGCCCTGGTCTTGCTGCAGGCTATGCAGGTTGGCCCAAACTCTGCTGGGGAGCAGATGGTGAGCCAATGCTTGTAGTCACACTTACCTTCCTTGCTAAATCCATAATCCCTCACTGGACACGCAGCCAAGGCAGGCTTTGGAGGCAGAAAGGAGGTTACAATCTGGACTTGGGTATTGACTGCCAGAACTGAGAAAACAGCTCAGAAATTTCAAATGCTTAACAAGTTATCTGTCTTGTCCCTAAGCCAGTGCAGCATTTTTAAAAGTAATTAAGACATGATTGAAAATGTGTGTGCCATCTAAATACAAAAATCTTCAAAAATAATCAAAACCAATAATTAAAAGCTACATTTAATATACTAGTTAGTAAAAAGAGACTTATTTAAACTGAACTTGCTTTTCTTTTTATTGCACAGCGCTGGTGAATTTTTTTAAAGGATGCTTATATTCAGGGTTGGGAGAGAAAAATATTTTCTTTGAGCAAGGCATGGAACAAAACTGGAGTTTTTAAAATATACCGTTGTGTGGAATTTTAGCTAACAGTGTGATGATGATTAATTTAATTAATTATTTAATTAACTTCATACCCAGCAAATATTAACCATATTATTATATATTACAAGATATCTAATGTGTAATGATAAGCACAATGTTCCTACACAGAAAAAAATAACAGTTGCTTATAATAATCACAGCATGGCTTGCCTTTCTAAATATTTAATCTATTCTAAATCAAGACAGTGATCCTCAAAAATCTATAATTTCAAAAAATATTTAGTAAACAGCCAAATTGTGGTCAACTGCAGTAAAGGGTGTGCCATCTGTTTAATGTAAATATCTGGGAAAAGGGAATGTCGTATACAAAAGATTACAGAAATACAGTGAATATACACAAACCTTACTCTGTGTGTGTATGTGTGTTTGTTTGTGCATGTGATGTAAAATATTTAATTTATTTTTAACCCAAACATAAATGCAGACTCAGTCCTACAAGGTGAACCTTTGCACCAAGATGCGTCAAAGTATTTAACCATGGACTTAATTTAAAGCACATGCATCATTGTATTAAATTTTGAGAGATTAAGCTCTCACTAAGCATTTTATTAATAAAATAAAATATATCTCATAAATCATTAATGGGTTCTATGAAACTTATCTATCACACCATTTAAAGATGTAAAGTAATTTTAAAAAGGAATAGTTAATTACATAATCCATTTTAGTCGGAACACAAAGTTATATTTTGATCAAGCAGAAAGACAAGCTCAATTTATGTAAACACCATACCCTTAACTCTGACCATTGGCCTCTTGAGATTTTCAATATATTTGTTTCTTTGTCCAAAAAACCTGTATTATTCTAAAATATATTGCTATTTGGAGGCACCAGTTAATGGATTAACCAAGTGACAGTTAAAATCACTTACATTTGGAAACATTATTTATTTGTAAAAATAAGGAAGAAATATATAGCATTGCTCATTTGCAGTACATTAGAAGTGTATATGTCCATTCCCTTCTGTCAGAGACCAATCTCTGTGTGCCAGTAATGGGTGCATACATAATGTTAACTTAATTGAAATTCCTTCTGAAAGATTTGTGCATATGAAATTGCACTGATACAGAATAAGGTTTATTGTTACGGTAGAATTAGGACCACTCTGTTGAATAAGACAACATGTGTATGTTTTATATTGAATAAGAGTAAGGGGTCGGATTCTCAGCTGTTGTAAATTGGTATAATATATGTTTTCGCTGAGATTTATGAATGTCCTTAATATTAATTTCCTTAGCTTTAAGCACTTAGGTTTGTTAGTGATGCGATAAACAATGGCATTATTTTCACTTAGCTCCTTAACTGATTTATGAAATCAAGTACTTTGGGCTTCGGAATTTTGCAAGTTGTTCCTGGGGAGGGGCTGCAGAGCTGGGGGGCACAGCCAAGCCTTGGAGGGGGAGAGTGTCCCTTCAATGATTTAATTTTTTTTTTCTCTTAATACACGAGAAAAGAATGAAATCAGGGTATTGAATGTGACGAACAAAAAGAAAATTTTATTCCTTTCTCGCCTTATTGGTGTGAATAATTAAATTTAAATTAATAGGATTATTTGCAAGAGTAAGAGGGGTGTGATTTGGACTTCAGGTTCACTCAGGTTGTCGATGATAAATTTGCTTGTCGAGGGGACTTTTCTGATATTTCTCAAAGCTAATTTCGCTGGTACCTGGATTGATTTCAAAGACAGTAGATTAGTTCATTTAAATGGCCCATATAATTAATTTATCTCTGCCCTTGTGCATTCAGGTAGTTCCACTTCATCCACAGGGAACTGTTCATAAATGTGGGGCCTGGTTTTGGCCCTGTGTTTTGATGTGGTTGTTGCTTTCCAAGCAGGCTTTTAGGTATATTGTAATAAAGATTTTCTCTTTACACACGGCAGAGCCCTGCCTGTCCAGAGCATTGTCAAACTATAGGCAATCACCTATTCTACAGTGATTTAATTTCCTTCAGTGTGTCTTTTTCATCCCCTGGGAAATGTGCAGTACGTCTATTTCTGCTGTGTTGCCCCCAGCTTGCTTTGTGAACAGTGAGGCAAAGAATTCATTTTTATATTTTTTTTTATCAGTTCCTACCTCTGCTGTCAATAAATTACCCGTGCCATCTCTTAGAGGACCTTCTGTCTTCCTCGCTGACCTCTTGGACTATATGTTCTTGAAAAATGTCTTTTTATTTATCTTTATCATCTTGTGCAATCTTCCTTTCATTCTCCACCTTTGCTTTTCTTATCATTTTTTTGCACTCTCAACTTCATCCTGTAATCTTTCCATTGCCTTCTGTATCTGATATTACAGACCTTGCGCTCCTCCCTTGATCATTCTGCGCGTCCTTCTTCAGGCTAATTGGCCTTTTTAACTGCTGTTATATTTGCTGCTGGATGGATGGACAGCACACACGCTTCTGTTGAGATGTTGATTTATGTTGGGAAGATTTTGAACCCGCCATCCGCTTCTTTTCCCTTCCTTTTCCTTGGCTCAGTGTTTTTCTCTTAATGTTTCCAATGAGAGTAGCGAGTTTGCATTGTGTCGCTAATTCTGCTAATTCTAGAAAAATAGGGGTGCTCTAGCTAATGTTTTCAGGTTTCATGTGTTTCCTAATATGGTTTTCTTTCTCAGAAATGAAATTTAAAGGCTGATTTCTCTTTCAGTTTTAAAATGACATAAGGAAAATGGTGCCAGTGACATAGAAAGCCACAGGTTTCTTATTTTGCAACCCTTTTTTTTTTTTGGCAGATATTTCCAGTTGCTTGGCAGAGGGCAGTGCTGGGAATTCTGGGGTTGATCACCATCCCCAACTTCTGTACCAAGGAGGTTATTGCTTCTTTTAGAGCTCTCCTCCACAGCATGGCCCTGCTTTGAGGAACTCTCTGCACAGCAGGCCCTAGGGTTCCTTAGGAGGTTGCAGGAGTGTTAAAAAGGAGCATGACTAAATTAGAAAAAGGAATCTTTGAGATGTAAAATGACCTGATGTTAATATGGCAGTACCTGTGCTAGACAATTTTCTAGTCAAAAATCCAAATTATTAGAAATTAGCTGTGAATGGCCCTTTGGAATCCCCAGATTCCTGTGGTGTTGCTGTGATGCTTTTCAGCTTCCATTGCTCTGTATCCTGCATGATGATTCCATACAGGACTGGTAGCAGGACTTTCCTCTGGTGGCTGCCTGAGCTTGGATTTGGCCACTGCTTTTGTCTCTCCTGTCTTTTTTTATGGTCTAAAGGAAAAACACAGTGATCATTCCAAGAGTAAAAAAGCAAACAGGGAAGGTGAATAGAATTGTTGTCTTCTCCATCTTTTCAGGAACATGGGCTTAGTGATGTTTGCTTCTTTGTTATTCTTTTGTGTTCAGGAAAAGAGGAATTATTGTGACTGTTTTCATTACATCTGTTTGGCAGTATTTTTGCTTCAGTTTCAAAACAGGATTCACTTGTCCATTCCTTTATGATTCCGACCTTTCATGCGTTCACCAATACTCATTCAAAGGTTTCTGATCTCACAGTGTTACCAGTAACCAGGGATTAGCAGAAAGTATCTACCTGAATCTCAAATTCTTTCATTTCTTCTCTCCATGGACAAAAATAATTTCTCTGTGATACTTTCAGAATCCCTTGTTGCATAAATTAAAAAGTTGAAAGGTTAGAATTGACTTGGTGCCAAGTTATTGCATTAGACAGCAGATTCCATTTACTTATTTATCTGTTATTTTTATGTTTTTAAACATTTTGGCATGATTTCCATATTGTGATTCTTGCATGCTGCACATTCAGACTGTCAGCCTTTGATTCCCCCCAAGGAGATGTAAGAAGAGGTCTCATTTCAGACTTGGAAGTTTTTATCTTATTGTTTTTAGTTTTTTGGTTTTTTTGGGTTTTGTTTTGTAAAAAGATAGGGAAAGTTTAGGAAGGATTTTTAAGTTTGATTGACAAAGTGAATTCCTAAAAGTGGTATATCAGTGCAGGACTCAATAAGCCAGGACACATGCTACTAACAGAGAAGAAATGGTTTTATATATTATTCACCAATCTCCAGGGTTTCTATGCCAGTCAAGTTGGCTTCCTTCCCATATATATTATTAAATGTTTTACAGTTCAGCATGCATACAAAAGGAGTAAATGATGTGATACATACAGTTTAACCTACATATGGAATAACTTAAAATTAGACTGTTCAAAGGTTTATCACACAGTATGGACTACACAGACCAACAAGGCATTCATAGTTTGGGAAACAGTACAACAAATTACTAATCTCTTCTCAGCATTTGACCAACTTTCCCCAGGTGCCCCCATTTCTAACATCTTTGGGGTTTTCTTTATGTAGAATTATTGGTATAACCACATCAGGCAAAAGGTACTGTAGGTGTTAGGAAAATCACTTCCCTGAGCTGTAGGTGAACGAACCCCAAAGGTATTAAGGATGTGCCTTGATTGCTTCTGGAAAATCAGAGTAACAAAATGTAAAACTGAAGGTAGTGTCTTTCAGCGTGTCCCTGTAGTTTCATTTATTTCTCTGTGGAAACGAGTGATGTGTTGCTGTTTGTAGCTGGAGGAGAACAGCAGGTTGTCCTGGTTGAACCCACCCTTCAGTCCAGTAACACATCTGCTTTGTCACTGGGACACCCCATGTAGTTTGCACCACCCAGTGAGACTCAGAGTTGTCTCTGGAGTAAAATGTCATCCAGAGGGTGGCCTGCTCAGTGTCCACATTCTTTATTGTGGACACCTTTCTATGTTGTAAAGCAAGGGAAAAAAAATCTACTGAGATTTGAAGTTAAAAGGGTATTTTTAACTGACTCTGTCGCTAAAAACTAATTTTTACTTGGCCACTGAGTGGTAGCGTTTTTTAAAAAATTTAAAGTCAAACCCAGGGTTATGAATGGAAGGGGATACCAAGGAAAAAGTGATTGATTGATGTGGGTGATAGCTATGATTGCTTTCTGTTCCTTTAGATTCTGATTATCACAAAATGACATCAGTTAAATCAGTGAGGTGAGCCAAAAGCTATAAGAAATACATGTATATTAATGCACTGACTATTTTTACAAGATTTTCTTCTTCACTGAAATTGAGAATTTAAAATATTTTTAAATTTCCTGAATGACTTCTGAGTGTAACCAATGATGTTATTAAATTATGAAACACAGTTCAAGTAATTTCTAGACGTGTGTGATCCGAATTCCTTTGGTGGTTGGGTAGCTGTAAGTTCTGGAGATGGAGGTTCATATTCACTATACCTGTTCTTAACATAAGCTGCCCTGGTTCTTTTGGGAGTGTAGAAACAAATTCCATCCTACATTTTAGTCACGTTGGTCCCCCAGTCACTGACCATGGTCCCAGTCCAACAGCTCCTCACAGATTCAATAGAAGACATTAAGGGTCCTGTTAAATTAATTGGTGTTGCCATTATGCTTATTATTAAATATTTGTTAGATCTTTTAGGATCTGTAACCTGTGATTGATTCAAAAAAGTTGTGTTCATATCATTATTTTTGACAATGAAAATAAATATGAATTTATAGCAAAGTTAGTAGACCTTGGCTTTAATCAGAGTCCCAAGGGGCAGAAAACACATGACGTACAAGGCTCTTTCATACCCAGATAAGATCCTTTCCATTCCTTTCTCAATTACATTGGCCTTACAAGATAGGCCCTTAAAATGTCCTCTTTTTAATTTCCTTCTCTGAGTCTCTTAATTAGATTAGACAATCCTGTGCATTAGGCTAGAAAGAAGTTGTGAATACTCAGAGCTTTGCAGCAACAAGGAAGTAAACATGAAAAATCTTGCAATTAGCATTGAACAAACTCTTCATCTCTGTGAAATTTGCCCATGAATAAGATTATTAAGAAACAATATTAATATAACGATGAATGGAGGTCCTATTGGTGTCATTTAAACAGTTTATTTCCATGCTAAGTTCATTGTGGAATGTTTTCTGGAAACGCTGAATTTTAACAGCGTGTCTTTTTAATTTGCTTGATCCATCCTCTCGATATCTGCTCCTTTAACAACTTTGTGGAAACGTCTGTTCGTTGAGGCAAGATTTCATGTAGGTTATTGATTTTGGTTTGTATATTTGTATATACATTTAAAGTACTTTTCTCTAGATCTCAGAGATTTGGAATGGAATCCTGTAGCTTATCCAAACAAGAATTTCATATGCAGAAATGAAACATGAGATTCTATCTAAGTTCCTACAACTTTTAGCTGCTTGGCTGAAAACACACATCCTGTTTGATAAGGGTACAACTGGAATGTGTCGATGACGCAACTCGTATTAGAAATCTGATGCAAGACAAATGTCTGAAGTAATTAATGAAGGTTTGTCTTAAACAGAGCTTTTCAAGGACTGGTATTTCTCTGCAGTCACTTTTCCCTACTAAACCAGCAATAGATGAGTATCCAGCCATATCTTCATCTTATTCAAGAAATGAATGATGAATCCACTTGCAGTCAAGTGGATTAATATAATCACTAGCGTCATCAGACTACTTAATTTACCAACATCAACTTGCTGTTACTGAAGCTGAGTGGTGGCTCTAATTTCTGCTCCTAGATGTTCTAGGAAAAGCCTTAAAAGAAGGTGAAAATACTGCATTTTTATTATATGTTCTTTATTCCATATCCCAATTGCTACAGTGACATACAGGAGTTATGTAGTACCTCATGAATAGAAATTTGGAATAGTTTAGATTTGGCAAGCTGGCTCAAAAATAGTGTGTGTTCAGGGGAAAGAATTGTTAGGTTTGGACAATAATGAATGGCAGAAAACTCTGTCCTGTGCTTCTTTATGATTCCTACTGCCATGAGTGCAGTATCTGAGGTCTGGCTGTGCCACAGGTCCCACTTTGGTCCGTGGCAAGATAGAGTCCAACACCACTTTGTCATGTTCATCTCATGGCACAGGGTGTGTTTTATACCTGATCCTTGCCCAGGGCATCTAGATGTGGTCAGACAACAACAGGCTCATATCAAGAAAAGTTTGTGCAGCTTCTTCGCTGGCTGTGTGGGTTGTTGCTTGAGGCTTTCTCTAAATCTGTTCAGTAAAACACACTGACTTCACGATAATTGCAGGTGGAGCAGCTCTAACCATTGTCCTTCAGACTAACAGAAAAAAACCAAAAACCTGAAAGTGGGAAAAAAGGTGGAGGCAATCAGTATTTACTGGGACGTTACTGTGATTTCATAGCCTTCTTTTTCCTACTGTGCTACAGAGGAAGAAAATGAGAATCACAGGCATTAATGTTTATGTATCCTACAGAGGCTTTGTGTTACACAAGCTGCAAAGGTGGGAAGAAACTTTGCATAACTTGATGCATTCCTTACAGAACTAATCAATTCACTTAGATTTATAATGAAGAACTTATAAAGGCACAATAAATAAGGATTCACAAAATAAATTATGTATTGATTTTAATCAAAAGAATTTTCTTCTATAATATGAAAATGCAGTTTAGTATCTGTTCAGTGAATACTGTCTTTTACCAAAAAAATTTCATGATTATTATAGTTGGTTATTTCATTAATGATTCCTACCTAAGCCTGCTTGCATCCTTCAGACAACCTGAAACAAAGTTTAAAAAATAAAAATAAAAATTGGGTGTCTGCATCAATAGTCCCAGAAAAATATTTCTTTTGGAACATAAAACAAAGGAGCGTGAGCTCTAAAACATGTTAAAAAGTTTCAAGTTCCTTTCATGTCTAGTTATGAAGAACAAAAGAACAGACAGTGCCATGCCAAGGGGAAAGGAGGAGTGAAGACCAGTAACACAAAAAACAGATTTTGTTTGCAGACTTGAGCTGAAAAAATGGTTATGAAACCCTAACTCACGATGCATAAAGAAACCAGCCTGACCTAGAAATAAGCATCACAGAGCTATGACACTTAGGTGTTGCTTAAACTGAAAGACACAATACGGCTGGGACATCCATATGTAGTATGTGTAGAGGAGCAGGAGAGACCCAGGAGCTTTCCTCTGCTCTGTTATAGCTTGATCATGTGGCAGAGGGACTATTAGTATGAAAATAAATGACATTTATGTTTAAAGAATAAATTTTTTAGGATTTTTTCTGTACCTTTTAACTCAGCATTATGAACCAAAGTGCTGCAAAAATAAGTGACTTAATTCGCTCTTCGACCTTGTTATCATTTCATGTAGAGGTATTTGTAATAAAATTCTTGTAATCAAGGTAATAAAGGTAATAAAGGTATTGCTCACTGTGCATCCTTCTGGGATTCTCATGGGCAGAAGGAGCTTAGGAGGAGATCAATAGAACACGGAGAAAGTGTGGTGTAGCTGCAATGCTCTGCCTGCTGAGGTTGGCACTGTCATTCTTTATTTACCTGGCAACTACGTGAATGGAGTTTGTCTTGTCCTGTGTTGGGGGCTGCCTAACTTTGATGTAGCTTTCATGGAATAAGGACAAATACACCAGTGAAATAGGTACCTGTCTTCTCCTGCTTTGAGTGCACCTGGAACTTAGAGATATTGTAGAAACAACAACGTGCCCCCTCAGTATGACAGTAGCTTAAGAGAAGTCTGAATACATTTTCTCCAGCCTTCCTCCCCCCTGCATTTCTTTGGTTTTATTTCATTGGCCACTTACTTTTTTACCCTAATCCTGATTATTCTACATATAGTTTCTCATCTGGCTCCCATTCTTACACCACTCAGTGGTTACTTGTGTGGCAAACAAGCGAAAAACTTGGCAGTTGTTTCCAGGGTTAATGTGGAAAAATAAATCTCACGTAATGCCAGTGTGGATTTACTTCTCATTCTTAATGGCACCAGCAGATGTTTGAGGAATCCTAGACTTCCTGAGCGCCTCCATGCACAGCTGGCACCGCTTGGCTGGGCCCTGGTGGTGGGGGACATATGTGTTGTGTACTTACACTTTGATTTACAGACACTTCTGCCTCTGGATGGGGATTGTTCTCACCGTTCTCACGCAGGCCTCGCCATGTCCCACCATATCAGGTTTACTGCTTTTGCTGTTTCTTCTTCTGCCCTCTCCTGCACCTTGAGAGGGTTTTGGTTTCAGGGACACTCTCAACACCTATCTCTGTTGGGAAGGCTTCCTCAAGTGTCAGGCATCTCTGATATATTTAGCTTTTTCAGTGTCTATGCCAAAGTCCTTGAGATGCAAGTTCCATAACAATAATATAGATAATATTCTGTGGATTATTGACTCTCTCATCTATAGTGGTGTGAAACATCTCTTTTGACACTGGCAACCCAAGCTACATCCTCAGCCATGATAGATATTGATGAATATAAAATTAATATTCAGAAAACATGCAGTATGTTGCAGTCAACTTGAACAGTCAGTGCACATTAGCAGAAGAATCAAGAGGCAGGAGGAACAAATATTATGTCATGAACCAGCACTCAACTGCCCATCACAAATGTCCTGTGGTTTCTGCTGGGACATAGAGACTGGTCTATGAATGTTTGATATTTTTATTTTCATGATAAGTCCTTTCTTTCATGATGCTTGAGAGAGAAAACCTCTTAGTACTTTTTCTTCGTGAGGAAATCACTCTATTAATATCTGCTCTAGATGCTGACTGCTTTAGACACTGTAGGTTGTTTGTGTTTGGGGTTTTTTTAGGAGTAGCCCTTAGTGGCACTAAATTTAACAACTAACAACAGCATGTGCCTCACACTTGATAGTTCAGACTATGGTGACAGCTTTTAGCAATTTGGGAATTCCCACAGGACTCAGAGTGGCACTGGCTGCTGTCTCCTTTGTTTGCATTTACTTTTCTGCTTTGTCAATTTGTTCTGTGGTTGAAAGTAAATTAAGAGACTTAGATGTAACCAAAGTAAAGCAGTCATGCCTCTCTCCCATTTTTTAAAATAACCTCCCCTGCAATAAGCCTGTAAACTGACGATAATCTTTGGAAAAAAAAAAGTAAAAAAATAAAGTGTGTGAAAGTCTAAATTGAGAAAGAAAGGAAGAAAGATATAGATATTCACACTGCTTGGAAGAAATGACTATTGTAACACAGTCATTCAGGGTTATTTTTCCTCTTCTTTTAACTTACAGTGC
Organism: Campylorhamphus procurvoides; assembly: GCA_013396655.1. Classification (NCBI taxonomy): domain Eukaryota; kingdom Metazoa; phylum Chordata; class Aves; order Passeriformes; family Dendrocolaptidae; genus Campylorhamphus; species Campylorhamphus procurvoides. The sequence goes on along the minus strand of WBMV01006647.1, from coordinate 1,651,541 downwards.
TCAAGGCACCCTCCAAGGGCTTTGAGAGGGTGGTATGATGCTCTTCTCACACATGCTCTTCAACAGCCTTTTTACTACAATCTATCATTGAAAAATATTTTTGGTGATTCAGTCTAATGCTTGGAGGGAGCTGTTGAGTTAGAAAAGGGTATTGGCACTTGAAAATATTAAATGGACTCCTCATGTGCGAAAGCTCAAAACATAAAGGACAGGCATTGATAGTTTTTTCTGGTATTTCTCGACACACGCAAAAGCAGAGAGAACATGATGTGAAGAAAGTGCAAGAAACTTTCCCCTGTATGTTTTTCTGTTAAGGTACCTGCTGTCACCCAGATTTGTAAATAAAGGCAAAACCGGTTAAAGACCAAACCATGTGCATATTGGGCCCTCCTGCACACTCGGCATAATTGGCCGGGGTGAGGTGTGCACTGGAAGTCTAAAAAAGAAACTTGGAATTTTTCTGAAGCTTTGATTGAGGTGAAGAGATTTTATTTTTTTTTTACTTAAAACACAGGTCAATGACCAAAAGGCATTGCAAAGTCCTTCCTATTGCACATTGTCTTAATCATCTGGAGACAGAAATTATCAACTGCAAAGTTAAATGTGAAGGTTTAGATTAGAATTTAAATATGTGTTTATTTGCAGATTTGATGAACCACGTGGACTTGATTCTTTGGGTTTTGCAGTTGTTCCCCTCAGTGCTTGTGCAGTTATCCAGAATATGACATCACTTTTTGCTTCTTCCTGCAAGACATCACACATCTATTAGGGGTTGCTGAGAAAATCATTCCTTTCCTCTTTCCCATGCAGAGACTCTAAGCCAGAGAGGTGGTTTTAACCTGTGTGTGGGCTGTTTGAGTCCTTGTGTGGTCTCCTTTCTCTTTCTCTTTCTCTTTCTCTTTCTCTTTCTCTTTCTCTTTCTTTCTCTCTTTCTCTTCTTACTGCCCCTTTTACCCTTTAAACGCAGTGATAATACAGGCTTTGGGAGGTTGCAACTTGAAATATGCTGTCTCTGATACTGCTAGCTAGGGAGATGAGGAGAGCTGAGGCTGGTGGAGAAAGTCAAACACAAAGTGTTGGTTCATCTCCAGGAAGTGGGAGACTGTACAAGGAGGATATCTAGGACTAGAACACCCTGGGCTGGATGCCTGGGGTGACAGCTTCCAAGCAGAGGGAGCTGCCAAATGTAGGAGGTGAGGATGTTATGTGCATAATCTCTCTTCTTCCTTAGCAGCTATGCACTTTCCTGCCCTAAAGCTGGAAGAATTGGTTTTCCTTTCTGCTGCAAGCAGACCTTTTCGAGTAGATAAATCTACTCGAACTTAAAAGAAAAAGAAAAAAAAAAGAAAAAAGAAACAGGGAAAAAAAAAAGCAACCAACAAACACATGCAAATGGACTAAGTTAGAATTGCATATCCCATCTGCTTCGTTCATTTTTAGAATAAGGTTTTCATACCTTGTACTTCTCTTTTTTCATTAGATGAAATAGCACTGCATTGTTGGCCACCTCAGTACCAGAGACAAACTAAATAACTATCCTGAGCATATGGAAAGTAAAATTTAAGGAAACAAACCTAGTTCTGCCAGAAATATCTTTTGTCTGTCTAAGGAACAGAGGAAGAACTCCTAACCTGCTTCTACAGTGTAGGAAATGGTTTAAAATTTATTGGCCGCTGTAACCTTATACCTCTACAGGTCTAGGAGCCCTGTGGCCATGAGTGGACATGGTAGCACTGTTGTGGTCTAATATGGCTCAGTGCTCTCCCACAGCAATGGGAGACCCTGAGGGGGCAGCTGTAGGAAACAATTAGTAATTATTTAACCAGAGGGTGAACACATTTATTGAAAATGACCTGGGAGACTCAGCTGATGGAGGTTAAATACGAGCTCATGGTGTGCTCATGCTGAGAAATTAGCTCACTGCATGTGAGCTGGATGAGGAGGACACTGGGAGGTTGTTTTCCCACTCCTGCACAGGATGGAGAGGGCACCCCAGGTGGGTGCTGCCCAGGTTAGGCCCCCAGGTGGGACATGGCGAAATTTGAGAATGTTCCCCAGTGGCATATTGAGGAGTTGTCACAAATTACATTTTGAGAGGCTCAGATTGGACATCAGGAACAGTATTTTAGTAAGAGAACAGTGCAGGTATAGTGCAGGGCCAGAACAGGGCCCTTGAGTGGTCAGTGAGTCTCCACTCTTGGCAATTTTCATGACTTGGCTGGACAAAACCACAGGTGACGTGATCTAGCATGGCAATAGTTCTGCTTTATGTGTGAGGTTGGAAGAGATCACTTCCACTTCCAGTGGTCTCTTCTGAATAACAACATCTCTGAGGTTTTTCTGATAATATCTGGAAGGTTTGAGGTTGGTGATTTTCTTATATACAAGGAAAATATGTCTCTGATTAATGCACTTTATAGTTATCAGGTATCCTACAAACTTGCAATGACATTTTACTGTTAGTTTCTCCCCTTTTTGTCCTAAAATATTGTGGAAGAATGGGACAAAAGCAATCAGTTATTAATTTAGACAAATAAATGATTGCTTGAACCACTGGGATTTGAATTCGGTAATCAATACTATGTAAATAGAACAAATTTGCTATTTTTTCAGATTAACTGTTGCCCCCTGCCAGATGTAGCTTAATTTCTGCAAACGTTCAATAATATTTTACTACTTGCTAATATTTTAACACAGTTTCTATGTGTAACAAAGTTTTTCTTAACATTGCTTAAGAAATAGAGCTGTGACTGGAAAGGATCACATCTTTATTGTTTTTATTTATGATGTATACAGCATCCTTACAGAGTAAAGTATGGTGAGCAGATTAAGTAAAGTAACAAAAGACATTAATTGTGGGAATGGTTGTCCTTTGTCCTCCAGAAAAATCTGATGGATCAAGTCAAAGCATCTTTTAACTAAATAAAATATGCAGCACTGAATGCAAGGGGTATGAATTCTTTGTAGGATCTGGCTGTACCGTGGGAAGAGCAAGAGAAGATTACAGACTGGGATTTAGATTAAGAATTTAAGCATCAAACATCAGTTTAGTGAATTTTCTTATATAAAGGCAATCTAGTCTCTTAATGAACTTATCAGTAATCAAAATATGTCTTTGGAGTTTTGAATGAGGGTACATATACTTTCTACAGCATATTTTTCAAGCAACGCTTGGAATGTCTGATTGCTACAAATTATCCATATGTATGTAGGATTTGTGTCAGTGCTTCTTATGCCACTGGAGAATGGATTTCCATTGAGTTTTCCCCTGTGGAAATCATGAGTCTGAACTCCAGTATTATTTCTATTTTGAGATAAAATTAACTGTGTGCTTATATGTGCTTATACATGTTTCAAAACTATGGTGTGCTCCAACATCAGTAGCAGACCTGAGAAACACCCTATTGTTCTTGTAATTATGAAAGCCAGAGCCAATTAATACAGCAGGCTGACTCAACTAATCAAAGAAAACAGTTTTGGCTTGGGGAGTATAAAGGTCCTTATGCAAATATTGATTTACATATCTATATCTATATCTTACATACATGCAGAGATTTTTACTGAGTATCTCTATTAATAATAACAACATTTCTGTGAGAAAAAAAATTAATTGGTCGAATTTGGAGCCCCTGCATCTATCTTGACAGCATAACATGGTCACAGTGCTTTGAACTGCCTGAGTGCACACTTTCCCTCTGCTCGTTCATTGGGGCCCTTTGAAGTTGCTCTTAAACTAGAATCTTGTTCATAGGCCAGTTTATGCCTCAGCATAAAAATAAATGGTTTCCTTAAAACACACATGTTATAACTCACATTATTGGAGAGGAGATGGACTTTTATAAAACACTCAGTCTTTTAAAAAATGTCTGTGGAGCCACTGAACTCCCAGTATGTAGGTGGTGCAACATCTATGCATTGACACTTGAGGCATCTTCAAAGCTAAGCAAGGTGGAATTCATTGAATTCAGGTTTGGGCTTTTTTATATGCAAGATTGTTAATTAACACATTTAATTTTTTCCCTCCATAAAATTTCTTATTCATTCAAGGCTCAGAAATTTATCTGAGATGACACTTTGAAATAAAAAATCAGTAATAAACAGCTGACTTTGACCCTATGCAACTGATAGGGTGAAGCAGAGTGAAAGGAAACACAGTTGTCAGAATTTTTTCAACATTTGTACCTGATGCAGTTAAACTCACGAGCTTACACAAGACCTACCACAGAATCTGTGATCATCTCTTAGGATTTCTGGTTTTAGGTCAGATAAACCAAGATGAATAGCACTGGGTAATATAATTTCTTTGTTCGCTGTGGTAAAGCCAGTCATGAATATCAGTAGAAATGATGGCTTTAATCCACTGTGTATCTCCAGGAGAACAGTTGTCTCCTGATAGCCTGTGTATTGTCATGTGTCCAGTGCCCAAAAGGTAAGTGAAATTTTTCTTGTTCAGACATCCTTGGTAACCAAGATTCCAAGCAATGCAGTAGGTTTATTTGCCAGAAGGGGATTCACATTGGAAAACTACCAAAAGAAAGCAAAGGGATAGCAAAAGTGGCACCATTTTGATAGCTTCTCTACCTTCCTTTCTCTGGTTTTAAATCTATTTCACTGGCAATTAAAAGTCTTCATCTTTTCAGTACAATGAAACAATGACCTGTTTTCCATTGGAAAAGTGTCAATATTGTGAAATCATTATCAATGTCTTAATGGAGAGTCTAAGGTGATGAATCAACCTCTTGAGGCTAAAGTTGATTCTCTAGGTCAAAATTTAGATCTACTTACATTGCACTGAAGGATGTTTTGCTTGCAAATGGAAGATGTTATGTTGAAAGGTTCACACTTTAAAAATGCCTTTAAAAAAAAAAAAGGCATCGTGGTTTTGTTCAACTTCAGTAAAAGACTTGCCTTTTTCTCTTACTTCCTCAAACATGAAACTGTGGTGCCTGCCTTTCCAAAAAACAAGGTGCCGTGTCTGTTTTCCTCCTTCTAGTTTTGTTCATCAAATCCTGCTAACTGCACCACTCGAGCTTCTGCTTAATTGTTCTTTTCAGACAAGCACATTTTACTGTATCCGAGTGCATTACTAACAAGCCACAGGTCTGCACCAGATGGGCAGGTGAAAAAGTGATTATGAGGTGTGTGGTGATGGTTCTGTATCCATAATACATTCATCCCAAGGTTCACTGGCGCATCTGTTATGTATGTTGTTTTTCTTTTTTACTAGTACCCTTAGAGATATTTAAGCAGGTGATTCTCTACAACTAAAAGACGATAAAAGAGAAAAAAGTGAACAAGGGGTCTTTAAGGTGGCACCACAAAGGCAGCGAGGCACACGTATTGCTGGTATATGCCCCTCAGTAGCTCATATAAGATTCAGATGAATATAACAGTGTAATCATTTTCATTAGCAGGTTTTGGATTGATACTTGCTTGCATATTAATGCTGATTACTGAGTCTTGAATTTATCAGGGTGTAGCCAAACTAGCTGGTGCTGTATCGAGGAAGGAGTGAGGTGGGAAGCACGACCTTGCATTCTCTCCAGTTTGCTAAAAGGCTTGGAGGGCTGGCAAGCCCAGACCCAATCCAGGTGTTTGAATTCC